>LPNX010803920.1:0-107379 GCA_001517045.1 Pseudotsuga menziesii
CATCAACCATTTTTGAAACGGGGGTAAAAATAGCTACTAAAATTAGGAGAGAGAAAAACGAGAACTGTGTCGAGTTCTCGTTTCATAGTATAAGTGGTTACTAAGCGGGTATGCATATTATGTTTCTTTTATTGGTGATTTTTTTAGGAAGACATGGGATTACTTCATGAAGAACAAAGATGAAGTATTTAGCAAGTTCAAGGAATTCAAAGCCTTGATCGAGAACCACACTTAAAAGAAGATCAAACCCTTCGATCAGATAATGGCGGAGAATTCACTTCAAATGAATTCAGAGAGCTGTGCAAAGAATCAGGGATTAAGAAGGAGTTGTCCACTCCTTATAATCCATAACAGAATGGGATTGTGAAACAGAAGAACAGAACTATCATGGAAGCTGCAAGAGCTATGCTTCATGATCAAGACCTTCCTATGCATATTTGGGCGGAAGCTGCCAGAATAGCGGTGTATGTACAGAACCGTACTCCACATAGAGTACTCGAAAATATGACTCCTGAAGAAGTCTTCTTTGGCAAGAAACCAGAAGTCATCCATCTCAGAATATTCGGTTGCCCTGTGTACATACACATTCCAAAAGAGAAGAGAACAAAATTAGATCCTTCAAGAAAGAAGGGTATATTTGTGGGATACTCTTAAAGCTCGAAGGCTTACAGAATATATTTCCCAAGATACAATAAGATTGACATCAACAGGGATGTGACATTTGATGAAGACATAGCTTACAACAAATCCAGAAAGAGACCTGTTGAAGAACTTGAAGAAGCAAAAGCACCCAGAATTCATGATACAACCATGAATGAAGAAACTCAAGAAGAAGATCGAGATTTCGAAGAAACACAAAGACCTATAGATCCACCTCTAGAGAAGAATCCTCATCAGAGGAAACATGCTTGGGTACAAGAACTTATCCAAGGTGCAGAGAGATATGGGGCTCCAAAAGAAAATAACAGAGAAAGAAAGAGGACCAGATCCTGCTCCGGATATGTAGCTTTACTATGTGATTTCATTGATAAAGAACCTTCCAGTTATGAAGAAGCGGCAGAACGGAAAGAATGGAAGGATGCTATGATCGAAGGGTATCAATCGATTATGAAGAATGATGTTTGGGATGTTGTCCCAAGACCATATGGGAATTCAATTGTAACTTCCAAATGGATCTACAATATCAAACATGCTGCAGACGGCAGCATTGAAAAATATAAGGAAAGATTTGTGTCTCTGGGTTTCTCTCAAAAATAAGGAATAGATTATGAAGAAACCTTTTCTCCTATAGCTAGATACACTTCCATCAAATCGGTACTTGCTCTGGCTGCAGTGATGAAATGGAAGATACACTAGATGGATGTCAAGACTGCTTTCTTGAATGGTGTAGTGGAAGAGGAAGTGTATGTAGAGCAGCCACTCGGCTTTGAGACTCATGACAGGGAGTCTCATGTGTGCAGATTAAAGAAATCCCTGTATGGTTTGAAATAGGCACCCAGGACCTAGTATGGCAGAATTGACAGCTTTCTATCCAGTTTGGGATTTACCAAGAGCAAAGAAGATTCCAACCTTTACTACAAGGTTGAAGATGGCAACCCAGTGATACTTCTACTATATGTAGATGATCTATTTGTGACAGGTACGGATGGTTTGATTACTGATATGAAGAGAAAGCTTGCTGCTGAGTTCGAAATGAAGGACTTAGGGATGATGCATTACTTTCTAGGTATGGAGGTGTGGCAGAGTACAGATGGAATATTCCTTGGACAAGGGAAGTATGCAGTAGAGATCCTGAAGAGGTTTGGGATGATGGGCTGCAAGGCCATGGCCACACCTATAGCATTGAACCTGAAGCTCTTGAACGATGCTTCATCAGAGTCGGTTGATGCTATGATGTATCATCAGATGATTGGTTCCTTGATGTACCTGACGAAAACAAGACTAGATATTTGCTTTGCTATGAACACCTTGAGCCAGTTCCTAATAGATCCGAGACATGTCCACTTGATTGCTGCAAAGCATATTCTGAGGTACCTGAAGGGTACAATTGATTATGGTCTCAAGTGCGATGCGAATCAGAAGATTAACCTGGAGGGTTATATTGATTCAGATTGGGCAGGCAGTGCCATTGATAGGAATAACACTTCAGGGTGTTGCTTTAGTATGGGATCAGGTGTGATCTCTCAGTTTAGAAAAAAGCAATCCTATGTGGCACTGAGTACAGCTGAAGCAAAGTATGTCACAGCTTGTTCACCTAGTTGTGAGGCAGTATGGCTGAGGAAGTTACTGCCTGATTTATTTGATATCCAGTTGGATGCTACTTGTATACATTGTGACAACCAGAGTTGCATGAAGCTATCAGAGAATCCAGTGTTCCATGACAATTCGAAGCATATCGAGATCAAGTACCACTATATCAGGGATATGGTGCAGAGGGGAGCAATGAAGCTCCATTATGTTACGATGGAGGAATAGATAGCTGATGTATTGATGAAGCCATTGGCTAGGCTGAAGTTTGAATACTTCAGGGAGAAGCTTGGTGTTCTCCAGATCAAGGTTTCCTCCAAGGGAAAGTGATGAGACCCATAGCCATTCTGACATGGTGAGAGGATTGGTTCCTTCCATGGTCAGATGTAATGGTTGAGCCATTCTATCATGGTGAGATGATTGGTTCCTTCCATGTCAGATATGAGTGCTGGCCATTCTGTCGAGCAAGACAGATGTAAGGGAAACTGCCATTCTGGGAATGGAAGCACCTGGTTAGTTACCAGGAAAACTCAGTGTAGGACTAAGAATCCACTCTGATGTCACAGAGGGATGTGTTCCCACTTGATCAGATGTAAGGGATGAACCATTCTATCATGGCTAAAGGATTAAGTTCCTCCCATGTCAGATGTGAGTGTTGGCCATTCCGACGAGCAGGTCGGATGTAAGGGAAACTGCCATTCTCTAGGAGAATGGAGGCACCTGGTCAGTTACCAAGTAGCTCAGTCGAGGACTAGGGGCCATTTTGATATGATTGCTGGGATGTGTTCCCTCATGATCAGATATGAGTGAAATCCCTTCCATCAGTACTGGGATGTGTTCCCTCATTGGTGGATGTAAGTGCAGATCCCTTCCATTAGTACTGGGATGTGTTCCCTCATTGGTGGATGTAAGTGCAGAGCCCTTCCATCAGTACTAGGATGTGTTCCCTCATTGGTGGATGTAAGTGCAGAGCCCTTCCATCAGTACTAGGATGTGTTCCCTCATTGGTGGATGTAAGTACAGAGCCCTTCCATCAGTACTGGGATGTGTTCCCTCATGGGTGGATATAAGTGTTGAGCATTTCTGATAGGTTGTTGGGATGTGTTCCCTCATGATTGGATGTGAGTGTTGGGCCTTTCTGATATGATTATAGGATTGGTTCCTACATGATCAGATGTCAGTGCTAGGCATGCCTTTCTGACGAGTAGGTCAGATGTAAGTGCTGGATGGACCATTCTGACTAGCAGGTCAGATATGCTGAAGAAGACCTACATGGAGGCTAGGCCTACAACCAACATGAAAAAGGGATGGCTCTGTAGAACTTCCTATGATGAGAAGAATCATGATATAGCACCCATGATGATCCAGATCGAGTGATGATCTAGATCCAGTAATGATGATCCAGCAGTGATGATCCAGATCCAGTGATGATGTCCAGTGATGATCCAAATCCAATGATGATCTAGATCCAGTGATGATTCCCAGTGATGATCCAGATCCAGTGATGATGTCCCATGATGATCGAGATCCAAAGATGAAGATGACTTGAAGATGAAGATGACTTGAAGACTAAGAAGACTTGAAGATTCAGATGACGAGATGATCCAGTTGATACAAAGAAGAAGACCAGTGCTGAAAATGTGTTGAAAGAATAACTTCCTAGTTAATAGGGAGTGTTGATGTATTTGTAACTTCAGATTGTATTCATCTATGTATCTTATGTATTGTAACCCGATGTTTATTCCGGGATGTATCTATTATGTAATTGAGTCATGTTTTCATTCCCCGATGTTCCGATTGGGAGGATCTATAATCTAAGCAAGTCATGTCAAGTCATATTGGGTAACCCTCTGATTGTCTAAGGGTTAAAGTCCCTACATTTCCAGGGCACTAGGGTTATTAGACTCTCCTAGTAAAGGTTGGTCCTAATAGGGTTTTAGTCATGCCGATATTAGTATAAATAGAGAACTGGAGTCTCTATTTATCACACAACTCATACACACTCAAGTGTAGTGCATAGTTGAGGAAGGAGAAGACACTGGGGCTAGATAAGAAGAAGGTTACTCCTGTCAGGAGATCACTTACTATTTTGGGATTTTACTGTTTTGGTGTTGATTCTATCTCTGAGGAAGTTGTAGGGTTTTCTCCATTTATGGTTTCCCTGAGGAAAAACACTGTTTTCATTGTCTCTTGTGTTTGATTGTTGTACTTGTTATTCTCTCAATTAAAGATCCTAATAATGCTAGCTTAATGTTGAAAAACTAACATTAAGTGCTAATTGGCCCTTCGCTATACAAAATGGGTTTCTTTGTTCAAGTGATTTACAATCTGTTAATGCTCTGTTATAGTTTGACAGAATTATAAACTATGCTACCTCTTCAGAAAATAGATCTGCTTTGCTGGCACATAAAAATGATTGTTTATGATTTAATAATTTGTTTTGTCAGTAGGTGTGGCGGTGCTGTGACTCTTCAGTGTTGCGGCAGACACAATCTGAGCGGTGATGGATTTTCAGAATTCTGACAGTTCAAGTTGTCGGTTCAAAATTGTCGAAGCCAGTGGTGGAGTAATTAATTGATTCCAACATTTTCTCCATTACTTACTACTCTCAAAAAGCAAAATTTTTTAACACTTGATTTCTACTACAGCTTACAAACCCCAATGTTTTTCCTATGAAGCTCAAAAAAATCTTTTCCCAATGGTTTTGTAAACAAGTATGCAAACTGATTTCTTGATGTGAAAATTTCCAGACTGATTTCATTGTTGTTTATCAGATCATGAATAAAATGATACTGTGTATCGATATGTTTACTTATTTTTTGAAAGACATGATTTCTTGATAGTGTAATAGCTGAGTTATTATCACAGAAAATTGTAGTTGGTTCATTTTTTTCATGCTGTAACTCAGAAAGAGTTATTCTCATCCATACAGTTTGACATGCAGCTGTTGTTGCTACAATATAATCTACCCCAATAGAAGATAGTGTCACTATGGGCTGCTTCTTCGATTCCCATGCTATTGATCCTGATCCAAAACTGAACACATATCGAGATGTGCTCTTTCTATCATCAATAGAACCTGCAAAATCACTATTAGTGTATCCAATCAACTTAAAATTTGAACTAGATGTATACTGGATACCAAACTTTGTTGTTCTAGCAATATATCTTAGGATTCTCTTTCCAGTTTTCCAATGGGTACTCTTTGGTGTTTCCATAAACCTTGAAATTAAACTTAGTGCAAACATTATATCAAGTCTTGTTGTAGTTAAGTACATGAGACTTCCATCTAGTCGCTTATACATCGTTGGATCAATTTTGTACCCATCATCTTCCTTACTGAGTTTGTGCTAGTTTCTATTGGAGTTACAGTTGGCTTACAATTCAGCATTCTAAATCTTTTCAACACATATTTTGCATATTTAGGATGACATATAAAAATACCATCTTTAGATTGAATTACTTCAATAACAAGGAAATATTTAATCATTCCTAAATCAATCATCTCAAATTTTGTTTTCATGGCTTTCTTGAACTCATCTATAGAAAGATATCCAGTGAATATCAAATCATCCACATAAAAACAAAGAATAGGTATTTTACCTTCTTGGTTTACCTTTGTATACAACGTTGGTTCACTTGGACTTCTGCTGAATCCTTCTCCATTAGAATATTCATCAATTCTGTTGTACCAAACTCTGGGTGCCTTCTTCAATCCATACAACGCTTCTTCAATATGTAGACTTTGTGTTCTTATCCATCAACCTCATATCCTGGGGGTTGTCTCACATAAACCTCTTCTTCTAAAGATCCATTAAAAAATGCAGACATTACATCCATTTGATGTACATACCATTTATTATGAGCAGCAATAGCTAATACCATTCTTACCGTATCAAGTCTAGCTATAGGTGCAAAGGTTTCATTATAATTAATTCCAAGTTGTTGACTAAACCCCTAAGCTACAAGTCCTTCTTTATATTTTTCAACATCACCATCAACATTTAACTTAGTTTTATAAATCCATTTGACACCAATATGATTTTTATCATCAGGCAAATCTACAAGATTCCAAGTATTATTTCTTTCTATGGCATCAATTTCTTCATCCATTTCTTTTATCCGAACATCATTTTTAACATCTTCATCAAAATCTACATGATCACATGCTATAAATGCAAAATTTGAAACTTGATCTACTTCATCATTCTGTTCATACAGCTCTCTTAAAGTTCTAGTCTTCTGACCTCTGACTCTATTTCTTAATGATGCCAATGTAGGATTTGATTCATTGCTTACCTTCAAGCCTATTCATTTCCATCCACAAACACTTGATGGTTCACCATGTTCATGATCTCTGGGTATTTTGGCAGGTGTCCTTACTGTTGGTGTGTGTGGAGTCAACTATCCTCCATGTGTGCCCTGTTCATCTTCTTCATCTTCTGTGTGAGGTGTTATAGCTTTGGCATGAAATATTTGTCCATCTTAACTGCAATTATCTTTTTGATTTGAGTGAAAAAACTATGGTCATAGGGTTACCAAAGATAAGGTTTTCTAAGGGAATCTATCAAGGTTGTATCCTAGGAAAACACCGAGAGCACAAATATGAGAAAGCTAGTCATGAGAGAAACTCTGCACCTCTTGAGCTGATCCACAGTGACATTTCTGGTCCATTCCCTCATATGTCCATGATTCAAGCCAAATATGCATTTAATTTCATAGATTAATTTTCTAGGTATTGTTGGGTTTACTTCCTAAAGCATAAGTCTGAAGGTTTTGACCTCTTCAAAGTCTTTAGAGCCTTGGTTGAAAACCACTTTGGGAGGAAACTCAAGATCCTTAGATCTGAAAATGGTGGTGAGTATGTCAAGTCTAAGTTCATTTAGTATTTTAAATATGTAGGTATTCAAATGCAGCATTCCATCCCTTACACACCACAACAAAATGGTGTTGCTGAGAGAAAGAATAGATCATTGAAGGAGATGTCAACCTACATGATGGAGGCTAAGAATTTGCCACCAAAGTTTTGGGCCGAGGCTATAAACTGTGCATCCTACATAAAAAATAGGGTTCCTCATAAGAAGCCTGATGGTATGACTCCTGTCGAATCTTGGAGTGGGAACAAGCCAGATGTGGCCCATTTCAGGATTTTTGCCTCAAAGGCTTGGGCTAGAATTCCAACTAAAAAGAGGAAGGCTTTGCATCCCCAAAGCCAAGAGTGCCTATTTGTTGGGTATTCTGAATATTCAAAAGGGTACAATCTAATCAAATTGAGCACTAACAAATATTTCATTGAGATAAGTGTTCAGTTCCAAGAAGATCCTTTAGTAGCAGTTGAAGTTGGAGAGTCTTCCTCACCACCAGATCCATTGATTGTAAATGGAGAGACTAATGAGTTTGCTGATTATGATATGTCTGATAATTATTATTTGATTGCAGATCCTAACAGTCCTACAAGACCAAAATGGGAGTCAAATACCATTCATGCAGCTGGGGAACTAGTTGGAAATCCTAGTGACACTAGGAGGACTAGATCTCAGTTTGAGAGTGCCCTTTGTGTGAAAGATCCTCTATTTGTTGAGGAGTGCTATCTAATGGTTGAATTAGATCCATAGACATATGAAGATGCAGCAGATGATCCAATATGGCAAATGGCCATGAAAGAAGAATTCAGTTTGCTCCAAAAGAACAACACTTGGGAACTGGTTGATCTTCCCCCGAGGAGGAAGCTAGTTCAATGTATGTGGGTTTTCAAGACTAAGTTTGCTGCTGATGGTTCACCTTTGAAATATAAGGAAATATTGGTATCCAAGGGCTACTCACAAGTACATGGGATTGACTACAATGAAACCTTTGCACCAGTGGCAAAGATGGACTCCATAAGGCTAGGTCTAGCCATTGCAGCTTCGAAGCAATGGGAGGTACATTATATGGATGTGAAGTGTGATTTCCTAAATGGAGATCTCACTGGAGATATTTGCATGTAGAAACCTAAATGGTTTGTTTCTAATTCATCTTTACTGTGCAGGTTAAAGAAATCATTGTATGGGCTCAAGCAAGCCCCCAGGGCTTGCTATGCCAAGATTCATGGCCTTTTACTATCACTAAGTTTTGTTCGATGCAAGTCTGATCCTAATGTCTATTTGAAGCTGATTCATGGTTCTTTGATGATTATTGTCTTGTATGTGGATGACCTTCTGATTATAGGAAGTTCATGTTGATGTAATTGTAACTTCAGAATGTATTCGCTTGTATTTCTTATGTATTATACCCCGATGTTTATTCCGGGATGTGTCTGTAATGTAATTGAGTCATTTCATGCCCCAATGTTCCTATCAGGAGGTTCTATAATGTAAACAATTCATGTCAAGTCATTGTGGGTAACCCTCCTATTGGTCAAGGGTTAAAGTCCCCGGAGTTTCGGGGCACTAGGGTTATTAGACTCTCCTAGAGAAGTTGACCCTAGTAGGTTATTGTCAAGTCAAGAATTAGTATAAATAGAGAGTGAGTCTCTCTATTTATCATACACTCACTCACACTCAGTTGTGGCACATAAATGAGGAAGAAGAAGCTACTGGGGCTATGAAGAAAGAGGCTACTGTTGTTGGGAGATCATCTTACTGTTTTGGGGTTTTACTTTTGGTGCTGATTCTATCTCTGAGGAAGTTGCGGAGTTTTCTCCATTTATGGTTTCCCTGAGAAAAACACTGTGTTCATTGTCCCTTGTGTTTGATTGCTATGCTTGTTATTCTCTCAGTTAAAGGTCCTAATATAATGCTAGCTTAATGTTAAAAATATAACATAGTATCGGAACTAACCTGAGAAGAAGACACTATGCAGCTGCGAGAAATAGGGATTCCTACTTTTGGGATCTCTCTCCACATATTTTTAGCAAAATAATGTTGGAATAAATCTCCTCCCTAGGGCGCATCTTTCTGTCTAAGCAGAATCTAATTCTAAGCTTTTTCAGTTTTGGACCCGACACTACTGCCGTAAATTAGGGATTTCCACAGAAGTGGGATTTTTCAGTGAGCCCAAGCCTAGATTTATATCCTCCTTAAAATCAAAGTTTAGAGATCAAGATAAAATTATTTGGTTGGACATAACTCCAAAAAATCCAAACCGTAATCTGCTCCTGAACCAGTACTGCAAAAATTCAGCTTCAGATCTAGATCCGATATCTTGACCTTGTAAGATCAAAATATTTTGTATTTCCATTTGAGGTTCTCAGTTAAGATGTCTCATCATACCAAGCTTGATGAAAAGCTTGAGGTAGCTGATAACTTCTGAGCCTAGAAGTATAGGATCTCCCTGGTCCTGGAAGAAAATGAGTTGGACTCCTATATCAATGAGGAGGTTCCATTTCCAGAGGGAGATGAGGCTAAGGCCTTACACAAGAATAAGTTGTTTATGGATAAGAGGATTATTGCTGATTAAATAAAGGATCACCTCATACCATAGGTGTCCTCCCTAAAGACACCTAAAGCTATGTTTGATTCCCTAACCAAACTGTTTGAAGGAAAGAACATAAACCAGAAGATGACTCTGAGAAACCAACTGAAGAATGTAAATATCCAGAATGCAGAGACCATCCAGTATTACTTTACAATAGTATCTCAGATCAAGGAATAGCTGGAATTAGTAGATGAATAAGTGGAGAATGCGGAGATTATAATGACCACCGTGAATGGTCTCCCTAGATCATGGTACTCCTTTATTCAAGGAATCTATTCCAAAAAGAAGTTATTCAAGTTCAGCAGACTATGGGAAGAATTATCTCTAGAAGAAGCTCTAATAGCAACTTGAGAAGAAAAGATGGGAAGTGAAGATCAATCCCTCACAGTACACTCCAAGAAAACCAAAATAAGTTCTCATCGCCCCATAGGTAAGCACTTTCGCAAAGATAACACTAGAAAATATTTGTCTAGAATCAGATGTTATACATGTGACAAGAAAGGACACTATGCTAGAGAATGTCCTAGAAATAAAAATGTATCTCATAAGAAGAAGGAAAACAAGAGAAGACATCATGCTCATGCTGTAGAGGATGATGAACCTTCCACAAAGAGAACTAGATATGAAAGTGAAGACTCTTCAAGTGATGAAGAATATCTTTTGATTTCCTCTCTCATGGGAAACATTACACATGGAAGCAATGATTGGCTTATAGATAGTGGGGCTTCCAAACATATGATGGGATTCAAAGAATCCTTTGTGAAACTATCAGAACATGAATCACCACACAAGGTGAAACTTGGAGATGACTACCAATATCCAATAAAAGTTAGTGGGGAATCCTCCTATAAGGTAGACTCTACAAAGTCTATGACAATGAAGGAAGTATTGTTTGTACCAAGACTAAAGAAAAACCTGCTCTCCATATCTGCATTAGATGCAAAAGGCATGAGGGTTGCATTTATAGATGGCCAAGTTATCATGTGGCAAAAGGGAAAGACTATTAATGATGCAGTAGTGATTGGGGAATAAGAAGGTGGTCTATACAAATTGAAGGGCCATCTAGAACAAGCCTTGGTCCATGACACAATAGAGCCAAATGAAATTTGGCATAGAAGGATTGCACATGTGCATTACATAACACTACCACTTGCAAGCAAATATGTTGAAGGTCTTCCAGAAATTCAAGAAAAACATGATGGAGTCTACAAAGGATGTGCGAAAGGAAAGAACACAAAGAAGACATTTCCAAGTAGCGAAAGCAAGGAAAAAGGAATGTTAGAAATCATCCACTCCAATGTATGCAGTCCAATGTCATTAAGTTCACTAAGAAGGTATGTATACTATGTTTCTTTTATTGATGATATTTCTAGAAAGACATGGATTTACTTCATGAAGAACAAAGATGAAGTTTTCAGGAAGTTGAAGGAATTCAAAGCCTTGATTGAAAACCACACTGAAAAGAGGATCAAGACCTTTTGATCAGACAATGGCAGAGAATTCACATCAAATGAATTCAAAGAGTTATGCAAAGACTCGGGGATTAAGAGGGAGTTATATACTCCATATAATCCACAACAAAATGGGGTTGTAGAAAGGAAGAATAGAACTATCATGGAAGCTACAAGAGCAATGCTTCATGATTAAGATCTACCCATGCATCTATGGGAAGAAGCTACCAGAACAACGATGTATGTATAGAACCGTTCTCCACATAGATTACTCAAGAACAAGATTCCTGAAGAAGTCTTTTCCAGAATGAAACCAAAAGTCAGCCATCTCATAATATTTAGCTGTCCAGTGTACATACACATTCCAAAAGAAAAGAGGACAAAATTAGATCCTTTAGGAAAGAAGGGTATGTTTGTGGGATACTCTGAAAGCTCGAAGGATTACAGAATATACTTCCCAGGATTCAAGAAGATCGACATCAGTAGGGATGTAACATTTGACGAAGACTCAGCTTACAACAAATCCAGAAAGAGACCTGCTGAAGAACCTGAAGAATCAGAAGCACCTAGAATTCATGATACAACCATGAACGAAGAAACTCAAGAAGAAGATCAAGAATTTGAATAACCTCAAGAACCTATAGATCCACATCAGGAGAAGAATCCTCATAAGAGGAAACCCACTTGGGTATGAGAAGCTATCCAAGGTGCGGAAAGATATGGGGCTTCATAAGAGAATCATAGAGAAAGAAAAAGGACCAGGTCCTACTCCGGGTATGTAGCATTATTATGTGATTTCATCGATAAAGAACCTTGCAACTATGAAGAAGCGATAGAAAGGAAAGAATGGAAGGATGCTATGATCGAAGAAAATCAATCAATCATGAAGAATGATGTTTAGGATATTGTCCCAAGACCAAAAGGGAAGTCGGTTGTAACTTCCAAATGGATCTACAAGATCAAGCATGCTGCAGATGGCATCATAGAAAAATATAAAGCAAGATTTGTTGCTCGTGGCTTCTCCCAGAAAGAAGGAGTAGATTATGAAGAAACTTTTGCACCTATAGCCAGATACACTTCCATCAGATCAGTACTTTCTTTGGATGCATTGATGAAGTGGAAGATACACTAGATGGATGTCAAGACTGCTTTCTTAAATGGTGTAGTGAAATAGGAAGTGTATGTGGAGCAGCCACTCAGTTTTGAGACACATGACAGGAAGACTCATGTGTGTAGATTGAAGAAAGCCCTACACGGTTTGAAATAGGCACCCAGGACATGGTATGGTAGAATTGACAGCTTTCAATCCAGTTTGGGCTTTACCAAGAGTAAAGCAGATTCCAACCTTTACTACAAGGTTGAAGATGGCAACCCAGTGATGCTCCTACTATATGTAGTTGATCTATTTGTAACAGGTATGGATGGGTTGATTACTGATACGAAGAGGATGCTTGCTGTCGAATTTGAAATGAATAACTTGGGTATGATGCATTATTTTCTAGGCATGGAGGTGTGGTAGAATGCAGATGGAATTTCCCTGGGACAAGGGAAATATACGGTAGAGATCCTGAAGAGATTCAGGATGATGGACTACAAGGCCATGCCACACCTATGGAATCAAACCTGAAGCTATTGAGTGATGCTTCATCAGAAGTGGTTGATGCTACGATGTATCGTTAGATGATTGGGTCCTTGATGTACCTGATGAACACGAGACCAGATATTTGCTTTGTTGTTAACACCTTGAGCAAGTTCCTGACAGATCTAAGACATGTTCACTTGATTGCTGCAAAGCATATTGTGAGGTACCTAAGGGGTACAGTTGATTATGGGCTCAATTATGAGGTGAGTCAGAAGACTAACCTGGAGGGTTATGTTGATTCAGATTGGGCGGGTAGTGCCATAAATAGGAAGAGCACTTCAAGGTTTTGCTTCAGTATGGGATCAGGTGTGATCTCTTGGTTTAGCAAGAAGTAGTCCTGTTTGGCACTGAGTACAGCTGAAGCAAAGTATGTCGCAGCTTGTTCATCTAGTTGTGAGGTAGTATGGCTAAGGAAGCTACTATCTGATTTATTTGATCTCCAGTTGGATGCTACTTATATATATTGTGACAACTAGAGTGGTGTGAAGTTGTCGGAGAGCCTAGTGTTCCATGACAAGTCGAAGCATATCGAGATCAAGTATCACTATATCAGGGATATGGTGCAGAGGGGAGCAGTGAAGCTCAAGTATGTTGTGATGGACAAACATATAGCTGATGTGTTGACAAATCCATTAGCTAGAGTGAAGTTTGAATACTTCAGGGAGAAGCTTGGTGCTCTCCAGATCGAGGTTCCCTCCAAAGGGAAGTGATGAGTCTATGATCCATTCTGACATGGTGAGAGGATTGGTTCCTTCCATGGTCAGATGTAAGGGCTGAGTCATTCTGTCATGGTGAGAGGATTGGTTCCTTCCATGTTAGGCATGAGTGCTGAGCCATTCTGATATGACTATAGGATTGGTTCCTACATGATCAGATATAAGGGCTATTGCCATTCTCTAAATGGAGGCACCTCGTTAGTTACCCGAAAAACTCAGTCTAGGACTGAGGGCCATTCTGATATGATTGTGAGATGTGTTCTCACATGATCAGATATGAGTGCATGTCCATTCTGATGTGATTGAGGGATGTGTTCCCACTTGATCAGATATAAGGGATGTTTCCATTCTCTAGGAGAATGGAGGCACCTTGTCAGTTACCGAGAATCCTCAGTCTGGGACTGAGATCCATTCTGATGTGACTGTGGGATTGGTTCCCACATGATCAGATGTAAGTGTAGTGACTTTCCACAGATAATAGTAGGTGTGTCCTATCATGCTGGTGGATGTGAGTGCTAGCCTTTCCACAGATGATAGTAGGTGTGTCTTATCATGCTAGTGGATGTGAGTGTTGTGCCTTTTCACATATGGTATTAGGTGTGTCCTACCATGTTGGTGATTGTAAGTGCTATGCATTTCCACATATGGTAGTAGTTTTGTCCTACCATGCTGGTGGATGTGAGTGCTGTTCCTTTCCACAGATGGTAGCAAGTGTGTCCTACCATGCTGGTGGATGTAAGTGCTAAGCCTTTCCACAGATGATAGTATGTGTGTCCTATCATGCTGGTGGATGTGAGTGCTATTCCTTTTCACAAGATGATAGTAGGTGTGTCCTATCATGCTGCTGAATGTAAGTGTTGGGCCTTTCTGATAGGGTTGTGGGATGTGTCCCTCTATGGTCAGACGTGAGTGCTGGGCATGCCTTTTTGACATGGTGTTGGATGTGTTCCTCTCATGGTCATATGTAAGTGTTGGGTGATCCATTCTGACTTAGGGTCAGATGTAAGCGCTGAAGAAGACCTACATGGAGGCTAGGCCTACAACCACCATGAAAAAGGGCTGGATCTGCAGAACTTCCTGTGACTAGAAGAATCATGAGATAGCACCAATGATGATCTAGTGATGATCCATATCGATTGATGATCCAGATCCAATGATGATAATCCATTGATGATCCAGATCGAGTGATGATCTAGATTGAGTTATGATCTAGATCGAGTGATGATGTTCTAGTGATGATCCATATTGAGTGATGATCCAGATCCAGTGATGATATTCCAGTGATGATCTAGATCCGATGATGAAGATGAATTAAAGATGACAAGAACTCGATGATGATACAGATGATATAGAGAAGAATACTTGTGCTGATAAATTGTGTCGATAGAATACCTTCCTAGTTAAGAGGGAGTGTTGATGTAATTGTAACTTTGGAATGTATTCACTTGTATTTCTTATGTATTATACCCCAATGTTTATTCCAGGATGTGTCTGTAATGTACTTGAGTCATGTCATGCCCCAATGTTCCTATCGGGAGGTTCTATAATGTAAACAATTCATGTCAAGTCATTGTGGGTAACCCTCTTATTGGTCAAGGGTTAAAGTCCCCATAGTTCCGGGGCACTAGGGTTATTAGACTCTCCTAGAGAAGTCAGCCCTAGTAGGTTATTGTCAAGTCGGGAATTAGTATAAATAGAGAGTGAGTCTCTCTATTTATCATACACTCACTCACACTCAGTTGTAGCACATAGCTGAGGAAGAAGAAGATACTGGGGCTAGGAATAAATAGGCTACTGCTGTCGAGAGATCATCTTACTGTTTTGGGGTTTTACTTTTGGTGTTGATTCTATCTCTGAGGAATTTGTGGGGTTTTCTCCATTTATGGTTTCCCCAAGAAAAACACTGTGTTCATTGTCTCTTTTGTTTGATTTCTATGCTTGTTATTCTCTCAGTTAAATATCCTAATATAATGCTAGCTTAATGTTAAAAAAGTAATAGTTCAAAGAAAGATATTGCCTGCTTGAAGGATACAATGAACCATGCATTTTCTATGACAGATTTGGGATTGTTGAGCCAATTCTTGGGTCTCAAAATTTCTCAATGCCAACATGGAATCAAAGTCCATCAGTCCAAGTATGCTCTAGATTTGCTTAACAAGTTCAACATGAAATATTGCAAGCCAAGAAAAACTCCCTTCCTTTCAAGAGTTAAGCTTGAAGAAGCAGGCTCTTCTCCTATGGTAAATAATACACTATATAGGAAGTTGATTGGGTATTTGCTTTATCTTACACAAACTCAAAATGATCTATATTATGTAGTTAGTGTGGCTTCAAGACACATTGATCAGCCTCATGATATCCATTGGAGAGTAGCCAAAAGGATCCTAAATTTTGTTCAAGGAACAAGAACTCATGGGATCTTCTACAAAGAAAAATATGATCTTGATTGGGTTTACTGACAATGATTGCACAGGTGACAACATAGATCGAAATTATACATTAGGATATGTGTTCATGCTTACAGAAGGACCAATTATCTGGTTAAGCAAGAATCAGAGTGCCATAGCCTTCTCATCTACAGAAGCAGAGTATAGAGGAGTTGTAAATGCAACAACTCAATGTTTGTGATTGCAGGGGATACTTGGAGAATGTGGTTTCGAATCAGATTTTTCAACTATTATCTACTATGATAATCAGAGCATCACTCGAATCTACAATGATCTATTTCAGAGACAATGAACCAAGCACATTGAGATCCATATGCATTACATCAGAGAGCTTGTGCATGATGGCACCATTGATCTACTCTTCTGTGCATCTTGAGAACAAGTAGAAGACGTCTTCACCAAAGTTTTTTGTGAGAAGACCTTCAACAATATCAAATCACTACTAGGGATTTCTTATCATGCTGTGAAACATGATTGAGGACAATATTTCCAAAAGTTTTGTTTTTCCTTCCCATGTTTAAGGGAGGATTTTCCCACTGGGTTTTTGCCTCTTTACTTGGTTGTATGGGCAAGCAGTATGTAAAGGGTGACTAAGCCTTGTTGCTAGGCCATATAGATTTCTGATATTTACTCATAAAGTTAGGCTGAACAGGGGGTGTTATAATAATCAACCCATAGTTACCTACCTTAGACATTAATTTTAATTATTTTTGTCTTATTACCTAGTTTTCTAGATTCCACACTATGCTAGTTGCCTTATACAAGTCCTAGAAGTCAACACATGCTAAAAATGAGTCATGGAGCACTTGGGAAACGTCATGGAAACCCAATTTAGCATGTCTAATTTATTCTAGATCCTCCAAAGCGCATATTTGCTTTTTTTGAAAAGCTACCTATTTTATTGAGATTTAAGGCAAAAGGAAAAGCTAGACTAGGTGTAGTTGAATTGTTTTTTGCCCACATCCTCCTCCCTCCTTTTATCCTACTAAAAGAATGTATGAGTTTTCTTTCCATCCCTCATTATATTTCTAACTTGACTTAGCCAATTCGTGAGCATCTTGGTATATTTGGAAACTGCTTTATGCCACCTATGGGGGATTTGACTAGATTTAGTAAGCCTACTTTTTGACAATTTCGAATGGAATCTTTATGCATTCGAATATCTCATGTAATTATATATTGCAGCGGCCTATTAATTCATAAGTTTGGCTATTGTACACTTATTGAATACAGATCAATGTTATGATCCAATTTCAGTCTCTTTTGGTGTGAATTTTGCATGATTGATTAACAATTTTGTGAGTGTAATTGTGCTATATATTGGGTTCAATTTCCACAATGAGAGATATTTATAGATAAAATTATGATGCAAAGAAACAATTAATTGATTGAACCCCTTCGTGCACAATTGAAGAAGTTATTCCTGGATTGTGACCTTGAAAAGCCAAAAGGAAAGGCATAGAAATGGCGTGGAATGTGGAAGAGCCAAAAGGCCTCACATTAGTGAGAGGATGGAGATGAGTGTCGGCTAGATGATCAACAGTCTACTTCAATATTAAATATGGAGGCTGAAGAGTAATGAGTCATAGCAAAGAATTGTACACATGTTATATCCTATTAAGTTGGTGGATTTTACAGATGAGTTTCCTATATAGTCAGGTATGCATGGTTGATGCTCAATGAGGACTAATTCCACAAGAGTAGAGGTCCAAGATGTTGTTGTACACTCTTGTTCTCTTCGGGACGAAGAATACTTTTGGCTTGGGGGAGATTTGAAGAGGACCCTTTGGGCCCCATAAATTTCATCATATTTATGTAATTATATAATTTAAAGGAATTAATGTAACCTTAACTAATGAGTATTTGAAATGGGTATAACCGCTTCAACCTATCTCATAATGTATAAATACTTATAAACCAAGAATACTAAGTCAGATTGGACATCCCTCCCCACATATTTCTGTTGATGGTTTTGTACATTGTAATGTACTCTTTTGATTGAATGGATGTTGGAATCTTGGACCGTCCAACATTTGGTTCTGTTGTCGTTGAGATATGTTCTTAGGTTAAGAAGGATAAGAATGTTGGTGTAGCCTTATTCTTGTCGGTGAGAGAAGCATAGAAGATGATAAAGATCATGAACATGCAAGAGAAATATATAATATCACTTACGTACCCTATTTCACTTATATATGAGTATGACGATAAGTCATTGAGATTCTTCTTTTTATTTAGGAAATAATTGTTTCTACACTATAATACTTCTGCGACAACATCTCATGTTATTATAGAAATGAGTCTTTTAGTTGATTGTGATTTATTAACACAAAAGGCTAATATTTATAAAAAAAATGCACCAATAAAAAGAAATCGATGAGTTAGAAGATACCCATGAATACTGCCGCAATTGATAAATATTACTCGCGCATGTAAAATAAATGATAGATGTTTCTTTATAATAAAGATGCTTGATAAAGAATAATTACAGAATGTTGGCTTTCTCTATTGCGAATGAATGATTTCTATCAATACGGTGACTTGAGACGGTCCCAACTTATTTGTTGACCATAATATCGATTGATCAGTGTTCATATATTTTTCCAAAAGATAAAATATATGTGTGCATAAAATATCAAACTATTGGGAGTAGTCCGCCTCTGAGAAGGTGATCCACACTTATGTTAGCCAAAAACCAAGTCGAAAAACTTGAGTTACTGCTTAGTTATAAAATTTTCATGTCGACCTCTTTTTCTTTTTACTTGTTGGGTGAAACAGACTAGACAAGTATACCAATGTAGTTGGCCTTTTAGAACTAACTCTTTTTCTTTGACATGTTCTTACTTGTCGGTTCTATTGATAGCTTTTACTTCAACCGCTTGTCGGCTTCAACAACTTGTCGGTAACCAACAACTTATCGGTTTTGTACTTTAGACAGAACTGAACCAACAACTTATCGGTTTGACCACCTTGACAACTTGTCAATTTTATTCGACATTTTCACTTGGACTCACTTGCTCTCGTTTGGTTTTAGTCAAGATTTACAAATGATATTTCTTGGTCTAAAAGACTTAATAAATTACAAACTTTTTTCACCTGTGAGTAAGATGAATTAAAAACCGACACAATCAACAATTCAATAGAACTTATAAAAAACATATAACCAAACATTTAGGAATACTTGAGTCGACCACTCTGCCACAAAACCTGGAACTTTCACTAGGTGAGAAATTTATGGATTCTTTGATCTTTCACTCAAACTGTAAATGTAAACAACATTTACTCAGGTAACTTTGGAAAGAATGTTTGGCTAAATAAACATGCTTTGAACCATAAACTATTTGATATATATATATATATATATATATATATATATAACTTGTTGGGAAATAAAAAAATGAAATGCAAACTTGTCAACTTCTTAACTGATCCAAACTTGTCAACTCGCCGACTGATCCTTTTACAGATCTTCGACTCTTCATTAGAATCACACACACAGATGCTTGAGCTTCAACTTCACTCTCTACTCAGAATTCTCTCTTTCTCTCTTTTTCTCACCTAGAGTTATGTTGTCTAACTTGATTTATAATATTATTCTACTATTTATAGGAAACCTGAAAATTTGCTTCTTCGTGAATCTACAGACTTGCCATTAATGGTTGTAATAACTGTATACCTACAAACTTATCTTCATAAATTAATTCAACTAGTTTAGATTGTTGAATCATGGGCTCTTCACTTTTATCAGACTAACCGACAAGATCTGAGTTGATATGGACTCTGATAGAGTCGGCTAAGCTCTGATACAGATCTGCAAGTAATTAATATTTCCAACACTCCCCCTTAATTATGAGTAGATGGGGATTTTTAAAACAAAAATTACAAAATGTTTTAGAGCTTAAACATGATCTGTACATGACAAAGTTCACTATGCAGAATTTGTCATTCCAAGATAACTATGTAGATACTGGAGTGTGTCCTTTGCCAATGGTTTTGTAAAGATGTTTGCAATTTGATCTTCATGTCTGCAAACTTCCAACCAAATTTCCCTGTTTCTAACCAAATCTCTTATGAAATGAAACCTTATGTCGATGTTCTTGGTTCTCTTGTGAAACAAATGATTCTTTGATAATTCAATGGCTGAATTGTTGTCGCAGAAGATGGTTGTTAGTTCTTGATGGTTCTATGACAAGTCTTTTAAGACTCTCCACATCCATACAACTTGACATGCAACGCTTGTAGCTGCAACATACTCTACTTCTGTTGAAGACAGAGTTACTATGGGTTGTTTCTTTGAATCCCATGAAACAATACCTATACCAAAATGAAATGTGTACCCATATAAGCTCTTCCTGTCATCTATGCTTCCTCCATCGTCATTTTCAGTGTAGCCAGTGAGTTTAAAGTTTTCTGAGGTTGAATACATAATGCCAGGGTCTTTTGTGCCACTTACATACCTCATAATTCTTTTACCTACTTGCCAAAGTGAGTCTTTTGGTGACTCCATGAATCCTGAGATCATACTTACTCCATACATGATGTATGGTCTTGTATTTTTCAAATACATAAGGACTCCAACAAGCCTTTTGAACAATGTAGGATTTACAGTTGATATTTCATCATCCTTACTCAATTTTAAACCTGTTATTACTGGTGTCAGGGTTGTCTTACAATTAGATATGTTAAATATTTTAAAAATTCACTTGCATACTTTGACTGTGATATAAAAATACCACTTTGAGACCGTTGAACTTCAATGCCTAGAAAAAACTTCATAACCACCAGATCATTCATTTCAAATTCACTTTCCATGATTGCTTTAAATTATGCTATGCCAAAGTCACCAGTAAATATTAAATCATCTACATACAAGCAGAAAATTAATATCTTACCTTTCTCATTCACTTTTGGTGTACAATGTTGGTTCACTTTCACTTCTATGAAATCCATTTCCCATGAGATAGGAATCAATCTGACTGTACAAAGCTCTAGGAGCTTTATTCAAACCATATAATTCCTTTTTCAGACTATACACTTATGCTCTAGACCTGGAACTTCATAGCCTTGTGGTTGTTCCACATATACTTCCTCTTCTAGATAGACATTTCAAAATGTCGACTTAACATTCATTTGATAAACATGCTATTTGTTTTGTGCAGCAATGGACAAGATTGTTTTGAGTATATCCTTGCATGCAACAGGTGCAAATGTTTCATTGAAGTCTATGCCGGGTTGCTGTGTGAACCCTCTTGCTACCATTCTTGCTTTGTACTTTTGCACATTCCCATCAGCATATTTCTTGGTCTTATAAATCCATTTGACACTGATTACATCTTTGTATTTTGGTACATTGTCACTTCCCCTCTTATATACCAGAGAGAGAACGCGACCATAGTGCTGCTAATATGGGAAATCTAGCCACATTTACATAAAATAAAAATGCATTGAAATAAAACATACCCAAATGCATAACAATTGCAATTATACAGTAGAATCAATTCATCCATTCAACCTTGTTGAGGCCTGGAAATTCGCAAACAACAACAGAAAGGGATTCTCCACAGTTAACGTTCCCAACTAGCCCGTGACTATTTGGTATGGGGAATTCGTCCGGTTTGTGGTCCGGCTACCGTAGGTCAAAGTAACAAAAAACAAAGGTTTTACCGGTTGCATCCTGGTCCACCGTGTAGTTTGTATTTTTTACTTAATGTATGAGATGCAAGTGCCTAATTGACCATGTAGGGCGATGAAGATACAAGGAGCAGTCACAATGTGATGCGCAGGTTCTTACCTCTCGTCTTAGGCTCGCAAGCATCTAAATCACATGCAGCAGTGAAATAAACTAACTATCTATTTATCTATCCCCAGGGAGACAGATTGTAACTTATTTATGAGTAATGTGTATTGTACATGCAACATAAAGAGAAACTACAGTTAGCTAATATTTCTTTCCACAATGCATGGATGATCAAAGATATTTTGACAATCAGATAGCCAATTGTTTTATGAACAACATACATTACTCATGGTGGTAATTCCACAAAAATAAACCAGAAATCATTTAAACAAGAACATAGGTTCTAAAAGTTAGAACGATCTCACGGTTAATGGACAAAAAGATGGAAAAACAAAATAGTTCATCTTTCAGCCATCCACAGCATAACATTTGAAAGTGCCACCAATCTTTCTCCAACAGGCAAACAATACTTCTTTATTGCAAAGAGAAATAGTTCTTCTTACAATATCGCTTTTCATGTCTAACTGGGAAAAATCCCTTTACTCCCTTCTAAGCTTTCTACATTTATACAAAAGGGTGAGACAGTTGGGCTACCCAAAGTAACCTTTGGGCTTCCCAACTCTTCATTTCCCAACGCTTGACTTTTCTCAAATGTTTTTACAAAATGTTATACATTACAAAAAGTGACCATTCCTTTTACGAGGAGGGTCCCACTTGGGCATCTAGAAATTTCTTCCATGCCGAAGCTTCAGAGGAAATGCCCTCAAATGCACAAGGCTCTAAAAACTGAATATTGATCTCAAACTTAGCAGCCTGGTTCTTTATATCCTCAATCCTAGCTGCACTCAATCGAAGCTGATCCTCTAGAAGCTGCACGCTGATAGCTGAATGATCTACTTCGTTCCTCAAGATCTGATCATCCAGGGTTTTAATACGCTGTACTTTAGCTTCCTCCTCCTGGTATCTCTTCTTCTTATGTGTGCAACCACCCCGCAGCTTCCTGTGCCAACCTCTGGGCTTCCTCATTTCTTCTCTTTGCTTCTTCCTTAGCCTTTGCTTGTTCATCTCCCTTCCCACCTTTGGTGGTGATCTTCTTCTTGAACCTTCTTCTCAAGGCTGTCATGTTTACTGCATTTCAGAAGATGGATTCTTCTCGATCCCAATGGTGGGCATACTCAAAATGCACGTTGTTTGCTTTGCAATGTTCAGCTACTTTACCATGAGTATCATTTCTACGGAAGGGCATCTCTCCAAAATGGAACTTTTCTAGCTCTTCTAAAAATTCATTAGCCTTTTTCACTCTGGTAAACTTGTAGCTTACTAACCTGAAGGGTAAAGGTGGATAGGCGGTCTTCTTATGCTCAAACAGAAAGCTCCCTATGCCATCCAAGAAGACCTGCCTGACTACTTCCTTGTGTATGATGTTGTCAGTGGCGTATTTGGGCAGAAGGGAGGGTGCTCTTGAACCTCCAAACATCCTGAAGTATAGGCCATCCTCAGTCAAATAGTAATCTGCATATTCTTCGATTACTTGCAGCGCTTCCTCTGACATACAATCACACTCCTTCATGAAAATGAGTGTGTATAAGGGCATGATGAAGTGTTCACAGACTTCTCGGTAATGACTGTGATATTTATGTGCCCATAGTGGTTTATAAGCAGAATAGACATGCATTCTTTCCCTATCCCATATGCACCTGAGGCCGAGGAAAGGTTGATTGCATAATATACAGTCTAGCAGTATGGAACTCATATAGAATTCAGACCTCTTTTGGGCCACTCCTCCCAAATCTAAGGCCAAGCAAGCTGAAAGACTATTTGATACAAGGCTGGACCAGTTGACAATTGTCCCCTAGGTGGCAACACAAAAAATGATTGGGATCCATTCTAACTTGAAGAACCTACCATGTGCTCTTCCAAAAATCTTGTTCAGCATTAAAGCTATGAACCTATAGGGGACCCTTAAGCTTGTCGTATCGTAATCACCCATCGGTCTATATCTGTAATGTTTTACCTGCAACAACATTTTTTTTAAGAGTCTCTACCAGGTCCATTCTAATGTTGTTCAACCAATCATCAGTTAAAAATACTTGGGCTTCTGGCAGGTGGTAAGCCAACACTACATATCCAGGGCTATATGCAGCATAGCCCTGTCTTTCAACATTTTCCAGAATCATTGTTGTGACCTCTGCCCGAGGCAGAATCCAACCGATTACTTCAGAGCACGAGAACAACTCTGGTCTGGTGGTGATCTTCATCAGTGAAGATCTTTCTATGTTGGCATATATGGACTCTTCTTCCAATCCCATGTCAGGAACCTCTCTGCGCGTGATCAATCTATATATTTCCCCACACTAGTATTCAGGTTCAACACCAGAAATACACTTAGTTTCCTCGTATATATATTCGGTTTTGGTAACAGTTTCTACTTCGGGCTCTTCCTTGACCACCGGGGCCTTCTTCTTTTGCCTCTTTGACATTGTGGATTCAAAAACTTCCTACCACACACAACATTGTAAACATTAATCCATTTTGGCTGAGTGACAAACTTATATACATCAGTGTGCAGTGTGTCATTTATTCTATGTTTAACATGATATCAATCAGTCAATGAAGCAAATATATGCATGTATATAAGCAGAAATGGCCTAACTAACAGAACCATTGAAACACAATGTGCAGTGTTCAGTGACTTAGTCTATGTCCAGCATGATGGAAAATAGTTATATGCAGTATAAACATGCAAGCTACCACTGCTTTTCAATACCAAACAATTCTAACAATATAATCGAGCGGGAAAAAACCATCTACATTAACATGACTAAAACCTTCCGCTCTATGCGGGTGCCATTACCATTTCACTGCACGGGACAGACAGGGGGAAATACACAAGATTTCAACGGTGTTCCAACCAAACCATGCCCACGCACTTATGGTCAACAAACTAAACGCAGCGGCATATCCAATTCCCCCGACCTAGCCTCAAAAACGACTGCGCGGAGAACAGCGCGGTAAAATGCCATTGGTTTCTAAAGGGTAAGGGCCATGAGAAAGGAGGGCGATAAATCCACAAACCACAGGCAGGCCAAGACAACCCTCCCCCATAAAACATCGCTACATAGGGAAGCTTGGTGCAGATGGCGTAACGACCATCTGCACCAAACCCCCATTCGCTAAGCTCAGGGTACCAGACAAAGGCCGCAGACAAATACTACTCAATGAGTCAAAACGCCCCATCCCGATACAGTCAAGATACAAAATCCCCAACTATATAGGTGTAAAGATAATGGCCTTAGAACAATCCTAATCGCGGGGAAAAACACAACCAAATGCTTAAACGGAACGGGGGAAAGGCGCACATGAGCCTATCTGGAACTGCACAACCGGCGTGTAGAGGGTTGTTAAGCTCCACAGATGAGACACTTGGACTGCGGGTACCAAAAACGGGGGACCGGGTGAGCGCGACCGGATGACAGCATGATGATAATGATAGTTCATGATAATCCCAACAACAACAGTCCAAATAAAATAGTAAAACAACAAAACCCAACCCCAAATATGTAGTCAACATAACGGTGGGGGGAAAAGTTAAAGATCGGACGTTGGAGATCTTTGGATCAGAAGTCAAAAGCAAAATTCTTTCCGCAATGGCAGATGACGAAAGTGCTAAACCACCCGCGGAGATATACACAGCGGAACCTCGGAAAACTAATCGTCAGGTCCATAATGAAACAAGAGCCGCAATAGTGGAGCCGCAAAGGGTAAATCGATCCGCAATGGGAAGAAAAATGACTACGCATCGGCAAGGTTAGTGCTTCTTTCATCCGCAACGGCGGAACCGTAAAGCATATCACCGTCCGCAACGCCGGGGCTTGAACCGGAAACGACAACGCTAAATGCTCGGAAAGGTTAGTCCTTCGGCAGACGCAACGGTGGAGGAAAAAAGGGTGCGGTCCTCCGCAACGATGGATCCTAAACGACTTATAGGGCCGGGAAAATAAATCCTTCCGCAGCCGCAACAGCGGAAGGCCATGACTTACGGGATCGGTGAGACTAATAAAGCGGGGGTCTGAAACGTTAAAACAATGATCGGAGGAGGAAGTCGTTTTCCTTTCACAATGGCAGAGAAATAAATGATAAAAATTTCCGATGTAAAACTCAAAAACAGCCGATGCGAAAACAAACAAATCAGAGAGGAAGCCGGAGCCAATACTACTTATCCATCTGCAATGGCGGGAGGAAAAGAAAATACCTTCCGATTCAGCCATGATGAAAACGTAATTAAAAGGCAAATGATGAAGTTTGATCAATCATTGAATTTTTTCAAGCGTTAGAAAAAATCTGAAACAGGTGGTAGATCAACCCAAACATTAGAAAACAATCTGAGAAATCATTATTAGACCAACCCCAAGAAGAAAATCGAACTAATCCAAGCAAAGGAGGGTCCTAAATTTTTTTGGAATTTTGGGAAATTGTTGCAGCTACAACAACTGGCGACTACCTGGTGAACCCCAGATTTCTGAATTAACCCCTTCCCAGTGCAAGACAATCTGAATAAAAGTTGAAATCTTCTAGATGTTTGTATCCCTAGGCTGGCCAACTTAAGCATTTAAACCATTGAGAAGTAGTCCATTCTTTGGGAAATGGTAACATCAGAAATATTGCTAGTCTAAATGACTCTTTTGAGGCCTAATAAATGAGGTTTATTTTACCCATCCTTAGGTATTTTCATGCTTGGACACCATAGGATTGTAACCGATGGTAAACAGTATTATCCTTTTGTTCCTCATTCCCATGCCAATTGCACTTTTGTGCCATTTGAACTTTAGTTCTTTTGAGTCCTCCATCTTCCTTTCTTTCTGAATTTTATTCAGGCTCCTCTATCCCATATTGCCCTTTTGTGTGAGAGAAGAATTGGTGTTTCATCTCATGGACGGAGAGGAACTTTCGGCAATTTGAAATTCATGCTTTTGATACTTTGCTTTGATATGTCTTGTTTCTTTAAGGAGTTTTGACTCTTGATAGCTTTTAGCTTTTCTGAAATTATGGCATGGGATCATTTATATATGATATACTGTTTACCTTGCTTCCTTTCCGTGGGTCTTTTGCTGTCACCCCCTTGGATATTTAAGATGTGAAATGGATGGAGCCTCGAAATAGTATTCCAGACCTCTTTTACTTCTGAGTTATTTATAGGGGTTAAGTAAGACTTCAATGAATGTATGGCCAGTTAGGGACACTGCTACTAGAAGACACTCTATGTTTTAGAGCGCAGTATTTTGCTCAAGATTTCAGTTAATAAAGAACTCTGATGTTTCCATTGTAACCAAAAGTTTGTCTCTTTATTCAAAAACAGAGCAGTAAAGAAAACAACATCAAATTAAATAATCAAAAGAAAACAACATCAAAGCATCACAGAAAAACAACATCAATTTATTTATGTACAAAGCAACAAGAAAAGAAATAGGTGCCCGCCCTCAAGAATCTTCAATCAAATGAGTTAAGGGGTGGGCTAGATTATAGACATGAGATATCTAACCATGGTCTAGCTCTGCTATTTTTGAAATTGAACACATGTCTACTATCTTACAGTCATCCCTCTCAGCCTGAGGAATTTGAAGGAGATAAGGCTGGGTGTCAATTCTAGAACTGGCCTTTCTTGAGGTAGGATGTCTTAGCTTAAGCTCAGTTAGATAGTTTCCTAGGATAGAATCAGCAGATTCATTTCCCTCTCCTAGCCCAGTAACATTGTGCTTCATGTAGGGCTCTCTTAAAATCTTAATCAGGTTTGGGCTCCCCTTCTGAGGCAGCCACAAGTGTGACCAGTCGGAAGAAAAGTACCCATCTAGTTCTGGTGACCAATCTCGATTCAAGATCAATCCATAGCCATCAGGTATGTCTACTACTACAATATCAAGGTATTGACATATCTTTTTATTCGCAGACAATCGAATCAAAATATTCTTCATCTCCCCCACTACCTTGACACTAGTCTTGTCTAGTTGAGTGACGTCCCAATCAGTAGGTTTTGGTTGCCCATTAATTCTTTTGTAGATTGCAAGAGGCATAACATTCACCGATGATCCATATTCCACCAGACAATTATGCACCTTATGGTTCAAAATTTCCAAAGTTAAAAGGAAAGGTGGGGTGCTAGTTTTCCTTTCCCCAATTGATTCGACCTTTTCTTCCACAGGTTGATTTTCGGTGGGTATCTCCTCTTTAACTTCCTTAAATTTTTTAGCACTTCCTTCCTCAACATATTCCATAGGTTTGACAGTCTCATTGCTCGGTTCTGCCTCCTGGTTGAGGGTAGTGGCTTCAGGTGTTTTGTCTTCAACATTCACTTCTACCTGTCTCTTGAAATTCTCCTGCAATTTTTTAATCTTCGAAATTATTGCATTGTCCTTAATTGTTAGGTTCTTATCTTTTGTTGCTGTAGGTGTGTATTGATATTTGGGAGTGCTCTCTTCAGTGTCAAAAAGTGAGACACCATCCCATGAAAACATGGTATCATCACCTTGTTTCTCTATGGTCTGTTCTTTTTCTCCTTCTTCATCACTATCTTCAGTCAATTTAGAGTTCAGCAACTTATTCATCACCAATGACATTGAATTCAACCATTAAGGGCACTTCTTTTCAGAGTGAGGTTGCTGGTGAAAAGTACAGAAATTATCCCCCTTATTTCTGTTATGTTCATTAATGCTAAATTTGGTGGAGGGACTTGCCATTGGTTGTTATCCTCCCTTTTTTGGTAGTGAGGTTTATAAGTTTTTTGAACTTCCTTTTATCTCTCCAGATCTATTATTCGGTTAGATAGCTTCTGAAGCATTGTCATCATTCCATTATAATCATGTGATTGTTCATCTTTAGGTTTAGATAGCAATAAAGCTCTTCTATTTGTAGTTTTCTCTCCAGGTAAATCAGGATAATCTTCTACACTTTCCCTTTCAGTCTCTACCCTTTCTGCCTCTTCATAAGTCTCTACCAATCTAGGTTTGGCTTTCATCTTGGCAAACATGGCCAGCTCAGGTCCTAGGGCTGAGGTATAATATTCAATTAAGACCTTGTCAGAGGGTCTATCATCTTCAGAAAATTTCTTTAGGTATGTTGAAAATATTTGAGTGAAAGTATGTACCTTCTCATTCTTATCTTTTCTTAACAAACCAAGACCTTTCATCAATGAGGCATGTGTCTTTTGGGCTGAATACTTACTTCTGAAAGTCCTTTCGAAGGTGTCCCAATCAGGAATGGAGTTTGTAGGCAAACTGAAATACCAGGACGCTGCTGCTCCCTTAAGGGTGTGAGGGAACAATCTACAGACAACATCTTCGTACTCCCCAGCCCTTAACCCTTCTACCGCCAAATAGAAACTTCGTAAGTGGTCATCTACAGCAATCCTTTCCTCAGGGTCAAACTTAGGTAGCAGCTTATCAAAAGCTTGAGGTAGGTTATGCAATGGAGGTGTGAGGTTCAAAGGGGATCTAGCTCTCCAAGTAGGTAATGGGTTGGGATGATTCACAATTACACCAGCCATGATCACAGGTAAACGAACAAAGTCTGAGTAAAGAGCAACGCAGGGTGAGAACAAGATTCCTCACTTCAAAGGTATAACCCAAACCTGTAAGTACTTGGGTCAGGTTATAAGCTTCAAAACATCTAGTGGTGGGGTAATCTTGGGAAAAATAAGTTTCCATGGCCAGCCATGCACTGGAGTCCCTCCTTCTAGTGCCAGAACTGTTGAGGCCTTGAAATTCGCAGGAAACAATAGAAAGGGATTCTCCCCAGTCAACATTCCCAACTAGCCCGTGACTGTTTGGTATGGGGAATCCATCCAGTTTGCGGTCCGGCTACCATAGGTCAAAGTAACAAAAAACAAAGGTTTTACCAGTTGCGGCTCGGTCCACCGTGTAGTTTGTATTTTTTACTTAATGTATGAGATGCAAGTTCCTAATTAACCATGCAGGGTGATGAAGATACAAGGAGCAGTCACAATGTGATGCGCAGGTTCTTACCTCTCGTCTTAGGCTTGCAAGCATCTAAATCACATGCAGCGGTGAAATAAACTAACTATCTATTTATCTATCTCCTATCTATCCCCGGGGAGCCAGATTGTAACTTATTTATGAGTAATGTGTATTGTACATGCAACATAAACAGGAACTACAGTTAGCCGATATTTCTTTCCACAATGCATGGACGATCAAAGATATTTTGACAATCAAATAGCCAATTGTTTTATGAACAACATACATTACTCATGGTGGTAACTCCACAAAAATAAACCAGAAATCATTTAAACAATAACATAGGTTCTAAAAGTTAGAACGATCTCACGGTTAATGGACAAAAAGATGGAAAAACAAAATAGTTCATCTTTCAGCCATCCACAGCATAACATTTGAAAGTGCCACCAATATTTCTCCAACAGGCAAACAATACTTCTTTATTGCAAAGAGAAATAGTTCTTCTTACAATATCGCTTTTCATGTCTAACTGGGAAAAATCCCTTTACTCCCTTCTAAGCTTTCTACATTTATACAAAAGGGTGAGACGGTTGGGCTGCCCAAATTAACCTTTGGGCTTCCCAACTCTTCGTTTCCCAACTCTTGACTTTTCTCAAATGTTTTTACAAAATGTTACACATTACAAAAAGTGACCATTCCTTTTACGAGGAGGGTCCCACTTAGGCATCTAGAAATTTCTTCCATGCCGAAGCTTCAGAGGCAATGCCCTCAAATGCACAAGGCTCTAAAAACTGAATATTGATCTCAAACTTAGCAGCCTGGTTCTTTATAGCCTCAATCTTGGCTGCACTCGATCGAAGTTGATCCTCCAGAAGCTGCACGCTGATAGCTGAATGATCTACTTCGTTCCTCAAGATCTGATCATCCAGGGTTTTAATATGCTGTACTTTAGCTTCCTCCTCCTGGTATCTCTTCTTCTTCTGTGTGCAACCACCCCACAGCTTCCTGTGCCAACCTCTGGGCTTCCTCATTTCTTCTCTTTGCTTCTTCCTCAGCCTTTGCTTGTTCATCTCCCTTCCCACCTTTGGTGGTGATCTTCTTCTTGAACCTTCTTCTCAAGGCTGTCATGTTTACTGCATTTCGGAAGATGGATTCTTCTCGATCCCAATGGTGGGCATACTCAAAATGCACGTTGTTTTCTTTGCAATGTTCAGCTACGTTACCGTGAGTATCATTTCTACGGAAGGGCATCTCTCCAAAATGGAACTTTTCCAGCTCTACTACAAATTCATCAGCCTTTTTCACTCTCATAAACTTGTAGCTTCCTAACCTGAAGGGTAAAGGTGGATAGGTGGTCTTCTTATGCTCAAACAGAAATCTCCCTATGCCATCCAAGAAGACCTGCTTGACTGCTTCCTTGTGTATGATGTAGTCAGCGGCGTATTTGGGCTGAAGGGAGGGTGCTCTTGAACCTCAAAACATCCTGAAGTATAGGCCATCCTCAGTCAAATAGTAATATGCATATTCTTCGATTACTTGCAGCGCTTCCTCTGACATACAATCACACTCCTTTAGGAAAATGAGTGTGTATAAGGGCATAATGAAGTGTTCACAGACTTCTCGGTAATGGCTGTGATATTTATGTGCCCATAGTGGTTTATAAGTAGAATAGACAGGCATTCTTTCCCTATCCCATATGCACCTGAGGCTGGGGAAAGGCTGATTGCATAATATACAGTCTAGTAGTATGGATCTCATATAGAATTCAGACCTCTTTTGGGCCACTCCTCCCAAAGCTGAGGCCAACCAAGATGAAAGACTATTTGTTACAAGGCTGGCCCAGTTGAAAATTGTCCCCTGGGTTGCAACACAAAAAATCATTGGGATCCATTCTAACTTGAAGAACCTACCATGTGCTCTTCCAAAAATCTTGTTCAACATTAAATCTATGAACCTATATGGGGCCCTTAAGCTTGCTGTATCGTAATCACCCGTCGGTCTATATCTGTAATGTTTTCCCTGCAATAGCATTTTTTTAAGAGTCTCTACCAGGTCCATTCTAATGTTGTTCAACCAATCATCAGTTAAAAATACTTGGGCTTCTAGCAGGTGGTAAGCCAATGCTACATATCTAGGGCTATATGCAACATAGCCCTGTCTTTCAACATTTTCTAGAATCATTGTTGTGACATCTGCCCGAGGCAGAATCCAACCGATTACTTTAGAGCACGGGAACAACTCTGGTCTGGTGGCGATCTTCATCAGTGAAGATTTTTCTATGTTGGCATATATGGACTCTTCTTCCAATCCCATTTCAAGAACCTCTCTACGCGTGATCAATCTATATATTTCCCCCCACTGGTATTCAGGTTCAACACCAGAAATACACTTAGTGTCCTCATATATATATTCAGTTTTGGTAATAGTTTCTACTTTGGGCTCTTCCTCGACCACCGGGGCTATCTTCTTTTTCCTCTTTGACATTGTGGATTTGAAAACTTCCTAACACACACAACATTGTAAACATTAAGCCATTTTGGGTGAGTGACAAACTTATATACATCAATGTGCAGTGTGTCATTTCTTCTATGTTTAACATGATATCAATCAGTCAATGAAGAAAATATATGCATGTATATAAGCAGAAACGGCCTAACTAACAGAACCATTGAAACACAATGTGCAGTGTTCATGACTTAGTCTATGTCCAGCATGATGGAAAATAGTTATATGCAGTATAAACATGCAATCTACCACTTCTTTTCAACACCAAACAATTCTAACAACATAATCGAGAGAGAAAAACCCATCTACATTAACATGACTAAAACCTTCCGCTCTATGCGGGTGCCATTACCATTTCACTGCGCGGGACAAACAGGGGGAAATACACAAGATTTCAATGGTGTTCCAACCAAACCATGCCCACACACTTATGGTCAACAAACTAAACGTAGCGGCATATCCACTTGCCTCGACATGGCCTCAAAAATGACTGCGCGCAGAACGATGCGGCAAAATGCCATTGGTTTCTAAAGGGTAAGGGCCATGAGAAAGGAGGGCGATAAATCCACAAACCACGGGCAGGCCAAGACAACCCTCCCCCATCAAACATCGCTACACAGGTCTGCTTGGTGCAGACGGCGTAATGGCCGTCTACACCAAACCCCCATTCGCTAAGCGTAGGGTCACAGACAAAGGCCGCGGACAAATACTACTCAACGAGTCAAAACGCCCCATCCCTAGACAGTCAAGATACAAAATCCCCAACTATATAGGCATAAAGATAACGGCTGTAGAACAATCCTAACCGCGGGGAAAAACAAAACCAAACGCTTAAATGGAACGTGGAAAGGCGCACATGAGCCTACCTGGCACTGCGCAACCGGCGTGTAGAGGGTTGTCAATCTCCATGGATGAGACACCTGGACTGCGGGTAGCAAAAATGGGGGACCGGGTGAGCGCGAGCGGACGACAGCACGATGATAATGATAGTTCACGATAATCCCAACAGCAACAGTCCAAATAAAATAGTAAAACAACAAAACCCAACCCCAAATATGTAGTCAACATAATGGTGGGGGGAAAAGTTAAAGATCAGACATCGGAGATCTTTGGATCGGAATTCGAAAGCAAACTTCTTTCCGCAATGGCGGATGGTGAAAGTGCTAAACCACCCACGGAGATATACACGGCGGAACCTCAGAAAACCAATCGTCGGGTCAATAATGAAACGAGAGCCGCAATAGTTTAGCCACAAAGGGTAAATCGATCCACAATGGGAGAAAAAATGACTACGCATCGGCAAGGTTAGTGCTTCTTTCATCCGCAATGGCGGAACCGTAAAGCATACCACCGTCCTCAACGTTGGGGCTTGAACCGAAAACAACAACGCTAAATGCTCGGAAAGGTTAGTCCTTTGGCAGACGCAACGACGGAGGAAAAAAGGGTGTGGTCCTCCACAACGACGGATCCTAAATGACTTATACGACCGGGAAAATAAATCCTTCCACAGCCGCAACGGCGGAATGCCATGACTTACGGGATCGGTGAGACTAATAAAGCAGGGGTCCGAAACGTTAAAACAATGATCGGAGGAGGAAGCCGTTTTCCTTCCGCAATGACGGAGAAATAAATGATAAAAAGTTTCGATGTAAAACTCAAAAACATCCGATGCAAAAACAAACAAATCGGAGAGGAAGTCGGAGCCAATACTGCTTATCCATCTGCAACGGCGGGAGGAAAAGCAAATACCTTCTAATTCAGCCATGATGAAAACGTAATTAACAGGCAAATGATAAAGTTTGATCAATCATTGAATTTTTTCAAGCCTTAGAAAAAATCTGAAACAGGTGGTAGATCAACCCAAACATTAGAAAGCAATATGAGAAATCATTATTAGACCAACCCCAAGAAGAAAATAGAACTAATCCAAGAAAAGGAGGGTCCTAAATTTTTTTGTAATTTTGGGAAATTGTTGCAGCTGCAACAAACCCATTAGACATGTTCATCATTTTTCAATAACCAAAAAATACAATTGCAGAGATAAAATAGACAAGAATACTTATCTTGAAAGAATCTTGTCCTGCAACGAGCTATGTCACTGCAACGTTCCACCCAAGCATGGGCCAATGTTCTCATCAATATCTCAACAACACCTCCACCCCCAAGCTGGGCATGATTCCCACAAGGAATCAGGAAACACTAGCAGGCTCACACATAGCCAAAGCTATATCAAAATTTATCCAAGCCAAATAGATTTGGGTTTATCAGGTTTCTAGGGAGGTGGAATGTTGAATTGCTAAGCTAGTGAGCTCAATGATAGAGCTATGGACACGTGCACCAAATCTGGCTTGAATTCTAAAAATCTACACACCCAACACAAGGAAGCATCCCCTTCTCTGCTACATAGTCCCTCAGGCTATGTTTCCCATCCCAGTGCTATTTAGGATATGAAAGAGGAAAACCAACCCCTATAGATCTATCTGTGAGTTTCCTTCATACATTGGGTTTATCAAGATCATTCCGACCCAATTCCACTCCCAACCAGTTCATATCAAAGCAAAATATGCACACACAGTAGAATACAAAATTCTGGGTTGAGGAAAAACGGTTTCAAAAACAAAACAAATTACCAAGATGGGTAAAAACATCCCTTTAGCAACATTTATATTTCTAGAGATGGTTATGGCCCTAACGTGGCCAAAACGCACTCAAAAACACCCAAAAATTGCGGGTCTCTTCTCTTACTCGCTGGCATTACCAAAAAAAAGGATTTCCATCTTGGAAAACAATGGGAAAATGTAGTAAACTCATGGCGAAGGAAACCCAACCACTGATAATTACAAAAATGATTTCCCATCTTAAGGAAAATGAGTTAAACAACAAAAAACGTTAATGAATACACACACAGAAAGTTCCAACTTCCTCCAAGAGCCCAACGTGAAGGAAAATGGCGAGGAAAACATGAAAACATGAAAGCATGTTGGAATGGGAAGATGTTATTGGGTTTTTACTTTCCCAAGGAGTCAAAATGCATTTCCCAAAAACTTATGGCTTATACAATTTGAATTTGGGCTACCATACATTTCTCATCCCATGCAATAACCAACTCAACCAATTTCTGGCAGTAATAATTTGTTGGGTGAATAATACAAGAAAGGTAGTTGATAGTTTCAATGGGTTCTGTTAGCACCTAGAATCGCACCCAAGGTTGAGGGAAGGTGGACCTCAAGGTAACAACAGAACCACTTTAGGAAAGGAAGCTGGCTTCTCCAATTCTAGAGAGGGATCTTTCTTAGATGTATAACAAGGCCAGACATAATGTCACAAAATGGATATCAAATACCAATGGTTGGAAACAAAATGAAGATATATTGGGCTATGGAGTCAAAAACCCAAGAAAATAAAGAAGTATACATAGGGAAACACTTACAAGAGTGAGGTAATGCTTCGATCACAGTCGTTGTGTTTGGGGTATTGTGAAAAGCAGAATGATGATAGTCCGCTAACATGGAGCATTGTTGGGATGGATTCCGCGCCAGTTTTGGAGGAAATATTTTGGTGGATATCAAAGACAATGGTAGGAGAATATGATTATGAATTCCTGACTATTATACACTATGTCTACAATATGAAGAACATATAATGTAAAGAAACACTGGAAATAACATGCACATAAGGAAAAGAAAAGTACAAACTATAATTTAGAAACACACAAGAATTCTTGTAATGCATATAACAGGCATTCAAATCTGCATATTACTTCAAAATATCATAAACACGATAGTCTTACAAATTTAAACCCAACCAACCCCTTCTCCCCTTGCGGGGAGTATACTTATAGTGCTTTAGGCCCCCTAGATTAATCTCGAAATAAGGCAAGAAGATGGTTACAAATCATGATCAAAATTATAGCCGACTAGAACATGGTGTCTTCACCATGATTTACATATATCAAACAAATATTATGGATCGAATACACATGCTGGGTATGAATGGCAATGCAACATTTCTGGATTTGGGCTTGCTGGCCTTGAAAACAAAGACTCAAGACGCCTTTGGGTGGCTTATTGCTAACTGGGCCCAAACGATTTACCTCTTTGTCAAGTCTGCAATGTGTCTTCCTCCTTCTCATTTGTGTTCATTCTGTGCTCAAAGGCACCTTTCTGCATGGGCTTAAGGCTGGAAAGAAATTTTGTGTCCCTTATATGCTCAACCTTCCTCATAGCTCCCTCCTCTCTTGGTAACACTGTTATACAAGGGAGCTTAAAGAAGGGCTGCATTTCTCCTAGAAGTAACAATCCTTTGATGTGGATTTTCATTCTTGTACTCTTTACCTTCAATGAGGAGGGTTATCCTACAGGAAATATGGCAGGCATGTCTTAAACCTCCTCACCACCACAAAAAAGGTTGGAAAGTGGAATTCACAAAGGCGACGATGAAGAATTTGGACCCCCCTTCCTTCAGTCTGAGCATTCACTCAAATAGGATACCACTAGAGATGGTCATCACGTGCTGAGGCTTTGGAGGCAGTGACCACTTATGGAGGTTTTAGGGGAACATCCATGGGACATGAAAACCAAGGTATAATCCCCGCGGGGGTATGGCCCTCTATTAAGACAATAATGCTTTCACTGGACTCAAGAGGTCCATCTAATAGGATGAACGTCCCTATCATAACCTTACTGATGCCGGAAGGATCCTCTAATACAATGAATGTCCCTTCTTTGATGGTTGACGCATCCTTGGTGTAATAACCAAGAGATTCTGGGAATGTGCAGCTATGGTCGCCAACCAACAGCAAACCTTGACAGACAAGTTTTTCAAACTAGATGGCCATAATAGATCTCCTCTAGAACTCTCAGAACCTTCAGCAAACTGAAACTCCAAGTTTCTCTTTCACATTCACTTAGTCTCTATTTTTTTATGGATCTTGTTACCACCTAAGTTGTACTTAGTGGTTTTTTATCAAGTGATCCTAGTGAACCAGACAAGGATAACTTGTTCGGACTTCAGAAGACCTTCAGTCTTGCTTATGGGAAGCTTTGTTGTACTATATCACATGTTCATACCCCTTGTGGGAGTTGTAATAAAATGTTCTAGCATGATAGTGTATGTAAAAGACTCGGTCTCCTAGATCTCATTTTTCAATCCGATCAGCCCAGGGTGTTTTTTCCCTTGGTTATTATCAATTGTTGAATAAACAACTGATAATTTCTGAGTTTTTCACTCCATGCCTCCAAAGTTGGGGTGGTCGGCTTGGCATTTGGGCCTAGTGAGGTTATTAGAGTCTATGTGTCAATGTATAAACATGCTAGGCATCACGGTCGAGTCATATGAACATGTCTAAGTCCCCCTAGGTTTTTAATTTTTTTAATTTTTTTAATTTTTTAAAATTTTATTTTTTCCACAAAAATTTAGGCTATTTTTTAATAGTCTAACTGGAAAAATTGGTTTTGTAATAAAAGAGGGCCAAATAATCAGTTTCAGTCATGGGGGTGCTCATTTTCAAGCTAAGAGCACCATCTAAACCCATAGACCCACTATTTCCAAGTTTTGAGTGATTTTTCATCACTCAGGTCAGAAAGCCCCAAAAAATCAATTATTGATTATTTTAATTAATAAACTGATGAATAATGGAGCAAATCCAAAATCCTAGATAAGTGGATTCTCGACCGATTTGATTGAAATTAGTCTCATTAGCACCATATTAACTGGATCTAACAAGTCCTTGACTGAAGGAGGTGATTAGGGCAGATCCAGAGTTGAACTTTAGCCTCCTTTATGGGGAATTGCGCCCTCTCTCTCTCCTCCACACGTGTGGGCTCTTCTAGAAGCTTTGTGGTTGATGATTCACTCAATAGGTTAATGTGTTAGCTCAATCAGCCCCATGATTAACATTCAGACTTAGTAGAAGCTTAGTTCAGCTTCATATCATGCATTGATGGACTCTCCTTCAGCTACAGTGGTCTATCTCCTTGGGATTTACGCCCCCTCTGGGCTGGGGTTTCAATTTTGTGTATAAATAAAGCATGGCTGCCTCCTCTCTGAGTTAGTTAGAGTTGGATTGAGGAGTTATTGCTATTGTAATACTGTGTAACATCTTTTGCTATTGGAATAAAGTGAAGCTTTGGAGGCCAAATTGGTGTAATGCTTTTATATGTGTGGATTTAACATTGTCTTGCAGCTTTTTACCGTTGGCTTTCTCTCAATTTATGCATCTGAATCCTATTTGGCTTAATGATTTAGCTGAATCAATAGGAGTATAGCTAGGAAATTAAGATTACTTGATTTTCAATATCTCATAGTATATATGCTTAAAGATTCATATCATACATGTTTAAATAAGTTTATTTGCATGTAATCCCTCTCTTTCTTCATATATTTCTATCTAGATCTCATAAGGTTTTGTGAAGGATTGTTTGTTAGTTCTTAGGTAACAGGGGTTGGAAAAATTGTGGATCTAACTTGAATCCACTAGTCATCTGACAGTTTTTGTGAAGGAATTTTCCCTCGACATTCCACTAACTAGTCTTCTTTGCAGATCCATTCCCCAACAACAAATGCTCTTCTTTTCCTCTTCCTCCTTCAATTTTTTCTAAAATCAATTCAGTTACTTGTTTGCAGATTTATAATTGTTTAGATCTATCAATTTCAGAGTTTATTTTACATATATATTTCTTCTTTAAATCTCATAAACTAGATCTCATTCCTAAAAGAAAATTTACAAGCATTCTAGATCTAGTTTTAAGGAAAAATGTCATTTTTCAAGGCTGTGAAAGTAGATCTAAAGCTTGTTGAATGCATGGTTGTTTTCTTAGAATCTAAAAATTTATATTCATCAATTTCAGTTCTTCATATTGGCTTCCCCCAAATCAGGCCAATATCCCAAGGAAAGCTTGCTTTCCTTGGTTCTTTTTCCGCTTCTTTAAAAACTAGTTTTAACTTAGAATTTTTGGGTAAAACGTTTGTTCATCCAAAAGTACTTCCAAAGTACTTTTTGGCATATTGAACTATGATAGTATTTCTATTTTTAAGCAGGTGTAACATAAAATAGGAGGAGGCGCTGTCCAGAAAGCATTTTTGGACCATTCGAAACCCCCCAAGGGGTCTCCGTCTTCCCAAAATTTCAAATTTTTGCAATTTGTAAACCTTTGGTCTCATTCCATATAAGGAACAAGTGGATTAATTTCATTTTTCTGATATTTTAATTTCTGCTAATAAAAATAAAAATCTTTTTGAATAGGCTCTTTCAAGCATATTCACCATACCCCCTGGGGGATTCGCGTCCGTGTTATTTTTTACATTATTTCACCTTCTTTCTGTTCTAGTTTAGTATTGAAATGCAATATTGTATAGTTTGATAATATTTTTAATTATTACATATTTTCAATTCAAAAGTAATCATACTACTTACCCCACGATTTCTCAATTGACCCGTAAGGGGAAAGAGATGCGTGGTAGTACTAATTAGAAAACCAGTGTTGTGTATCTCTAATTCCATTTTCATTAATTGTTTTAATAATCATAATAAAATCAACCCCTCCTTGATTCCCCTATTGAGGTCCACTTGGACCGAAAGAGGTTCCTAGAGGGTTTTCTTTTTAATAAGAACACCTCTTTTAAAATTAACTAAAAATAACAAAGACTCCAGTGTGTATGCTCTGTACTTGGCTGCGGTTCATCCAATCATTCAAGCTGCATCAAAATCACTTGAGTGACTATATTAATTAGTCTTCACCTCCCAAACTGACAAACCATCAAGCGAAAATCCAACGCCTCAAATGAACTGTAAACGGTGGCAAAATACCCAAAGGAGTGGGAACAACTAGAAAGTGACCTCGAGGTGTCGAATTCTATTACACCCTAATGGGTGTGTTACAAATAGTAGTCTCCGAGACTACGTTCCAGCCCACAAACACCTTGCAAGTAGCTGTGAAAGTTCACTTTTGGACATACTCCAGGTACCCCTCGGGTATATCTGGAGTCCCCTTTTCGCCTAATTTAATTCATTCACATTCCCCATTAATTTAAAATCTACCAAGAGACATTTGCAAAACATTCTTTCAAGTGCATGCAAGCACATTATTTTCTCTATTGACTCCATTTAAGGCACTGGTGATTTATTTGATCATTTCTTTCGATTATATATATATTGAGTGTCATTACTGTTCTTATCTGCTTTAAATCTTCCATCTTGTTATCGTTTGTTTCCATTGGTTAATTTCAAACAACTCCTAAACAAGTTAATCAATATAACACCATCACACTAAGTAATTAGCCTTAGTAATTTAATAGGGTCTACCCCCTTGGCTTCGTTAGGAGTTAGCCTGAACGAAGGAGTCAAGAATAAGGTGACAGCCTTGACTCGAGACTTTCCCCCAAGGACACACCGAGTGGCTTGAATATTTATACCATGTAACCCAGGTGTGTGAAAGGAGGAAACAAATCTAAAGTGTGGCATTTATATAGAGATGGAGAACTAGAAACAGCGATGACTTGTCAGTATCCTTTCACACTTTTTCATTGATTTTCATGATGACAGCACGAGCAGGGATGCGGTTCTAGGATCCCTTCTTCCCGCTGAAGATCTAATCACGCTACCTTCTTTGCTGCAGCATTTCATTATTGGCTGTGGACAAAAATTTTGGCATTATCCCACATTGTCAATCATCTGGCCCATGGCACATGGACTTGAAGTTCCTTACCTTTTCTTCCCTACTGTTGACAGTATCAAGACAATTCCCTTTCATTGTAGCTTCTCGCTTTGTGAAGAAGCTCTACCAGCCCTCTGCAATTCGACCTTTTGGGACCTTTTCCATATCTCAACATGCTTGATGTGGTGACCTTTGGGTTCGAGAGGATTTTTTATGCTGTAGATCTAACTCCTCTATTGTAGGAACACTCTGATGGTATTGGGGAATTTGATTTCCTGTTGTTTCTACCCTTCACACATATGTCTTGATATTTCTCACTAACAGGGTCTTTTTGGAATAAGAAGACCGTATGCATATTCATATATTTCACCGTGACGCTTGACGAATATCATCATTTTGGACCCTTCGATCTAAAACCCCCTTTGATCTCGACCACACATGTGTACTGAAGTACCTGTTTTTGTGAATCCCTGAAATGATTTGTCCCATGCATGTATTATCAGCAGAGAGAATATGCACCATCGAATGTTTCCTCCCTTTAACTCATTTTGCAGATCGAGAGACCAAAACTTTCATGACCATTTTGATTCGATGAAATAGATCTCGTCCATTGGTCTGTCTTCGCCAATCATGGCCTTTGAGACTTGTGGTCTCTTTAACTCCATTTTGTGAGGATACAAAATAAATTTTGATCACGCCTATGGAATTTGTGAAAACTCCTTTCGATCATCGATCTGGCTCATCCCTCGATCGTCATCATAAAAAGCGATGTCCCTTTAACACAATATCTCGGCCACCCTGCGTCTGAAATTTTTCTGTGTTTTTGGCTATAGTCGCTCTGTACTACCTTTCCGTCATCTCCCGCTGTGACAAAAATAGTGATAACAAGTGGCTCCAGCTAGGGATGCTATCCTCCCTATGAGTTAGCAAAGAACAATGTAGACCAAGTGCCAAAATCCATTGGGAAACTATTCCATCTTTGCTGCAATCTTTCAAAAATGTTCCAAAGGACCAAAATTAAGCTACATGACAGAAATAATTGAAAAGCTAAGTTGACACTCAAGAAAAACTGCTTATAAGGGGAATTCTTGTCATGCCAAGCCTATTCATTTCTACCTACCTACCCTATCTAATGAACTTCATCACCTAATCAAGTAATTTCTGACTTTTAGTGCAGCCATCCAAGCAAATGGTCCCAGAAATCCCATTTATTCTCGTGCGGTACAGAGCAGATTACCAAAAGACTTAGTGACACTAAGTTATAACAAAGAAATTGATCTTTTTAATAAATATCTAACTATACATTACAATTTTCCAGTTGGTCCATGTATTCCGCTATTGGATTGTAGAAACCTGGGTGGTTGCTGAATTATTCAGTTGTTAGTTAGACATGAAAAAAACGTTCCAATTTCCATTCTCCCAACATCATGCAAAGGCAACGTCTCAAAAAAATTTGGGAGGTGTCCTATTGATCTTTTGTACCCACATCATCAACCTTTTTGTGTGAGATTCTAGAATTCACGTCCTGATTTCTCACAAGAGTTGTGAAAAATGTAGCGTTACGTTCCTCAATAGAACCAGGTACATCTACTTCCCGGGGAGCTTCCTGGTCAAAAAATATTTTTTTATAGTTAAGGACATGGCCATAAAGAACATTGTAGCATCCAAAGAAATCTGTTGAGTTCCTATCTCATGAAAATTGCTCAAGAAATAACCCCTCATGCTCGCAATTGGGTTGGTTTCCAAAGGAACAATGTAAAGAGTTCTCTAGCTAGTTTTCAAACGATGCACCGTGTTCTTGGTTCTGGGCCTCAGGAACCAGAATTTCATCTTTCAGACCTGCTCTAGAGAGGGTGTAGTCATCCTCCTCAACGGGGCCAAGCAGGAAAATCATCTCTCCTTGATACGAGGTCCTTGGGTTCAGGACGTATCAAGAGGTCCTGATTCCAACACCTTCATCCCTTTCCCTGTTAAGTCCCAGGAATGCATGATCTCCAACTATTTCTCTAGGAATTCTGTCCCATTATTCATCGTCATATTCATCATATATAGGTGTGCTGCAATCTCTTTCGAAGCCACCAAGGATGCAACCCACGACAGGTTGGTCGCAATATTGAAGGAACAGATTGATAAAACTGCCCTCCTTTCCACCCCCTAGATTATATTCTTTTTATATACTGGAGGAAAATGCAAGTTTCCAAGGGAATTATTCCCCTATCTCATGCACCTCTACTCGGCCCAGCTCCTCGTTTTTCTCATTAGTACCACCCTAGCCCAAGATCTTTCCTAACAATATGAAATTCTCTTCGATGTCCAATGCATCAGTAAACATTATCTGTAATGATGTTGATTTTCTTTCCAATAGAAATAAAGACAAGTCAGTGTTACGAAGAGAAATTCCTATGGCTTGGGGTACCACAACAGACAACTTGACTCCAGAAATCAATCCTTTCCTATATGCAAGAGAAACCAAATATCTAACACTAAAGGATCTCGATTCATACCTTATTCCGAAAGGTTGATGTAGATCCCCATTGAGCTTTCCCACTCCATCTTGAATTGATAAATTGCTTCCTCAACATTCAATAAACAAGACAAGCATGCTATATATAATTTTGTTAGACCTACTCTAGCATATATAATCAATAACATATAAGCATTTGAAATCATCCATGGATTAAATATTCATTCAAATACACATTATTGGACAGGAAAAGATATTTCTATTGATAGAAAAATGAGATTACAATAGAGACAACCTCTGTCAGCACGTCTCTGAATCAGAGAAATTGAGTCCCCCACTTGGGCCTCCACAACTTCAATCCTCCATCTATCTATAGCAAGCTCACAAGCAAAAGGAAAGCTTGGGAAGAACACAAAAGTGCTCCAAGGGACAAAGGGAGGTAGACTCAAGTATAAGCTCTGGAAACAATGGACTATAGTTTTCTTGCTCTTCAATTCCTCATGCCTTCAATGTATCCAAAGGGTTCCTTATATAGCTCTTCCATGGGGTAATGAAAGGTCGAATCCAAGTGATCTCAAGGCATATGGAAGGCCAGGAGACAAGTGAGTCAGATCCACATCAAGGAAAACTCCAAAAGAATTTGTCCTTTTGCACACATCCCGATGTATATGGGTTTAAGGGTCAAATCCGCGTATATACACGAGAAGGGGATTAAAAGTCGTGTATGGAAATTTTTGCATGTTTTTAGGGATGATCTTGGAAACATCAAAGGCACAAAAATGGTCCATGGGTTCTAAGGAGTCTGCAGAGGGACAGGGAAGGCCATAAAATTGTGATTCACCATGTGTGGTAAAATCAATTGTAACAGTTGGGAGGAAAAATAGACACGTAATGCAATTTTTTCGCACCCTCGAAGGGATGAATTTCTTTGGGCATGCAATAATAGAAACTCATGAACCTTTTATTGAAACTTGACATAGCTTTGCATTCACGTTTCGTCATAGAATAAAAATCTGAGAGCACCTGATCTAATGGCCTCCTTTCACCCCAAAAATCTAGAAACATACAAGAAAATTCCTCCCATGTATTAATGGACCCCGACTGCAAATGTCTAAACCATTTTTTGACACAGCCTTACAAATATTGGGAAAATTCTCTCATACAAACTTCATCATGCTCTATCTAAAAAAGATTAATAAAATATTCAAAGGCTTGCAAATGTTTCTCAGGTTTAACTTGTTAGAATAATCAACCCATAGTTTTACCCATATTTGACATTAATTAAATCACTTTTGTCTTATTGCTAAACTCCTAGATTCCCTCTCTATGATAGTTGACTTCTACATGTTCCTAGAAGTCAATAATTTCTAAATTGGGTCATGGAGCTCTTTGGAATCATCCTGGAAACATATTTAGCATGTCTTCTTTATTCCTAGTTCCTTAAAGCGCATATCTACTTTTTCTAAATGCTGCCTTGCTTTACATCAGTTTTAAGGAATAAAGGAAAAGCTAGTCTAGGGGAGCTTGCCTTGTTTTTTGACCACATCATCCTCCTTCCTTTTCTCCAAAAAAAATCATGAATAAGTTGTATTTCCACCATTTATTATCTTTCCCACTTGATTTAGCTAATTCATGAGGATCTTCATAGTTTTGGAAAGTCCTTTTTGCCCCTATGGGGGATTTGACTTGATTTAGTAAGCCTTCTTTTTAACCAATTCGAATAGTGAACTAGTGCTTTCGAATATCTCCTATAATTATATATTTTATCATCCTATTACTTCATATGGTTGGATTATGTAAACTTATTCAATATAGTATTAAGTTAAGCTCCAATTTCAGTCTCCTTTTGTGTTAATTTTGCATGTTTGATTAGCAATTTTATGAGTATAATTGATCTATCTCTTGGGTTCAATTTCCACATGGTATCAAATACTCTGTAGATCAATTTGTCTCCTTCCAAATTTTTATTTTAGGTTTGAAATCATTGACTGGGAGTGCATTCTGCTGACTAGAGGGAACAGGAGCTGAGATATGGACCAAACTCAAAGGATCATATTGACTCCATTAAATTTCTTTGAATGGAAAGATAATATGGATATATTTTTGAGAGAGAAATGTCTCTACAGGGTTACCATGGCTACTGAGGCAGAGCCCAATGCAGCTGCAGAGAAAATCAAATGGCACAACAAGAGGGATGAGGCCTATGGTTTTTTATGTTTGAGTATTTCATCAAACCTCCTCTTTCATATTGTTTCATTGACATCTCCTAATGAGGTGTGGGAGAAGCTTGAAGAGATTTTTGGAAAGACAGATGAGATAAGAGGACATCAAATCAAGAACAAATTGATCTCCTTGATTCCTAGTAGCTTCGAATCATTGCAACTCTATTTTACCAAGTTTAAGGCCCTTGTTTTGCAGTTAAAACAATGTGGGATTGAAAAGGAGAAACTAGTTTTGACTATTCTCTCAAAGCTTGGTCCTGAATATGCAGTGTTTGTTTTTACCTTCTATGCCACTAAATTGACATCTCGAACCTGGAAGATGCCTAATCTTGTTGAGTTCATGGAATCCCTCACCTAGGAGCAAGATAAATTGGTGATGATGGGCACCATCAAACCTTCCAAAGACCAAGCTTTGGTTGCTGGAGATTCGAAGGTGGATTCAAAAAGGAAGAAAAAAGCTAAAAATCCACCTGAGAAAAAGAGAGACAAGGCAAAGTCTCAAGAGGATTCCTCAGGCTCCAAGAAGAACCCCCAGAAGAATAAGAACAAATGAGAAATGAGCAAGTGCACATACTGCAGTAAGGGCTATCATCCTGAGAGCTCTTGTATGAAAAAGCAAATTGACATGTTGACCCAACTCCTAGAGAAGCACAACATCTCCCTTCTTGATTGATCAAAGAAGAGGGAAGGAGGATCAAATTCAGAAGACAAGGAGAGAGTACATGCCTTAGTTGTTGGCACCTCAAGCTCACCTAGCTTCGTCATTGATTCTGGAGCTTCCAGACACATGGTTTCAACAAGGGAGATATTTTCCTCTCTTGACATGTCGAAAGTTCCACAAATAGTTTTGGGAGATAACTCTCTAACTCACAGTATGGGAAAGGGTAGGATTGATCTTGACTATGGTAATTTCAATAATGTGTTGTATGTTCCAGGTCTTGCCTCTAATCTCTTGTCAGTGTATCAGATAACTCACACTGGGTATCCAAATAAATTCATCTTCTCCCCCATTGAATTTGAAATCATAGATATTTCGAATGATAAAATCATAGCAAAAGGTGTTGTTGATCACACTTCGAAGGTATACAAGTTTTCCCATTTTCTACCCTACTCAAACCCCTATGCTCTTCTTACTCATGCTAATGAAGAAAGCAATATTTGGCGTGAAATATTTGTCCATCTTAAATACAAGTATATTTCTGATTTGAGTGACAAAGACATGGTCATAGGGTTACCAAAGATCAAGTTTTCTAAGGGAGTCTGTCAAGGTTGTGTCCTAGGAAAACACCGAGAGCACAAGTATGAGAGAGCTGGTCATGAGAGAACCTCTACACCTCTTTAGCTGATCCAAATTTACATTGCTGGTCCATTCCCTCATATTTCCATGAGCTAAGACAAATATGCACTCACCTTCATAGATGACGTTTCTAGGTATTGTTGGGTTTACTTCCTAAAGCATAAGTTTGAAGATTTTGACCTTTTCAAAGTCTTTGGAGCCTTCGTTGAAAACCAGTCTAGGAGGAAACTCAAGATACTCATATATGAAAATGGTGGTGAGTATGTCAAGTCTGAGTTCATCTAGTATTTCAAAGATGTAGGTATCCAGATGCAGCGTTCTATTCCTTACACACCACAACAAAATGGTGTTGTTGAGAGAAAGAACAGATCACTAAAGGAGATGGCAACTTGCATGATGGAGGATAAAACTTTTCCACCAAAGTTTTGGGCCGAGGATATAAAATATGCATCCTATATTCAAAATAGTGTTCCACATAATCATATTTATGGTATGACTCCTTTCAAATCTTGGAGTGGGCACAAGTCAGATATGACCCATTTCAGGATTTTCGGGTCAAAGGGTTGGGCTAGAATTCCAACTGAAAAGAGGAAGGCTTTGCAACCCCAAAGCAAATATTTCCTATTTTTTAGGTATTGTGAATATTAAAAAGGGTACAATCTGATCAAATTGAGTGCTAAAAAATCTTTCATTTAAAGAAGTGTTCAGTTTGAAGAAGAGCCTTTAGTAGCAGTTGAAGTTGGAGAGTCCTCTTCACCACCACAACCATTGATTGTAAGTGAAGATACTAATGAGTTTGATTATTATGATATGTATAATAATTATGAATTAATTGCAGATCCTAACATCCCTACAAGACCAAAGTGGGATTCAAGGACCATTCATGCAGCTGGGGAAGTAGCTGGAAATCCTAATTACACTAGGAGGACTAGATCTCAATTTGAGAGTGCCCTTTGTGTGAAAGATCCACTCGTTTCTGAGAAGTGTTATTTGATGATAGATTCTGATCCATAAACATATGAATATGCAGCACATGATCCAAGATGTAAAATGTCCATGAAAGAATAATTCATCTCGCTCTAGAAGAACAACACATGAGAACTGGTTGATCTCCCCCTAGGAAAAAAGCTAGTGAAGTGTAAGTGGGTCTTTAAAACTAAGTTTTCTACTGAAAGTTCAACTTTGAAATATAAGGAAATATTTGTATCCAAGGGATACTATTAGGTACATGGTATTTATTACAATGATGCCTTTGCACCAATGGGAAAGATGGACTCCATAAGGCTTTCTCTAGCCATTGCAGCTTCGAAGCAATGGGTGGTACATCACATGGATGTAAAGTGTGCCTTTCTGAATGGAGATCTGAATGAAGAGATTTATATGTAGCAACCAAAAGATTTTGTATATAATCCATAGTATGCAGGTTAAATAAATCATTGTATGGGATCAAGCATGCCCCCGAGGCTTGGTATGCCAAGATTGATGGCTTTCTGTTGTCACTGAGTTTTGTTCCATGCAAGTGTCTATTTGAAACTGAATCATGGTTCTTTAATAATGATTTTTCTCTATGTGGATGAACTATTGATTACAGGAAGTTCAAAGAAAGATATTTCCTCCTTGAAGGATGCAATGAACCATGCCTTTTCTATGACATATTTGGGACTATTGAGCCAATTCTTGGGTCTTGAAATTGCTCAATCCCAACATGGAATCAAGGTTCATCAGTCAAAGTATGCTTCATATTTTCTCACCAAGTTCAGCATGAAATATTGCAAGCTAAGAAAGACTCCATTCCTTTCAGGAGTTAAGCTTGAAGAAGCAGGCTATTCTCCTATGGTAAATAATACACTATAGAGGGAGTTGATTGGGTGTTTTCTTTATCTTACACATACTCGAACCGACTCATATTGTGAATTTAGTGTGGCTTTGAGATACATGGATCAGCCTCATGAGATCCATTGGAGAGCACCCAAGAGGATCCTAAACTTTGTTCAGGGAACAAGAACTCATGGTCTTCTCTACAAAGCAAAATCTAACTTAGAGCTAGTTGGATTTACTGACAAAGATTGGGAAGGTAAAAATACATATTGAATGTATACCTTAGGATATGTGTTCATGCTTGCAAAAGGACCAATCAGCTGGTCAATTAAGAAGCAGAGTACCATAGCAATCTCATCTACAGAGGCAGAGTATAGAGGAGTTGTAAATGCAGCTCCTCAATGTTTATGGTTGCAGGGGATACTTGGAGAATCTGGTTTCGAATCAAGGTTTTCAACAATAATCTATTGTGACAATCAAAGCACCATTCGAATGTCCACTAATCTAGTTCAAATATAAAGAACCAAGCACATTGAGATCCATATGCACTATATTAGGGAGCTTGTGCATGATGGTACCATTGCTCTACTCTACTGCGCATCTTTAGAACAAGTAGCAGATATCTTCACCAAAGTATTCAATGAGAAGACCTTCAGTAATCTCAAATCAGTGCCCGGGATTTCTGATCATGTGGTGAAGAATGGATGATAACAATATTTCCAAAATTTTGTTTCCTATCCATGTTTAAGGGAGGATTTCCCCACTGGGTTTTTGCCTCTTTCCTTAGTTGTATGGACATGCAGTATGTAAAAGGGTGACTAAGCCTTGTTTCTAGGCCCTATTGTTTTTTTATATTTAATCATAAATTAAGGCTTAAGGGTTGTGTTAGAATAATAAACCCATATTTACCCATATTTGACATTAATTAATCATTTTTGTCTTATTCCTAGATTCCTAGATTCTCTCTCTATGCTAGTTGACTTCTACATATTCCTAGAAGTCAATACTTGCTAAACTGAGTCATGGAGAACTTTGGAGTCATCCTGGAAACATATTTAGCATGTCTAATTTATTCCTAGTTCCTTAAAGTGCATATCTTCTTTTTATGAAAGCTTCCTTACTTCATAGCAGTTTTAAGGCATAAAGGAAAATCTAGTCTAGGGGAACTTGCATTGTTTTTTTACCACGTCATCCTCCTTCCTTTTCTCCAAATAGAAGAATGAATGAGTTTTATTTCCACCACTTATTATATTTCCCACTTTCTTTAGCTAATTCGTGACAATATTCATAGATTTGGAAAGTCCTTTTTGCACCTATGGGGGATTTGACTTGATTTAGTAATCCTGCTTTTTGACCAATTCGAATAGCAACCTAGTGCTTTTTAATATCTCATGTAATTATATATTTTAGCAACCTATTACTTCATATGGTTTTCTTATGTACACTTATTCAATACAGGATTAAGTTATGCTCCAGTTTCAGTCTCCTTTTGTATGAATTTTGCATGTTTGATTAGCAATTTTGTGAGTGTAATTGATCTATCTCTTGGGTTCAATTTCCACACAAGGCCTTCAGATTGTCCATCAAACTCAGGGAGGTATTTATAGTGTTTTGCAGGGAAATCATGAAGGATCTGGGGCAGGCAAAGAGGCATGTATCAACTTTGGGTATTGGGTTCCCCGAAGTATTGTGGAAAATATATGCTTCGGGAAACAACCTCACGGGGCCCATTAGGATTCCTATTAATGTCGAGGGTCTCAAGTAGAGGGTATAAACTAAAATCAGATATACAAGATGGAGAGATACTCTCTGTTAGCAGGGAAGAATATACAAGAGTGAACTCATGACTTTGCTTGGGGTGAAATAATCCATGACCAGCTATTCCAACAAACTTAAGAAAAGAGAAAGAAATATTTACAAGAAGAGCCAAGATGTTATGGAGAAAGCTAAATATTGAGTATCTCATCTTCTATTCAAGCCTACCCATGTCTTCATAGTGAATTCATGCATGTTATGGAAGCTTCCAACGCCTTTTTGGAAACTTAAATTTCAGTACTATGACATTAGTGGATTTTTCGTAGTATTGGAAACACAGGTTTACGAAAGTCACTGGGTGAAAGATCCACTTTATTCAGGATTCCTGAGTGTTGTTCATCATCGATAGTCTGTTCTATAACCCTATTTTCCATAATTTCAGGAGGCTTTGAACCTTCCTCCTCGTACCAGTATTTTCAACTGTTGATCTCCCCAATGGAGTCATTCTTTAAAAACTTTAACGTGGAGTCACCCGGGAAAATGATACAACCTTTTCACATGCAGGGGTCTCTGTCATGGGGGATTCACTTTTTGACCAATATCCTATCACGGTAGTTCATATTGTGGGTTTTAAATTATTAAAAATTGAACCAATATATTGCAGGTATTGGGGGGGTGAGGGGTTTAAGGTGGGGGTGGGTAGGGTGGTTTATAAGGATTGAGGTATAAAAAGGGGCGGGGAGGATTTTTTAAGTATTGGGAGGAGGTTTCAACAAAAAGAGTTTGGGTCAATATCTCTAGAAATTAATGGTATTCTTTAATATCCCATGATCACACGTGCTATGTGAGATGTTCACTAAGTGAAGTCCCCGTGGTCTCTGTTTTCCCACAAAAACACTTTATCATCGAAATCTTTGTTGTTCTTCCCAGGGATGATTTTCAATTTCGTCTCTTGAACGGCGCCAGTTTGTTAGCACCCAGAATCACACCCAAGGTTGTGGGAAGGAGGACCTCGAGTTAACATCAGAACCACTTTAAGAAAGGGAGCTTGATTCTCCAATTCTAGAGAGGGATCTCTCATAGATGTGTAACAAGGCTAGACATAATGTCACAAAATGGATATCAAATACTGGTGGTTGGAAACAAAATGAAGATATATCGGGCTATGGAGTCAAAAACCCAAGAAAACAAAGCATTATGCATAGGAAAATGCTTACAAGAGAGAGGTAATTCTTCGATCACAGTCGTTTTGTTTAGGGTCTAGTGAAAAGCAGAACGATAACAGTCCACTAACATGGAGCACCACTGGGATGAATTTTGTGCCAGTTTTGGAGGAAATATTTTGGTGGATATCGAAGAAAATGGGAGGAGCACATGAGTATGAATTCCTCACCATTATACATTTTGTCTATGACATGAAGAACACATAATGTAAAGAAATAATGGAAATACCATGAACATAAGAAAAAGAAAAGTACAAACTATAATTTAGAAACACACAAGAATTATTGTAATGCATATAACTAGTATTTGGCTCTGTTTATTACTTCAAAATATCCTAAACACAATAGTATTACAAATTTAAAATTGACCAACCCCTTCTCCCTCTGCAAGGAGTATACTTATAGTGCTTCAAGCCCCTAGATTAATCTCAAAACAGGTGAGAAGCTGATTGCAAATCATGATCAAAATTATAACCAAATAGAACGTGGCATCTCTGCCACGATTTACATATATCAAACACACATTAGGTAGTGAATACGCATGCTTGGTCTGAATGGAAGCATGATGTTTTTGGATCCGGGCTTGCTAGCCTTGAAAATGACAACTCAGGACACCTTTGGGTGATTCATTGTTGGTTGGGCCTGAACCATTTACATCTTTGTCGAGTCTGCAATGTGTCTTCCTCCTTCTCATTTGTGTTCATTATGTGCTCAAAGGAACCTTTCAGCGTGGGCTTAATGATGGAAAGAAAGTTTGTGTCCCTTTTGTGCTCATCCTTCCTCATAGCTCTCTCCTCTTCTGGTAACACTTTATACAAGGGATCTTGAAGAAGGGCTGCATTTCTCCTGGCAGTAACAAGCCTTTGAACTAGCTTGTCATTCTTGTACTCTTGAACTCCCATGAGGAGGGTTCTCCTATAGGAAATATGGCTGGACTTGTCTTTGACCTCCTAACCACCTTAGAAAAATTTGAGAAGTGGAATTCAAAAAGGAGCCAATGAAGACTTTGGATCCCTTGTAGCCAAGGAAAAACCCTGGCTACATGTAGAAACTCCTGCCCTTTCATCTATAGGACGAAAGGGTAGAGTCTCTATGAATAAAGAAAAAGAAAACCCTGTAGCACACTGTTAGAAATAAACACAAGTAACCATGCAACAAAACATTGGAACTAAACTAAGCATGATAATATATAGATTGCAAGATAAATATACCAAGCTGGATTGTTATACCTATCTAGTTTGAAAGAGGGCCACCATGCCCAAACTTTGAATATGCCTCTCCATAGGCTGAAAATGGGTGGAGCTTTGGCTCAACACACCAAGGGAATGGGAATGAGCTAATGGAGTTGTTAAGTCATGAATTTGTTTTCTTCAGTTTTATATTTTGCTTGTGATTTTTGTTTAAAACTTGCTCATTTGCTTACTTTTAGGAATTTTCGGTGTAAGTGAATTTTTTATTTTTTGCCATTAGGTTTTCATTATTTTTTGTTTTTTCTTATGTCCTGAAGGGTTTTATAGGATATATGTTGATTAATAGTTTCACAAATAAACACTAAGATCAAGGTTTACCATATAAACCTTATTTAAAGTTGAGTTAATGGTCAAAAAGCACCGAATTTGATTTTCAAACATTCTTGTAGCGCAACGGTTAAAATTTTACACTGGCGCGCTACAAGAATATCGTGGGTGCTAAATTTGTCGGTTTTTACGCCAAATTCTCCAATGATTTCACTCCTGGATGACAAATCACATGTGTAGACAGGTTTGATACGTGTTTCATCAAAGATAATCATGCAAACAGGTGTTGGCTATGACGTGAAGGAGATCGTGGCAGTCAGAAGTTAGGGCTTGGCAAATTATGATAGACAGTTTAACGAGGAGAGATTGATGGGAAATAGGTTCTCCACATAGGAATTACAAATCTGGTGGAGAAGTGGAATGAAGACAAATTGCTAAGAATCCGGAATTTGCAGTTAAAGAAGGAATTTAGGGATTTCTCAGCACGACAGTTGGAAGCAAGCTGAAGACTTGAAGACACCTGGATGGTCAAATTCGACATTCAGATAGTCCAAGGATCAACTTTAAACACCCACAGCAAGCTGGGAGTGAGGTATTCCATGTAAACTTGGTCATGGCCTGCTAAATTGGGGGTTTTTCTATTAAGGCTTATAATGTTAAATTGATTAAAGAAAACATAAACTCATGTATTGAACAAACTCCCAATGGTGAGAAAGCAGTCTTAAAGGTCTAAATGAACATCTTGGATGTTATTAAAGTTTAGTAGCAATTCAGTTGAATATTATTAGTGCTCTATTCGACCTAAATTACCCAAGCTCGGTACAAAACATTCCCTGCATTGATAATAGAACTGATTGTTAAAACATCAAAGAAAAACAGCCAGGGAGGAATCCAAAGGAGAACTGACTGTCAAAACTCTGAAAGCTTGAGCAAAAAAGTCTGTTAGGTCATTAACAGGGTCTTAAAATCACACAGAAACATCATCAAGCCTTGGGAAAGAAGATGAAGAGGAGTGGTAAGACCAACAGGGCTGAGCCCACTGAACTAAATTGGATAAACAATTTTCCAGGTTGTGCTCAACTCTTTGAGAATGATGGATGGTTGGATTTCTTTAAAAGGATTGATGGATATAATACCGAAGTTTCTCATAAATTTGCTCAATGTTATAACCAAGATACAGTATCATTTGATACTATCAAATTCAAATTAACTGTAGTGTTGGTGGCTGAAGCAATAGGGGTCAGGAATGAAGGAGAGCTTTGGTTCAAAAAGGTCCCATTTACCTTCAATGCCCAAAGGTATCTTTTTCCTAGCATTATTCCAGACTAGAGCAAGGGAGTGCTTATCTAGAATTTCAGAGCTGAATGGGTAGAGCCCATCAAGGTTCTACAAAGCTACATTACTTGTGAAGGGAGGTATGTTTTTGTCTTCAAGTATCATTTTAGGTTCCTTCAGCACCTTGCTGGTGAATCAAGGATGAATCTCCCTTTCTTCCTGTTAAGGAGTTTGCAGAAAATGTCAAGGAGGATCAAAGAGCATCATGACCACACTTCACAGTCCATCTTTCATCATGGATTGATCAAGCTTATTATCAGCACTATTTTGCAAAGAGAAGGAAAGACTTGGGACTACTTTCACTTTTGGTCTGGGTTCCAAATTAACCAGGAAGGACAGCCTACCAAAAATCATGTTGATAAGGGACAAACCCTAATTAGAAAATTAGGAAAAAAATTTAAGGATGAAGATAAAAATGTGTCAAACTTCAGGAAGTGGAAGAACCTTCAAAGGGAGATTATGAATCTTAGCATCCTCTAGTTGACAGTAGGAGAAAAAGTTTGCTATTTATTAAAAAGGAAACCCAGCCTATGCAAAATAAAGCACCAGCAGAAGCACTCATTGATGAAAAAATTGTTTTTACAGAAAAGGTTTTATGAGAAGAAGAAGATACTAAGGTCCAACAACGAAGCCCAATTACCATTTTATCTGAAGATGAAGGATACTTGTTGGAAGGAAATGAGCTGACTGTCAGTGCTGAGACTAGGGTTGGCACACACAAGGAGTTCAATAGTTAAGAGGATAAGACAGTAATTCCAAAGATAAAGAAGATCAAGGTTAAAGAATTTGCCTCTATCAGGCATCAAGGAAGAAATTTAAAGATGTTAGGAGAGTTTTCCCCAGGCTAGAGACCCAAAACTAGATACAAAAACAAATTGAGGCTGAACATGAAAAAGCTACTAAACCCTAAGTTAAAGATAGAAGGGATAACTATGATTGATACTTCTTCTTCAGATGAAAAGATAGAATCTATCAAAGGTAACAGCAAAGGGAAGAATCCATTGAAGACAGAAGAAGAATCAAGCCTCACTCATACTATATTATCTGTTGTGTTTTTGGAATTACGAGGTGAAATGTTGAAGGAACAGCAGAAAGAGGACACAGAAGTTTCTTATTCTGAAAACAAGCTGTTGATGGATTAAATTGCACCTACTGAAACAGATAATCAAGAAGATCCAAGTGTTTATGGTGTTTCTACAGAGCTTCTTCATGAGGATGAGGACATCTTCAGAAAGTTGAATATTCCATGGCTGCCTAGTGAACTACAGAATACAACAGGAGACAAGGCTTTTGACTCAGAAAAGGAAAATTTGCAAAGAACCATCAAACACTATAAGCATCAAATGGAGTACATGCAAGAAACAAATGATGGTTTTATCATAGCTAATAGAAGACTCAGGGAAGACTTAGAAGAAGTGAATGATCATTACCAAGAACTTATTGCAGTCTCCAAAGAGGCCCTAAAAAGGAAAATAAACTCAGATTTACAGTGTGCAGAATTGAAACAGACTGTCAGAAGCCTACAGCAGTAGAATAAGGAGCTTACAAGAAGGATGACAGATATGGAAACTAAGTAGCAGAAAGCTAGGAGAAAGGCCCAAGCCTTAGATGGGATAGATTTATTGGCAGAAGCTGCTAAAGACCTTTGAGCATTGTTAGCTAAAATAGTTACTTGTTATGTTTTTGAGGAATACTTTATTTTGTTATTATTATTTTGACATTATCCTATCAATGAGTAGGCTAAAAACAGTTAGGGTTTAGACTCTAACTGAATTTTTGAAAAACAGTATTTAGGAAGGTCTCAAAGAGAACAAGGGGTTCAATTTTTGGTTGGCTTAAGGAGGTCTCTTGACTTATTTATGAGCTAAGTACTTAAACTCTCATGTGTATTTGATGAACATAATTATGAAATATATGATCCATATTACCCTTCAGTCTATGTTTTGGCTTCATTTCTAGCTTGTTTAGCTACATAATTGATAATTTCATTGCTGGTTTATAGTGTTTATGCTTGTAATGCTTGTCAGTTGTGGATGAAATTCAAAGTTATGTTCTGTTGGTACATGGTTATTATATTATGCATCTCTGCTCTTCTTTATTTGTGATTTAGTTTCTATTTGGCTTATGAATATATTCCCTTTTTGTCACCAAACTTCACAACCAGAAAAACCTTTCAAAAACCCTAAAACCTAGTTTGTTTGATTGAATATTTGAGATTGTGTTGGCTTGTTTCTTTATAGTCTGGAAACAATTTCTGGCACAAACTTCTTTGGTGCCGTTGCCGAAAAATGAAGTTGAAAACATATTTTTCCCTGGGATACTTATCATTTCACTGGTTTTAAGAGGTGAACTTAAACCAGCACTTTTTTAAGGCTACTTTTCACCAGTTTGTCACAGTGGCTACTAGGGGAGTTGGAACTAGAAACAGACCTATTTCACCATTACAGTTGGGTTTTATAGATCTTGAATAGATATTGAAGAAATCAACAAAGATTAGAAGGTCTCAGTCATTACCATCCCTATGTGACCCTGACCAGTTGGGTGGTTCATCACCTTCACCTGTGTTGAGAAAAGAAGAAGAAACTTCACCTTGGTTAAAACCTATAATTCCTGACAGTAGTTTCCAAGTTTTCACTGATCCTCAATCTTTCAAAAAAGCTAAAACAACTTATCCTGGTAAGATACCTCTTTTTCAGTTGAAATTAGGTAAAAACCCCTTTCATCCAGGTTCCAGTCAAACCTTTTCATCACCAAAGTCAGTCAGTCCTAAAATGGCAGCCCAAAATCAGCCTATAGACATGATGGACCGGATGGTTGCAGCCAGATATGCACCATTGGTTTTGCCTCATCCTTTAAATGCACTTCCTGGAGGTGACTATCAGAAATATTTGCCTAGGTTTAATGGACAGGGAGAAACTACAGCTGAAGAACACTGGGAAGCTTTCCTTAGTTATGCTAATAACCAAAACATTGAATCCAAGGATGTATGGATGAGAATGTTTGTGCAGAGCCTTGATGGAGATGTTAGGAAATGGTTCAGGGAATTGCCTGCTAATTCAATCTCTATCATTGAAGAACTTCGTGATCTCTTCATGAGACAATGGGGTGACACCAACGACCATACATACTACATAACTGAGTTTGGAGCCCTCAGGAGGAAAAAGGATGAAACTATTGCATATTTTTCAAAGAGGTTTAACAAGATGTACAGTAGAATTCCTGCAGAAATAAAGCCTACAGAAACATCTGCAAAACTTACATATGCAAATGCTTTCAACCATGAATTTTCCTTACTGCTAAGAGAAAGGAGACCTATTTCTTTACTGAATATGTAGGATGCAGCATTGGATGTAGAATCTAACATACTAGCTTCTAATAGATTGAAGAAAGAAACAGCTCAGCAAATCTATGACAGAAAAGGAAAGAAGGAAGCAGCTCCAGGAAGTTCAGCTTCTTATTCTACAGAAGGGAAAATTGATGAGATGTCTAAGTTGGTGAATATTTTGACTACAAAATTAAACAAATTAGAGCTAGAGAAAAATTCCAGCAATCCTGTTCCAGAAGGTGAACCAAATCCTAACAATCAGAACCAGTTCAGAAGACAATTTGCTCACCGCTTCATGCCTAGAAACGAAGGAATAATGATATCCAGCGGGAAAGGAGAGAAACTAAGGACCAAAGAGTACCACCACCTCTTCAGAACAATGTTGTTGATGAAGAAGAGGTTGATAATGAAGTGATATTTGAAGATACTGACCAATATATGAACCATTTTGGAGAAAGATTATCTGGGGGTTTTGTCACTGAGGAGGAATTTCTAAATGCAGAATACTATGATGCTGACATGTTCGAAATAAAGGATGATTTAGGTCTGAAAATGACTGCTGTAACTACTGATGTTTGTCAAAATGAACTCAAGAAGACTGTGAATCTTAGGTCAGGTCCAAAACAGGTAGTACAAATCCCGAAGAAGAAGGTAGTTGTCCCTGCTAAGCAGTCATCTGATCCTGTGACAGAAAAGAGACAAGTTACAGAAAAACAAAAGAAGAACATGGAGGTTGAAGAGGTAAATAAAACTATGCAGAATTTTAGCCTGGAAAATGAATTAGGAAAATTAAAGACTCCTATACCTTTAACTAAATTAATGAAAAACCCTTCATATAAGGAATCAGTTCTTAAGATGATCAATTCAGCAAGCAATCAGCCTATTTCTCATACGGTAAATTTGCAAGAAGAAAATCCTAGTATTTTCATTGGATCAGCCTTGGATGAGAAGACTGAAAATGAAGTAGGTGCTTCACCTCCTTTCTAGATTACTCTGACAGTCCTTGAACAAATGATACATAATTGTTTGTTAGATTCAGGAGTATCACACAATTTAATGCCAAAAGCTGTTATGGAGGCTCTAGGTCTGAGTATTACTAAACCCTATCATGATCTGTATGCATTTGATTCCCGAGCAGTGAAGTGTTTAGGGGTAATAAAGGACATGGTTGTCAGTTTAGCTCAATTACCCATGAAAAGTGTGATCATGGATGTAGTGGTAGCTGATATTACACCTAAATTTGGTTTACTTCTCTCTAGGTCTTGGGCGAAGAAAGTTGGTGGGACCTTACAAATGGATTTATCATATGCTACTATTCCTGTGTTTGGAGGAGAAAATAGAATACTGTACAGAGAGCTTCAGTTTTCCTATATTGTGACAGATGACAAGAACCCTACCAATCACCCACTGTATGTTGTTGATAAAGACCTGGGTACTTTCATGTTACATTTTAGTGAGGATGACAATACTACTGGTTTGTTACAGGTTGAAAAGGAACATCCAGTAAAATGCAGCAGGGAACAGGACAATGAGCTCTGGCAATTATACTTTGATGGATCTTCTTGCAAAGAAGGTGCTGGAGTAGGGGTTCTTCTTATATCCCCTGGAGGTGAAACAATAAAGCTGATGTATAAATTAGAGTTTATTACTGCAAACAATACTGCTGAATATGAAGCTTTGTTGTTAGGATTAAAAGCTGCCAAAGATTTGGGCATTCAGCAAATTTCTGCATTTGGCGACTCCGAATTAGTTGTTCAGCAGGTGAAGAACAACTATCAAGTGAAGCAGGGTTTGTTGAAATTCTATCGAAATGAGGTATAGGACATGATTGAAAATTATTTTATAGCTTTTAACATTACCTATATTCCAATAGACCATAATCAGACTGCAGATTCATTGGCCTTGGCTGCTACACACTTTAGAATCCCCAAGACCAGACAGTTGAGGTATCCCATTGAGGTTAGGTACAGACCATTTGTGCCTAATAATGTGAAGCAGTGGAAAGTGTTTGAAGATGAAATGGAAATTAAAAGGTTTCTAGAGCTTACCCATGAGTTTTCTAATTCCCTGATTGATCAAGAGGAAGATGAAGAGGATGGACAGGTGGAAGAGATTGCTGAAAATGAAATAGATGGACACAAAATCATTGAATTAAAAATTAATTTCATTCGAAAGGGTTTGGTACCTTTGGAAAGGATTTTTTCAAAAGATGATACACTTTTGAAACCTGTTGTATAGTCCTCAGAAGAGAATGTGGTGGATTGTAACATTGGCTCTGCAGAACAGCCTAGAATGGTAAAAATTTCTAAAGCACTTACAGTTGAACAAAGAAATAGGTACATTAAATTGTTAAAGGAACATGTTGATGTTTTTGCATGGTCTTATGAGGAATTGAGAACATATGACACTAGAATTATACAGCACAAGGTCCCTTTAAAACCAAATGTCAAACCTTTTCGTCAGAAATTAAGGAGGATTAATCCAGCCTTGTTTCCTGTTATTGAAAAAGAAGTGAAGAAGTTATTAGATTCCAAGATCATAGTGCCCCTCAGGTACTCTTCATGGGTGGCTAATCTAGTTCCTGTTAGGAAAAAGAATGGAGAAATCAGGTTGTGTGTTGACTTTAGAAATTTGAACAGATCTTCACTAAAGGATAATTATCCTCTACCTAAGATTGAGCAAATATTGCAGAAAGTAGTTGGGGCACGGAGGATCTCTATGGTTGATGGTTTCTCAGGGTACAATCAGATTTCTATGCATCCTGATGACAAGGAGAAAACAACTTTTACCACTCCTTGGGGAACCTTCATGTATGATAAGATGCCTTTTGGTCTAATGAATGCTGGAGCCACTTTTCAGAGGGCTATGGATATTGCTTTTGTCGGAGAAAAGGACAAGTTTGTGGTAATATAATTAGATGAAATTACTGTTTTATCACAATCAGATGATGAGCATTTGAAGCAGACTTTCCTGAAATGTAGAAAATTTGGCTTGTCCTTGAATCCAAAGAAGTCACACTTTGTTGTACAGGAAGGTAAATTGCTTGGTCATTTAGTGTCTGCTGATGGTATAAAAATTGACCCTAAAAGGGTAAAATCTATATTGAAAATAAGTTTACCAAGGAGTAAAAAGGATGTCCAATCTTTCATTAGTAAAATCAACTTTCTGCATTGGTTTATACCAAATTTTGCTGAGATTATTAAACAGATTACAGTCATGCTGAAAAAGGATCAAGAAGTTAAATGGACCACTGAGGCAAAGAATGCATTTGAGAAAATCAAAATGGCACTTACTGAAGCTCATGTATTAGTAAGCCCAGATTTTACCAGAGAATTTCTTAGATTCTCATTTGCATTAGAGGATACAATAGCAGCTATTTTGTTGCAGAATAATAAGGAAGGACTGGAGCATCCTATTGCATTCTTCAGCAAAACTATCAGGGATTCTGAATTAAAATACAGTATTTTAGAAAAACATGCCTATGCTTTGGTAAAAGCTTTAAAGTTTTTCAGAATCTATGTTTTGCATTCTAAAGTTATTTCATATGTGCCTAATGCTGCTATAAAAGATGTTTTGACACAGCCTGATAGTGAGGGAAAACGAGGCAGGTGGATTGCTAAAATCATGGAGTATGATGTAGATATCAGACCTACCAAAGTAGTCAAGGGATAGGGTTTAGCCAAGCTGCTGGCTGATTCAAATTGTCAATCTCTGGGATTGCATGTGATGGCTGAAGAGTTAGCTCAAGAAGAAGATCAAGCAATCTTGGAAAAAGATAATATTATGGACTATTATTCAGCATCCACATGGTATGCAGACATTGTGTATTTTCTGTTGTTTTTTCAATGTCCTGAGCATTTAGATAGAAAAGCTGCTAGATATTTAAAGCTAAAAGCTACTAAGTATTGTCTAGTAGAAGAGCAACTATTCTGGAAGGACCCAGGTGGTATTCTACTCAGACGCTTGGATAAATCTGAAATTGAAGGAGTAATTTCTGAATCTCATGAGGGTGCTTGTGGAGGTCACAAGTACTGGAAGACAACATCATACAAGATTTTAAGAGCTGGGTACTATTGTCCCTCTTTGTTTGCAGATGTATATCAGCAAGTAAGATCCTGTATCCCTTGTCAGAAGTTTGCTGGCAAACAAAAATTGTTGTCATTGCCCCTAAAACTTATTACAGTAAGTGCTCATTTCTAGCAATGGGGTATAGATTTTATAGGGGAGATAAATCCGTCTTCCTCGGGACAACACAGATGGATTCTAACTACAACAGACTTCTTTACCAAATGGGTGGAAGCCATCCCTACTAGGAATGCCACAGACAAAGTAATTATGGAATTTATTGAAGAAAATATCCTTAGTAGGTTTAGGTGTCCTCAGAAAATAGTAACAGATAATGCAAAGGCTTTCAATTCTAAGGAAATGGAAGCATTTTGTGAAAAGAATGGTATCTTGCTAAAGCATTCAACTCCTTACTATCCCTAGGGTAATGGTTTAGCTGAATCCTCAAATAAAAACATTATTCAGAGCATCAAAAAAATGCTTAAGCATAACAAGAGATCATGTGATTCTATGCTAAAATATGCATTATGGGCTGATAGGATAACAATCAAACAAGCAATTGGAACTTCTCCTTTCCAATTAGTATATGGCACAAATGCAGTTTTTCCTGTTCAATTGGGCATCCCAGTGATGAAGTTTCTTCATAATTGCCAAGAAGAACCAAATGATATGGAGAGAAGGATTTATGAGATGATAGAGTTACAACAGAACAGGGAAAAAGTGGAAGAAAGGGCATAGTTATACAAAATGAAGATCAAAAGTAGATTTGACAGGAAAATCAAAGAAAACACTTTCTTAGTTGGTGATATGGTTTTGAGGTGGGATGCCAGGAAAGAGCAAAAAGGGAAACATGGTAAATTTGACAACCTATGGTTTGGCACTTTCCTAGTGTCTAAGATTTTGGAAAATAACACTTTTATCCTGCAATCTTTGGAAGGTGAGGAATTATCAAGAGCAGTCAATGGATGATTCCTCAAGCATTTTTACAGTATTTGAGGAGACTTTTACTTTTCATTGTATATACCGGTGTGAGTAAAGCATAATAAGGACTCCATAACCCAATGGAAATTTTGCAGACTAGTAGGTAGCAGAAGAGAAGGAACTGGTCTACAGGTTCTTGAAGCCTCACAGGGAGGACTTCATCCCGCAATTGGAGCCAGATGTTAAGTCATGAATTTGTTTTCTTCAATTTTATATTTTGCTTGTGATTTTTTTTTAAAGCTTGCTATTTGCTTACTTTTGGGAATTTTTGGTTTAGAGTGAATTTTTGATTTTTTGCCATTAGGTTTTCATTATTTTTTGTTTTTTCTTATGTCTTGAAGGGTTCTATAGGATATATGTTGATTAATAGTTTCACAAATAAACACTAAGATCAAGGTTTACCATATAAACCTTATTTAAAGTTGAGTTAATGGTCAAAAAGCACCGAATGTGATTTTCAAACATTCTTGTAGCGCAACGGTTAAAATTTTACACTCGCGTGCTACAAGAATATCACGGGTGCTAAATTTGTCGGTTTTTACACCAAATTCTCCAATGATTTCGCTCCTAGATGACTAATCACATGTGTAGACAGGTTTGATACGTGTTTCATCAAAGATAATCATGCAAACAGGTGTTGGCTATGACGTGAAGGAGATCGTGGCAGTCAGAAGTTAGGGCTTGGTGAATCATGATTTACAATGGAACAACGCGAGATTGACAGGAAAGAGGTTCTCCACATAGGCATTATGAAGCTGGTGGAGAAGTGGAATGAAGACAAATTTCTAAGAATCCGTAATTTGCAGTTAAAGAAGGAATTTAGGGCTTTCTCAGCGCGATAGTTGGAAGCAAGATGAAGACTTGAAGACACCTGGACGGTTAAATTCGACATTCAGATAGTCCAAGGATCAATTTTAAACACCTACAGCAAGCCGAGAGTGAGGTATTCCATGTAAACTTGGTCATGGCCTGCTAAATTGGGGGTTTTTCTATTAAGGCTTATAATGTTAAATTGATTAAAGAAAACATAAACTCATGTATTGAACAAACTCCCAATGGTGAGAGAGTAGTCTAAAAGGTCTAAATGAACATCTTGGATGTTATTAAAGTTCAGCATTAATTCAGTTGAAGATTATTAGTGCTCTGTTCGACCTAAATTACCCAAGCTCGGTACAAAACATTCCCTGCATTGATAATAGAACTGACTGTTAAAACATCAAAGAAAAACAGCCAAGGAGAATCCAAAGGAGAACTGACTGTCAAAACTCTGAAAGATTGAGGAAAAAAGGCTGTTAGGTCATTAACAGGGTCTTAAAATCACACAGAAACATCATCAAGCCTTGGGAAAGCAGATGAAGAGGAGTGGTAAGACCAACAGGGTTGAGCCCACTGAACTGAATTGGATAAACAATTTTCCAGGTTGTGCTCAACTCTTTGAGAATGTTGGATGGTTGGATTTCTTTAAAAGCATTGATGGATATAATACCGAAGTTTCTCATAAATTTGCTCAATGTTATAACCAAGATACAGTATCATTTGATACTCTGAAATTCAAATTAACTGTAGAGTTGGTGGCTGAAGTAATAGGGGTTAGGAATGAAGGAGAGCTTTGGTTCAAAAAGGTGCCATTTACCTTCAATGCCCAAAGGTATCTTTTTCCTGGCATTGTTCCAGACTGGAGCAAGGGAGTGATTATCCATAATTTCAGAGCTGAATGGGTAGAGCCCATCAAGGTTCTACAAAGCTACATTAATTGTGAAGGAAGGTATGCTTTTGTATTCAACTATCATTTCAGGTACCTTCAGCAACTTGCTGGTGAATCAAGGATGAATCTCCCTTTCTTCATGTTAAGGAGTTTGCAGAAAATGTCAAGCAGGATCAAAGAGCATCATGACCACACTTCACAGTCCATCTTTCATCATGGATTGATCAAGCTTATTATCAGCACTATTCTGCAAAGAGAAGGAAAGACTTGGGACTACTTTCTATTTTGGTATGGGTTCCAAATTAACCAGGAAGGACAGCCTACCAAAAATCATGTTGATAAGGGACAAACCCTAATTAGAAAATTAGGACAAAAAGTTAAGGCTGAAGATAAAAAATGTGACAAACTTGGGGAAGTGGCAGAACCTTCAAAGGGAGATTATGAATCTCAGCAGCCTTAAGTTGACAGTAGGAGAAAAAGTTTGCTATTTATTAAAAAGGAAACCCAGCCTGTGCAAAATAAAGCACCAGCAGAAGCACTCATTGATGAAAAAATTGTTTTTACAGAAAAGGTTTTAGGAGAAGAAGAAGATACTAAGGTCCAACAACGAAGCCCAATTACCATTTTATCTGAAGATGAAGGATACTTGTTGGAAGGAAATGAGCTGACTGTCAGTGCTGAGACTAGGGTTGGCACACACAGGGAGTTCAACAGTCAAGAGGATAAGACAATAATGCCAAAGATAAAGAAGATCGAGGTTAAAGAATTTTCCTCTATCAGGAATAAGGGAAGAAATTTAAAGATGATAGGAGAGTTTTCCCCAGGCTGGAGACCCAAAACTAGATCCAAAAACAAATTGAGGCTGAACATGAAAAAGCTACTAAACCCTAAGTTAAAGACAGAAGGGATAACTATGATTGATACTTCTTCTTCAGATGAAAATATAGAATCTAGCAAAGGTAACAGCAAACGGAAGAAGCCATTGACGATAGAATAAGAATCAAGCCTCACTCAGACTAGATTATCTACTGTGTTTTTGGAATTACGAGGTGAAATGTTGAAGGAACAGCAAAAAGAGGACATAGAAGTTTCTTATTTTGAAAACAAGATGTTGATGGATGAAATTGCACCTACTGAAACAGATAATCAAGAAGATCCAAGTGTTTATGGTGTTTCTACAAAGTTGCTGCCTGAGGATGAGGACATCTTCAGAAAGTTGAATATTCCATGGCTGCCTAGTGAACTGCAGAATACAATAGGAGACAAGGCTTTTGACTCAGAAATGGAAAATTTGTAAAGAACCATCAAACATTATAAGCATCAAATGGAGTACATGCAAGAAACAAATGATGGTTTGATCATAGCTAATAGAAGACTCAGGGAAGACTTATAAGAAGTGAATGATCATTACCAAGAACTTATTGCAGTCTCCAAAGAGGCCCTTAAAAGGAAAAGAAACTCAGATTTACAGTGTGCATAATTGAAATAGACTGTCAAAAGCATATAGCAGCAAGATAAGGAGCTTACAAGAAGGATGACAGATATGGAAACTGAGCAGCAAAAATCTAGGAAAAAGGCCCAAGCCTTAGATGGGATAGCTTTATTGGAAGAAGCTTCTAAAGACCTTTGAGCATTGTTAGCTAAAACAGTTACTTGTTATGTTTTTGAGGAATACTTTATTTTGTAATTATTATTTTGACATTAACCTATCGATGAGTAGGCTAAAAATAGTTAGGGTTTAGACTCTAATTGATTTTTTGAAAAACAGTATATAGGAAGGTCTCAAAGAGAACAAGGGGTTCAATTTTTGGCTGGCTTAAGGAGGTCTCTTGACTTATTTATGAGCTAAGTACTTAAACTCTCATGTGCATTTGATGAACATAATTATGAAATATGTGATCCATATTACCCTTCAGTCTGTTTTTTGGCTTCATTTCTAGCTTGTTTAGCTACATAATTGATAATTTCATTGCTGGTTTATAGTCTTTATGCTTGTAATGCTTGTCAGTTGTGGATGAACTTCAAATTTATGTTTTGTTGGTACATGGTTATTATATTATGCATCTTTGCTCTTCTTTATTTGTGATTTAGTTTCTATTTGGCTTATGAAAATATTCCCTTTTTGTCACCAAACTTCACAACCAGAAAAACCTTTCAAAAACCCTAAAACCTAGTTTGTTTGATTGAATATTTGTGATTGTGTTGGCTTGTTTCTTTGTAGTCTGGAAACAATTTTTGGCACAAACAGGATTAATGGAGCTATGAGGGATGAGTAGCTTGAGAGTGAAAGGGCTCTCAATGTACTCATGTGAGCATTATAATGACAAGGAGAAATGGGAGTGTGTTGAGAGTGACCCCCACCCATTTATTTATATATTTTTTCTTTGCTTTAGGGTTTTTATCCATTGGTCAGGGTTTTAAGCCATTTTCTCCCCTTTCTTAGCTCTTTTGGGGATTTTAGGCCTCTTTTATGGGTTTCAACCCCCTTTTGAAGGATTTATCCCCTTTGTGAGCTATTGTTTCTCTTTTACGAGTTTTTAATCCCTTTTTGATGTTTTTTGAGCCTTTGACGAGAAATCATAGGTTACATAAGGGTGTGGAGGTAATTAAAGGTTATGAAATGGACATCTTCATGTGGTGTAGGCCATATGGAGTAAGTCGAGTAATTTTTTGGGTTAACATATTTCCCCCTAATGTGTGAGTACAAAAGCTCAGCATATGGCCAACGAAAATCATAGTATTTTCTAGGGAGAGGAAGTGCTTCCTGGTTCAGGACATGGTGGATTTGGCTTTTGTATTAATGCTGGTTCCCTTTAATGGGTGAGATACAATGAATATGTGACATGTATATGGATGAGGTGGGAATCCCCATGCTCGTAACAATGTAAAAATAACAATGCGATCGTGGATCCTAAATGCAAGATCCGATCATACACAACAAGTGTTACATAATGGTGGCCTCAATAAGAGGCTCAGTACAATATTGATCTGAAGAACTGATACATTGGACCCATGGAATTCTATATATTCATAACTAATGGTCTGCTGGATCTAGAGAGGTACATAAATATAGGGACTCACTAATGGAGATTCAGAGTCTATGTGGTACAATATGCTGCACCAATCATGAATCTATATAGAAGCACTGCTCTGGGGCTTCTAAAAACTATATCCAATGCAACCCAAAAATCACAAGGGACATGAACCTGTCTGGGTCCCTTCATAGACTCACCAATGTGCTAGAGCCAGGTGACACTCAGGGTCTTCAACGAAATACTACATGGACCAATACCCTATACAAATATCAACGGTGAGATGATGTGGCTGAAGTAGAGCACATGAGACACAACCATCCAAAGAGGAACTAGAGACTCCTCTCAAATGGTCCAAGGAACTCATCAATGAGGTTAATGAAACAAGGATATAGGGACCTTTGGTTCTATCCTCTAGAATAGATGTTTTGTTGTCGACAGAGGGAGACCTACAATCGACCAAGGAAATGATGTTTCCTTGAATATAAACATGAGGGAGATAACCAAGGGTGTGAGACAATCTGGGGACTGACACGGTGAATTCAGGAACAGGGGCAGGAGGGGTACAGGGGACTCAAACTTCCTTTGTTTAGAGTATGATGGTAGGGCTGACCTGACAGCAAATTAAACTTACTCATAGGAGAGGGATCATACCTGTAATATCGGAATGTAACTATAGATGGGAAGTACTTGGGAGAGGTAGACACTTTTTGTATTTATGGGATCCAAGGAAGACTCATCATAGAATATTCTGAACAAAGGTCACCCAAAGGGAGAATGATGTCGAACTGTAACATGTGGGGTGGTCTCTAAAGACATCATTATGGTACAATCTCATGGATTTTTAGCGAGCCCAAGGAAGTAAATGCTCGACGGTGCTTTAAATTTTAGAGAGTCTGGAAGCATGAAGAAGACTCTAGTGGTGTCTCTTTTTCATTGATAGTCTCCTTTGCCTGAAAAAGGTTAAAAGTGTAAATAGGAGAGCTCTCCCATCCTTTGAGGGGGTGAGAGACTTATTTACCGTTTGTAGTCCAATCAAGCCAGAAAATGTTTAACCTATACTGACCAGATGGTCATTCAAATAATTTTATGAGCATGAATGAAACGAAGTTTCCTCGGAAATATTTTCTTTGTGAGAAGGATGGAAAAGAGCTTAAAGACAACCCATGGTGAGATTTTTCATAAATTTTGGACCCAATACCCAAGAAAGAATAAAAGGATGCAGATGGAAACGTTCTTGGCTTGAGTGTGCCAAGGTGGTCCTTTTCATATGGTAGTCTACAGAGTTCACAAAAGGAGATAAATGAGGCTACGTAGACACCCTTTCCATTACTTTAGCGAGTGGGAAAGGAAGAAAATTTGGTCAGCAATCTTTTAATTCTTTTAGGAGTTAGAAAAGAGCTTAACAAAAACTCCATTATGGTCAACCAAGCAAGGGGGCACTAATGGTACCCCCTTGTGGGACAATGGATAGTGGTTAAAGGTGGCTAGTTATGTAGTATGGATGGAGTAGATGGCTCATAAACATTCCAATACATATCGAGGGAGATTTGTGTGATGGTGTGCAAATCAGGGTGACTTTCGGGAAGTGGACCGAGAATCATAGTGAGAGCATGAGACAAGGGTATTGTCAAAAGACAGAGGAAAGAAAAATGAACCCAGTTATGTGAATGGAATCTCAAATGGTCTCCAAATGACTTTGACTAGCAGCTAGTGATGTTGCCCCTGGTGTAATGGTGCATGGGGAAAACTAGACCAAATGGAGGCCTATGGGTACAGAGCTAGCTCAACGTACAACGTGTGACTCGCATGGTGACACACAAATCGACATGACTCCGTACAATGTCCCAATGAATCAGTAGGAAGGGAGGCAATCTAAAGGTAGTTTTTTGGCCCGAGAGCGTTGTGAAACCGGGGAGATACAAAGAGGACTCGACCTTGAGTATAGGTCTAGGGACCTGAAAGGTATGCTTAGCATAGTGGTATCTAGATCATATGCACAACCATGGGGGCATCACCAATGGAACAATATGATATCACGTCCATTCATATTGGGCACTTAAAAATGGTCAAAAAATAAAAAATTATACCGGGCATATATTTAGGGTTAAATGGGTTTTTTATTTTAATAAAAAATATCCAATACATTGGGCATTTCTTTATCCAGACTATGGTAGAAATGGCCATGAAAAATAGGGGTGAGAAGACCTAGGGTCTATCTGTGTCGTGGTATGCATTTTGGATTTGCCATAACCTGTCTGTCCCAACATTCAATCCCTATGCAATAAGTTTCTCATGAACCAAGTACTCGCAACTGGTGGATGACCCACATCAGAGGAAGACCAGAACAATGTGAACTCAAACACATTTTTGAAACCTATCCTTTCATTGTGTTCCTCCATGGATTCCATTGTGACTCCAAAGATAGAAGGCTAGACAATTTATGGCCATTGGTGGTTGATCGTTGTTGAATTGAATTGGATTCCTGTTTTTAGATGGATTCAAGGTCTGCTTGAGAGGATGAATAAATTGTGGTTGAAAGGAAATTCAATGGATTTGAGAAATACCCACTGACTGGTAAGTTCAGTATATTGTTTCTCTTTAGTTTGAGTTTAGAAAACACAGTTGGGTTTATTATTTCCTATGGCTCCGACCACGTTTCTAGTCAACGAGCAATGTATTGGAATCATCTTGATAGGTCAAGGCTTTGTCTCATGGTTGGCCAATTTTTTGTGCAATATATCACCTTAGAAATTATTTAGATTCATTTTATTTCTTTGTTCCCTCATGCTGCTTAAGCTTGTTATTTTCCCTTTAAAACAATACCTTATGAAAGTTGGTATGTTTTTAGTGGTCCCTGGAAATAAGGTTCACCATAGCCCTACATGAATGATAAGTTGTGAAATGTGTGAAGAGTGTAGCCATGAATCATGTTGAATTATGTTGAAATTGAAGTTTTGACCTTTTGGGTATAGAAATATCTAGATTCCCCTCATATTATATTGTCTAGATGGTTTGTCGTAGTTGGAAGTTTCCCTTAAATTGCTGACAAAAAGAGCTAGCATTATTTGTATCACATTTGGAGGCATATTTAGTGCCCTTTTTGATTTCCAACTCAATCACCTGAGGTAGTCATCATCCCATACTGGAATATATGACATGTGGGTTAGCTACTGAGCCTTAAACCATGCCTTCTTATTATGGAAGTTTATACTTTCTTACACATCTGGCCTGGCAGGAATTATATCCTCCTCCCACAGTAGGATATTCTTTAGTCCTCACACATTTTGCTTCTTTACAGATTATGTAAGCTTATACTCTCTTGCACGGTTGGCTTGGAAAGAATTCTATCCTCCCACGGCAGGATACCTTCCTGTCTGGACACATAGTTTTCTTCATTATCAGTCACATAGTTGTGAACTTATATGGAATTCATTCATGTATTCATGTATTTTGTATTATTTGTGGAGTAGCATAGGAATCAAGGGTAGATTTAGTCAAAGGACCAACATCACTAGTTGTTGATACAGGTACATATTAAGCATAACTTGTAGCACCTATAGCATATTAAGTTCCTATAAAATACCTATAAGGAAAGTCAGGGAAAATAGTATAGGTGGCATAAACTAGGGTTGTAAAACAAGTTGTTGCTCATTCATATCCATATCTAGTGGTGTATCTAGTACCATATCATGTAGAAGTACCAATAGCACCACGAGTAGTATGAAAAACATTTGTAGCTATAAGATAGAAGTATATATAGTATAAGATCCAATAGTTCTAGATTATCCACCAATAGAAAATGTATATATCGGTAATGTTACCCCTAATTTTGATGAGGGTAATCCTAGTGATTCCTTCACTAGACCTTGTACTTTAAAAGCTTGGATGACAGAGGTAGTTACTGCTATATCGATAAGGAATATTAGACCTACCACTTAAAGAATATTGTTTTGGCCTAACAGTTCTAGAACTAAGTAGGTTTTGTTATGATTGTTTGAAGGATTTGACTTGCTATATTGGTGACAACATACAGAAGCAATAGCAAGTTAACAACAATTCAACCAATAAAATAATGAAGTTCTGGGTAGAAATAACATGAGACAATGGTTGACAATACTACTCTCTCAAGTCTAGAAAAATTTGGACATCATTTTATGTATGCATATATCAACATTCAAGCATAACATGACCATGCACCTTCTATAGTTGAATAGTGAAATATAGGCCTTAAACAAATCTATAGCATGTGAGAATCCAATAAGAGATAGGGTGCTATGATAAGATTATTGTGGAATTTTCTATTGTTTGTGTACTTGTTTTTAATTTCATTTATCATCTTAGGGGGCCTCTTGTACCATAAAACTTAGAACTAGCCAGACTTAAAGTTTAGATGATTTTATTGTTGTTTATCCTTAGAGTTGGCTTTTGATGCTACTTCTACTTTCAATATCAACCTAGAATTTGCTACAACTTGCTAGTCATTGCTTTTCAGTGGCTGCAATATGACTTTTGACCACTATTTGTGCTCAAAACTTCCTAAAAGGTACCCATATTTGAGTACTAGGGAATTTTTTATGGTGGAATTAAACTTAGAACCCAAGTTGAAGAGTGTTTACCTCATGAATGTTTCCCAAAATTGCTACAGGTCTCTTTTCCATGTTTTCATGCCTAGAAAGTGCCTATAATTAGGGATTTAAGACTTCTTGTTGCTATTATTCATGCCCAAATCTCAAAGTATACTGCTTGCTACCTTTTGGAGCTTACAACCATGCACAAGGATGTTGAAATATTTCCAAAAATGTTGTTGTTCAAGGCTTTTCAACTTCTGTCTCATAGACCTGACAACTTAGATTATTGTTTCATGATTGTTTGAGGGATGAGAAAGAGCCCTAGTGTGCCCTGAGTTTCCATGGTGGAGTTTTACTATTGATTCTAGTCAAATGTGTGCCCAGGGGATAGAACCTCCATAAGACTACCTAGAAGTGTCTAAGATGCACTTGGATTTAAGAATTAGGGTGGTTACATGTTGTTTGATGGTTGAAACAATTCCCAAGATCACTATTTAAGGATGTTAGGAGGATGGGACATACCCAGAACTTCCCATGAGGATGATTCAACCCAAAGGAACTGCCCATATTTGCACTTTTCACCTTAGTTTATACTGTTTCATGACTTTTGTCACTGTCATGGCTTCCAAAACTAAACCAGAATTGCTTTCTAGGGTTTGAAGTTGACCCAACGTTGCTAGAAGTGAATATTTGCCCCTTTTCCAATTCCAGAAGATCTGGAATTCCTCTAAAAACATAAGGTGAACACCCTATGCAAATAAGGGGGTAACAGGATGAAACCCTATGTTTAGGAGGAAAAATTTCCTAGCCTATCACCCTAGGGATGCCTATTGTTTGGTATTCGGTTTCCCGCTAGGATCCAAGGTGCATAAGAATTAATCCTCACTGCTAGTGAATATCTTTGAAACATTGTGTTCATATGTGAAGGGGAAATATGTTGAATTTTAATTCAATTCTCAATCCTTGACAATAATTCTTCAATCATTTATGATCGATGGATCCCTATTTTCTTTAGATTCTCAATTGTCAAAAGTTTATGATGGGTTAATTTCTAGAAGATGGTTCTTGCTACTGATCTAGTCCTTGACCATAAAGTACTATTCAACAATTGAGTTCCTATTTCCAATGTAGGAATAGTGAGTAGTTAATTATTGCTGAAAGAGACCACCTCCACTCAATTGTTAATTCACTTATAGTATTTTTCATCCCTTAAATTATGAGATAGAAATCTATCCATGCCAGAGAGCAAGACAAATCTCTAGAAAATGAATTTTTTTCTTGGGTAGTGGAATACCTTTAATTTAGTTCTAAATGTAGACAATAATGTTTAGAGATTTCAAAAATAATTTGTAAATTCTGCCAGTTGGGAAAGCTATATCTTATATCATGGACACATGAAGCCAAGTAGTACACTAACTAGGGGTTCTCAGAACAAAAAATCATTTTTATCGATAGGTTATGAGAAACATTTAGTCGATCATTATAGTATATTAAGAATGTGTTTAAAATAATTAGAAAATTACTTCCACTAACTATCATTCTTTTGAGAAATAGACGTTTTTATGGATGTATTAAGATCGGATATTTGGGAAGGGTTTTTATCAATATCTCAATTATGAGGTTTTTATGTGAATTATTACAGTATTTATTATATATGCAAAGGAATATTAGTACATGATTTAATCGATCCTTAATTCTCAAATATGAAAGGATTTCTATCAACAATAGTGATTCCATTCATGCTGCTCACAACAATTTTTATAGACCATAGCCTTTTGTCTTTGATGAACATAAAGTGGTTGATAAAGAGGATGTGCTGGGGAGAAACGTTAACCAAATTATAACATATATCCAACGATTTAATTGTCAACTCGGAGAGAGCATAAAATTGTGAGGTACAACCAAAATATATGCAGGCGCAGAGTATTTCTAACTTAATCCGATATTGTAGGTGACTGAAATAAAAAATACATGCAACTGAAATTGAATTAAACTTGCAAAAGCAGGAAATGACATAAAAATAAATCTAATTTAGAAAAGTAGGAAATTGCGTGAAATAAGTCTAATGTAAGAAAGAATAAGATTGCATGAAATAAACTCATATAAAACAATCAACATTACCTTGTGAGCTCACATAAAATCAATACTATAAATTCATAAGAAAGAAATAACTGGAAATCTATATTAACAATTCATAAAAAAAGAAATCAAAATTAACATGAGACAATCAAAGGATTTGCATTAAATCATCATCTCCATCACATAACAATCAAAATACACTCTACGACTAACTCTTAAAAGATCTAAACTATTCTCTACTTCCACACCACTAGAGAGGCCTCTAACAGAATGAGGAGAGAGCCCTCCTATTTATACATGAATTCAAGATACCTAATCATAATTACAGATCCACTATTCTCTCAACTTATCCCTCAAAATTCTCCAACATACCCACTTTTCTCTCAACTTATCCCTTCAAATCCTCCAACAAATATTGGATGAGATATTCTCTCCACATTTCCATGATCTTCTCCTTGAAATTAGCCCACATATTGAAGATGAAATTCGAATTTGATGCTAGGTGGTGACTTTTGATCTTGTTAAAGTCCTCAAATATACTTGTAATCATCACCAAACTCATCCAACTTTAAGGTATAATGAAAATATGTTATTTTTCTCAATAATTAACCACAAATTCACTCAAAATACTCAAAAATAAATGATTTGGAAAATAACAAGGTAACCCATATTTATTCATGAAAATGGTGGATATTAATGGTATTATGGAAGGATAAAATAGGAATAAGGTGACAAATGATATATGAAAGATGAATAAAATGTGGTATTTTGCAACTCAACATTCCCCTCAACTTAACTGGTTGCATGTCCTCATGCAACTATGCATTGGTTCTCTTTAAAAAAAATTGCTTTGTAGCTGGGCTTTACATGATGATGGCATGTAATAATAAATCATTCAATGATTTGAAATGCATGAGTGGCAGCAATTTTCCTTATGGTTGGTTCTTGTATGACAACCATAAGTATAACAAATGTTGGTTCTTGTGTTAACAACATTCACTCATTTTACTTGTATTTTTTCTATAATACATAATATTTAAAACTATACACGCATTAGAAATGATGAACCATCAATGCATATTAGAAAGCATTTATGAATCATGCCAATATATAGCATAGTTTGGGAAATACATGTTGGTTAATGGTAAATGAGATCATGTATATGTAAAATGGTAATGAATAACGCGCCTCTCCCCCCCACCAAAACTTAAGATGTATTAGGTTTATGAAAATGAGAAAGGGAATGTAGTGAGGTTATTTTTTAAATTCATTCATTTTCTAGAATTTAAGGAATTACATGGCTAAATATTAGAAAACAACATACCTCCACTTACCCAACAAGTTGATGAACTATGCAATAGGAATGTGGCTGCTGCTGTTGAATAATAGAATGTGAAGTGAAGGATATGAATTGTTGCTTGGTTGGATGAAGTAAAAGATGAGAGATGAAAGTAGAACTGTGGTACTCTCATATGGCTGAAGTATGCTGCTGTAAAACTGCTGATGGATTCATGAAAGGTATATAGTCTTCACCTGCTACAAAAATTGGTGGTACAATTCTTACCATGTGAATAAATGTGTCGACGTCGAACATGGAAAGAAGTCATTGGATTACCAACCATTGATGAATGTCATTAATAAATGTGAGGCAATATCACCATTGATGTCAATGAGTACCAAGGTACCTAAGTACATCACGCAAAGTGTGAATAAATGAGCTGATGTCAAGCCATTTGCAAGATCTAACAATCAAGGGACATTGGGTATTCCCAATATTGTCAGTGAGATAACTTTTCATTAAGGCATGCAAGCCTGAAGGTAATAAAAATGAACTCTAGTCTCTATCCTAGTTAAGGTGTTGAGGTCGATGGGGAAATACTTGTTGAAAGGTGGGACTTAAGGAATCCCACATCAGTCAACACGATTTGTACATAATGAGTGGTAGGACTATAGATAAAAGATCTGAGGGTCAAACTTTTTTTATGGCAGGGATAACAAAACAATGTACTCATGGAAAGGAAACTAAATTTTTTTATTCATAAGTGAAAATATAAACTAAAAATGATGAAAATGTGTGTGACTTAAAAAGGTAGACATGCGGGAAGTTATGATGTATAAGGCAGAAAAAGTAGACTCTAACATGTATGATGAAAAAGCTTGGAAGAAAAAAGGGTAAGTAATCATGACATGGCGTATTTAGTTTCTGAAAGGTTTCTTTGTGGCAGCAAAATGTCATGACATACATAGTGTAAACTCAAATTATTCAAGATTTTAATGGAGCATTTAATTTCTGAAAAGTTTTTGTGATACTGAAAATCACTTCTACACGCCATTTATTCGTCTTTAAATCTACAAAAATAAAGTTAGTATTTCTCAGCAACAAACTTATGAGAGCATTGAAAATACATGAAATAATGTTCTTAACAAAAAGTTAAGAAGAATAAATAAAATGGTCTTATATCTTAAAGTAGAAACCCTTCTTGTCAAAACCTGTTTCTGAGTAACTTGCGAAAACAAGTTAGTGCAATAATCATAAAATTTGAGAAGATTCCAAGTTCATTTATAATTTATAATTTTATGATTTTATTTGTTACCTAATACTTTTTATTTATTTATTTTTGTTTTATTGTTATCATAATTCTTTTATTGTTATTTCTGAAGTTGTTTTTGTTTATATATATTTTTAAATTTGATTTAATTACTACAAGAAAAAAAATTATGTGTTTATTAAAATTGGAACAAAAATAAGAGTTTTTACACCCTCCTTTTACAAAGATGAATGCATCCTTATATAATGATTGAGCAATGGGGAGAGAGGGTCAACCCTTTCAGTGTTCGACCCCTCTAAAAGTGGACTATCTTAATGATATGGAATAAAGAAGAGTGTGCAAACAAGCGATTTCTATGGTAAATTTAGTAGCTTGAAACAAACACCTAATATGAAAGAAATGCAGCTTGATATCTCATAATTTTTTATTGCATAATGTTGATGTATTTGTAACTTCAGAATGTATTCACTTGTATAACTTATGTATTGTACCCCGACGTTTATTCCCGGAAGTATCTGTAATGTAATTGAGCCATGCCATGCCTTGATGTTCGGATCGAGAGATTCAATAATGTAAACAAGTCATGTAAATTCATAGAGTATAACCCTCCTTATTGGTCAAGGGTTAAAGTCCCCGCAGTTGTGGAGCCCTAGGGTTATTAGACTCTCCTAGAGAAGTCGGACCTAGTAAGTTATTGTCAATTCAGGAATTAGTATAAATAGAGAGGGAGCCTCTCTATTTATCACACATTCATACTCATTCACTCACACCCAATTGTAGCACATAAATAAGAGAGAGAGAAGAAGCTGGAACAAGAGAAAGAGAGACTAGTGTTGTCGAGAGATCATCTTACTATCTTTGGGTTTTACTTTTGGTGTTGATTCTATCTCTAAGAAAGTTGCGGGGTTTTCTCCTTTATGGTTTCCCCAAGGAAACTCTTTGTGTTCAATGTCTCTTGTATTTGATTGATGTGCTTGTTATTCTCTCAGATAAGATCCTAAGATCATTTAGCTTAAATGTTAAAAATCTAACATGGTATTAGAGCTAACCTGAGAAAAAGAAACTATGTAGCTACGGAAACTAGGGCTTCCTAATTTTTGGATCTCTCTTTACATATTTTTAGAAAAATAAGGTTGGGCTGACTCTCCTCTCCAGGGCACATCTTTCTATCGAAGTAGAGTCTGACTCTGAGCATTTTGAGTTTTTGACCTGACACTGCTGCCGAAAATTAGGGCATTCCACAGAAGTGGAATTTTTTAGTGAGCATAGGCCTCGATTGATCTCCTCCCCAAAATTGAATTTTAGATATCAAGATCAAAGTTTTTGGTTGCGTCGAATTTCGAGAAAGTTAAACCCTAATCTGCTCCTGAACAGGCTCTGCAGAAATTCGGCTCCGAATCCAATTCCGACATCTTAACCTGATAAGATATAAATATTTTGTATTTCCATTTGAGGTTCTCTGTTAAGATGTCTCATCATACCAAGCTTGATGAAAATCTTGAGGGAGATGATAACTTCTGATCTTGGAAGTATAGGATCTCCCTTGTCCTGGAAGAAAATGAGTTGGACTCTTACATCAATGAAGAGGTTCCTATTCCAGAGGGAGATGAGGCTAAAACCTTACAAAAGAAGAAATTGGTCATGGCTAAGAGGATTACTGATGATTCAATCAAGGATCACCTCATACCACAGGTGTCCTCTCTAAAGACACCTAAAGAAATGTCTGATGTCGTTACCAAGTTATTTGAAGGGAAGAACATAAACTGAAAGATGACTATGAGAAACCAACTGAAGAATGTAAAGATACAGAATGCGAAAACCATCCAGTCTTACTTTACAAGGGTCTCTCAGATCAAAGAACTGCTGGAAGCGGTAGATGAAGATGTAGAGAATGCAGAAATTGTGATGACCACCCTGAATGGTATTCCTAGGGCATGGGACTCTTTCATTCAAGGAATCTGTGCTAGGAATAAGCTAATCAAATTTAGCAGACTGTGAGAGGAATGCTCACAATAAGAAGCTCGAATAGTAGCTCAAGAAGAAAAAATGGGAAATGAATATCAAGCTATCATAGTCCACACCAAGAAAACCAGAAAGGACCATCATAACTCCAAAGGTAAGCATTCACACCCTAGAAGAGACCTATCTACTATCAGATGCTACACATGTGATGAGAAAGGACACATATCCAGATATTGTCCTAAAAACAAAGGTGGTTCTCACAAGAAAAAGGGAAACAATAAAAGACCTCATGTTCACACTGCAGAAGATGATGAACCTCCCAAGAAGAGAGTCAAGCAAGAAAGTGATGATTCTTCAAGTGATGAAGAATATGTTCTGATCCATGCCCTCATGGGAACTATCTCACATGGAAGCAATAATTGGCTTATATATAGTGGTGCTTCCAAACACATGAAGGGATTTAAGGAATCCTTTATGAAACTATGAGAACATGAATCACCCCACAAAGTGAAACTTGGGGATGACTACCAGTATCCAATAAAAGGTAGTGGTGAATCCTCCTACAAGATAGACTTTCGAAAGTCTATGAAAATGAAGGATGTCCTATTTGTACCAAGACTAAAGAAGAACCTTCTCTCCATCTTGGCACTATATGCAAAAGGCATGAGGGTTGCATTTATAGATGGCCAAGTCCTCATGTGGCCAAAAGGAAAGACTGTTGATGATGCAATAGTAATTGGAGAGAAAGGAGGACTATACAAATTGAAAGGCTAACTAGAACAAACTTTGGTTCATGAATCAGTAGAACCAAATGAACTTTGGCATAGAAGGCTTGTGCATGTGCATTACATGGCACTACCACTAGCAATAAAAGTTGTTGAAGGTCTTCGAGAAATGCAGACAAAACATGAAGGTGTATGCAAAGGATGTGCGAAAGGAAAGAATACGAAGAAGACATTTCCAAGTATAGAGAGCAAGGCAAAAGGAATCTTGGAAATCCTCCACTCCAATGTTTGCGGTCCAATGTCATCCAACTCTCTAAGCAGGTATGTATACTATGTTTCCTTCATTAATGATTTTTCTAGGAAGACATGAATATACTTCATGAAGAACAAAGATGAAGTATTCAGCAAGTTCAAGGAAGTCAAAGCCTTGATCGAAAAATACACAGAGAAGAAGATCAATATTTTTCGATCACACAATGGAGGAGAATTCACATCAAATGAATTTAAGGAATTATGCAAAGATTCGGGGATTAAGAGGGATTTAAAGACTCAATATAATCCCCAACAGAATGGGGTTGTAGAAAGAAAGAATAGAATGATCATGGAAGTTGCAAGGGAAATGCTACATGATCAAGATCTTCCCATGCATCTATGGGCATAAGCTTCTAGAATAGCTATGTATGTACAGAACCGTACTCCACATAGAGTACTTAAGAAAAAGACACTTGAAGAAGTGTTTTTTGGCAAGAAACCAGAAGTCACTCATCTCAGAATATTTGGTTGTCTAGTGTACATACACATTCCAAAAGAAAGGAGGACAAAGTTAGATCCTTCAGGCAGGAAGGGCATATTTGTGGGATACTCTGAAAGCTCGAAGGCTTATAGAATATACTTCCCAGGATTCAAGAAGATTGACATTAGCAGGGACGTAACCTTTGATGAAGAATCAACTTACAACAAATCGAGAAAGAGGCCTGTTGAAGAATATGAAGAAATAGAAGTACCCAGAATTCATGACACAACCATGAATGAAGCAATTCCAGAAGAAGATCGAGAAATAGAAGAACCTCAAGAACCTATAGATCCACCTCAAGAAAAGAATCCTCACAAAAGGAAACCTGCTTGGGTACAAGAAGCTATCCAAGGTGTAGAAAGATATGGGTCTCTAGAAGAAACACACAGAGAAAGGAAAAGAACCAGGTCCTGTTCCGGTTATGTAGCCTTATTATGTGACTTCATTGATAAAGAACCTTCCAACTATGAAGAAGCAGCAGAAAAGAAAGAATGGAAGGATTCTATGATCGAAGAGTATCAATCGATCATAAGGAATGATGTTTGGGACATCGTCCCAAGACCAGAGGGGAAGTCTGTTGTGACTTCCAAATGGATCTATAAGATCAAGCATGTTGCAGATGGTAGCATAGAGAAATATAAAGAAATATTTGTGGCTCATGGTTTCTCCCAAAAAGAAGGAATAGATTATGAACAAATCTTTTCTCATGTAGCTAGATATACTTCCATCAGATCAATACTTTATTTAGCTGCAGTAATGAAGTGGAAAGTACACCAGATGGATGTCAAGACAACTTTCTTGAATGGTGTAGTAGAAGAGGAAGTATATGTGGAGCAACCACTCAGTTTTGAGACACATGACAGAGAGACTCATGTGTGTAAACTAAAAAAATCCCTATGCAGTTTGAAACAGGCACCCAGGACATGGTACGACAAAATTGATAGCTTCCTATGCATATTGGGGTTTACCAAGAGTAAAGCAGATTCCAACCTTTACTAAAAGGTTGAAGAAGAGAACCCAGTGATACTCCTACTGTATGTAGATGATCTATTTGTGACAGGTAAGGATGGGTTGATTGCCGATACAAAGAGGAAGCTTGCTGCCGAGTTCGAGATGAAGGACTTGGGTATGATGCACTACTTTCTAGGCATGGAGGTGTGGTAGAATGGAGATGGAATTTCCCTAGGACAAGGGAAGTATGTAGTAGACATCCTGAAGAGGTTTGGGATGATGTGTGAAGTTTTCAGAGAACCCAGTGTTCCATGACAAGTCGAAGCATATCGAGATCAAATATCACTATATCAGGGATATGGTGCAGAGAGGAGCAGCGAAGATCCAGTATGTTTCCACAGACGAATAGATATATGATGTTTTGACCAAGCCATTAGCCAGAGTGAAGTTTGAGTACTTCAGGGAGAATCTTGGTGTTCTCCAGATCGAGGTTCCTTCCAAGCAGAAGTGATGAGTCTGTGACCCCTTCTGACATGGTGAGAGGATTGGTTCCTTCCATGGTCAGATGTGAGTGCTATTCCCTTCTGACATGGTGAGAGGATTGGTTCCTTCCATGGTCAGATGGAAGTGTTGTGTCCTTCTAACATGGTGAGAGGATTGGTTCCTTCCATAGGTAGATGTAAGAGATGTGTCTTTCTAACACAATGACAGGATTGGTTCCTTCCATGGTCAGATATATGTGATGATACCACATCCAGTATGAAAAAGGGTTGGCTCTGTGATGACACATCTAGTATGAAAAAGGACTGGCTCTGTTTAGATGCCACATCCAACATGAAAAAGGGCTGGCTCTATGATGACACATCCAATATGAAAAAGGACTGGCTCTGTGTAGATGCCACATCCAGCATGACAAATGGTTGGCTCTGTGATGACACATCCATTATGAAAAAGGACTAGATCTGTGTAGATGCCACATCCAGCATGAAAAAGGGTTGGCTCTGTGATGAGACATCCAGTATAAAAAAGGACTGGCTCTGTGTAGATGCCACATCCAACATGAAAAAGGGCTGGCTCTGTGATGACACATCGAGTATGAAAAAGGATTGGATCTATGTTGGTGCCACATCCAGCATGAAAAAGGGTTGGCTCTGTGATCATACATCCAACATGAAAAAGGGATGGCTCTGTAAAAGACTACATCTAGTATGAAAAAGGACTGGCTCTGTAGATGTGCATCCATCATGAAAAAGGGTTGGATCTATAGAACCTCCTATGATGAGTATAATTGAGATAGTACCAGTGATGATGACCCAGTGATGATCCAGCAGTGATGATCTGGATCAAGTGATGATCCAGACTTGATGTAAATCCAGTGATGATCCATATCTAGTGATGATCCAAAGATGATGACTTAACGATGAAGATGACTTGAAAATGAATATGATTTGACGATGAAGATGACTTGATGATGATCCAGATGATACAGAGAAGAAGACTTGAGATGATAAATTGTGTCAAGAGAATATCTTCCTAGTTAAGAGGGAGTGTTGATGTATTTGTAACTTCATAATGTATTCACTTGTATAACTTATGTATTGTACCCTGATGTTTATTCCGGGAAGTATCTGTAATGTAATTGAGTCATGTCATGCCTCGATGTTCTGATCGGGAGATTCAATAATGTAAACAAGTCATGTAAATTCATAGAGTATAATCCTCCTTATTGATCAAGGGTTAAAGTCCCCATAGTTGTGGGGCCCTAGGGTTATTAGACTCTCCTAGAGAAGTCGGCCTTAGTGAGTTATTATCAAGTCAGGAATTAGTATAAATAAAGAGGGAGCCTCTCTATTTATCACACATTCATACTCATTCACTCACACTCAATTGTAGCACATAACCGAGAGAGAGAAAGAGAGACTACTGCTATCGAGAGATCATCTTACTGTCTTTGGGTTTTAATTTTGGTGTTGATTTTATCTCTGAGGAAGTTGTGGGGATTTCTCTTTTATGGTTTCCCCAAGGAAAATCTTTGTGTTCATTGTCTCTTGTGTTTGATTGTTGTGCTTGTTATTCTCTCAGATACGATCCTAAGATCATATAGCTTAAATGTTAAAAATCTAACACATAATCATTTGCATATGAAGATCATAACAAAATTGAAACAAACACCTACATCCCCCAAATGGAAGACGTGCCAGGTCCCATTGTGCAAAAACAAAAACCAAGAAGAACGTTGCGGCTGTGACAGCAACTGCCTTCGGTTTCAAAGAAGATAAAATAGACTGTGATTTGGGATTTTATATCGAGCTTTAAGATTATCAAAATGTTTATGAATGATATCATGAGAAAATGGTAGAGGTTTATCATTGACTCTCATCCGACCTGGAAGGATAAGTGTGGATGCAACTAAGAGTCGAGGCAAAACATCCTCATCGGATCATTAAACTGTATGTCATGAACTAATATATATATAATGTAAGAATGTTTCTCTTGATGAGAAAGAGCTTAGATTTCTCCATCCACAACTAAAGTTAATTTTCCCAAGTTAGACTCATATATTTTTTATTATATTTCTTTAAAACTTTGAGGAAACAAATTGTCATATTCCCACTCCAGTGCCATATTACATGATGAATTATAATCCTCCAAGAATTATACCTTGAGTTTGTAACCCATAAAATTAAGAAGGCTATGGCTCTCTCTGAGCTTATAACTAACATTCCCACTAAAGATTTAATTTATTTTAAATATTAACAACAAATATTTTTATTAATTTTAGAGCTTCAAGATTTAATCTAAACTGAAATAAAAAATTATATTTACATTTCCATTTTTCTTTTGTTTTTAAATATTAACAAATATGAAAAATATATTACATTAATTTTCAATCAAGTCTTGAAATTTCATTATTGAAACATATATATATTTCAAACATGTTGACAAATGTTAAAAAAAACATTTAAGGTCTAAATTATTTCCATTTATTTCACCTTTGAACAAAACAACAAAAAAAAGGACTTTGAAAAGTATTGAAATGTTTTAATTGAGATTTGTGCATCAATTTTTCAAAGGATTTAGGCATAATACATTTTATACTATTTTCATGGTGGATTTCACGTGCCAAGAATTTCTTAGTAAAAATTGGTTTACTATTTAATATCTTCGAGTATGGCAAATTTTGAAAGGATGGAGCGATAGTTTCATTTATAAATTGAGGTGTCTCGTCTCTTTCAAGATTGGCAATGCATTTTTTATTGGATGGAAGATGTTTGCTATTTTAATAAATTAAATAAGAACAGACTTCCTTCTCTCAATGTGTAAGAGCATCTCGTTAAGCATTGGATTACCATTACTACTTTAAGCAAAAAGTTCGGTAATCCCATAAGTAAATACCAGAAATGCATCGATCAGTGGCAAGGCTTTGGGCAGCTATTCAAAGTATCTATGACGAGATCATATATCTATGTATCGGACTGGGCTTGGCGACAAGATAAACTTATCCATGCGAGCTTATATAGAATCTTCGGAACTACACGGGCGATACATTACAGGGACTAGCTTTACTTACAGCTCTTCTCTATGGATGACATGTAGTAATTGGGTTTCTTCTCATAGTGAGAGTTTCTACGAACAATTTGCTAGCAAGTGGAAAAAGTATATATGAAATATCGTATAGTAGTAATAGGTCATAGTAGGTAGCATGGGATAGATATGGCCGCTATGAGACCTGTAGGTGCTGATTCGGACTGGAGTCAAATATGTCTTAGCTGAGGTAATAGCACTTGGACCTGCAAGGGAACCATTTACAAATATGCCTGATAAACAACTAGAGTCCAGCTTCATAGATTATGTTTTGACTCAAGGATAATAATAAGAAATTGAAAGCAGATTCAGAATTTAATCAATTAGAGAACAATGGAACTCCAGCTTGACATCTTACATTGCTTTTTGGATGGTTTTCATTGCCAATGCTCCTATTCTGAGAGCGTTTACAGTTTCGGTTGTTGCTTTTGCACCCTCCAACATAATCATTTGTGGACTTATCATAATGAATTAAAGGAATGTAATTTCACTGAAAACATAAAAATATATCATCAAATCGACAACACTCCAATCTAATAGCGCGTGCGAGAAACCATTATTGGAAAAAAACCTGAAAAAATTAACATTCGGCAGTCCTTGGGCTAGGCATCTGTTCGATTTCAAGGTTAACCACCTCAAAAAAACCTCATGAAAATTTTATCCATGGAGTCTATTTTTCTAATGGGTAAGCTATTCCATTATTTTGCAAAGCTTATCATACGATGAATACGCTTTCTTTGAGATGATTTGTTGTTTTCTCATCGATTTTGTGAGAGATGCCAAAGTTCAAACCAGAAGGTTGTCGGTGCATGATGTCTATCACTACGGTAGCTAGTCTCAAGAGTCAACATATTAGTCTCTGCATCATGGGAGGAGATGATCCATGCCTCAACAACTCATGTGAATGGATGTTTGTCGAGGAGAGATCGCTGCAGTGTAGTGATGGAGAGGATACAATCTATTGTATGGAGGAAATATCTAGGGTTTTCAATCTTCAAATATATCAATAGCTAATGCTTTAACTTTAGAGTTAATATGTTGTTTTTCAACACAAATCTAGTTGGTTACCCCTATGACTCTGGGTTTTTCATTGATGGAACCCCAAAAATCTCATAGGATTAGTTGTAGTGGATGTAACTGCCACAAAGAATCAATATAATGAGGACTCACAGACATATGAAATTGCCACAAATGATAGGTCAGATAAACAACGCGTGTTGTATTAAAATGGAGCATGAAGGATGATAGAATGATCTAAAAGAATCCGTTAACCTTATTTTCATCAATTCAAAGACAAAGAAAAGCGAGGTTCATTAATGACAGATTTCAGTTGGATGCTTGATTAGACTTCAACAAATTGTGGCAGAACGTTGGGAATCCACGCCTTCAAATCAATAGGTTAACATGAGTTCATTCCATAGATGGAGATTGTCAATTATTACCATGTAAAGAATGCCACGAGTTACCATCAACCAATCAAGAGTGTATAAGTGCCAACTTAGAGATAGCCACGCCATTCTTCATTAAAATATGAGTCCAAAGGATGACAAGGTGGGTAATTCAATGTAGACTGCTGTCAATTGAACAAGATCTTTGAGGGACAATGCACCAACCCAATAAAACTGCCAATAAAGAGCATTGTGGTTCACCTCATGGAATATTATTTACATTGATTTCCTACAAGAGATAGAGGAAGATGAGACCTTTTCATCAGAGAAAATGTCACGTATACATTTATGTGATTCAGAGTGTACCATATATTCATCACACAAGAAACAGACAAGTTCATTCAATGATATTACCAGAATGAAGGATGAAGGCTAGAAATTGTTACGATCACGTTTGAGCTTGTTTGGTATGGATAGTGCAACTCAATCTATGTCTAGTAAACAATTATTTATCTATAATTTTTTTTAGTGTTTTTTATTTTTATGTTTGCATGTTGCACATGAAAAGTTGTTTGTAAGTTGCACTTGAAAAGTTGTTTGTTTGTGTTTGCAGGTTGTGCATGAAGAGCTGAAGCTTTTGAGATTTATAACTATATTTTTTTTTAAGGTTTTAGTATGGAGAAAAAAATACTCTGTGTGTTTTATTTTTTTTAAATTTGTAAAGTATTTTATTATTATTATTAATATTAATGTTTAAAGATTTGCTTTGTTTTAATATATATATATAATGTTTATTATTTGGTTTTTAGAAGTTTCATTTTTTTTTATTATATATATATATATATATATATATATATTAACGTTTCAATGTTTATAGTTTGAATTTGCAGAGTGAAATTTTTATTTCATGTTTTGAATTTAAATTTTTATTTTAAAAACTAATATTAAAACAAACAAAGAAGCATTGTAAAACTAAAACAAAGAACTATATATAGGAAAAAATAGCATATATATTTGTTTATTTATCTATTATATTTTATTTTTGTATTAATTAATTTATTCTATTTTCTAATTGTTTATAGATTTAGAAGAAACTAACTCCTAATGCATTTTTTTATTCCTAACATGACTAAAAATTATTTAAAAAATGAAAATTCAAAATGAAAAGAGATCAAGATTTCATAAATATTTTTTAGATTTAAAAGATTGAAACAAAATTAAAAACAAAATAGTAATTAAGAAGAAAAGAAAATGAACATTTTAGTAAACACAACATCAAAGCAAGTTGAAGCATCCTACATGCTAATTTTAAATTAGAAATAAAAACTAAAATCTACCTACTTTACTTTAATTAAAAATTAAATATTATTTACAGAAAATGAAATTTCCAATGTAACCATCTATCTAAAAGAAGTAAAAGAATGTTTAAATAAGATTTTACAAAATAAAATCTAATATATTCAAAAATATGTGAAATTAGGTATTGTAAATGTAAATTAACAAAGTAAAAACAAAAACAAAACTAACCTAACCTAACACTTACTTGGAACCATTGTTCAATGCAACTATCATTTGCATGATGATCACCCGAGATCCCCTCTTCATCCTCTTCAATCTCCAGTTCGAACAGGTGGTCTTAATCTAAAATGCATGATTCTTCAAATGTCGATTCTTCCTTATTTGTTTCAGGAAGAGTGGTTTCATCCTTGACTGCCGTCATGATCTTCTCTTCTTGAGAAGAGGATATCTTAGCTTTTGCTAGGATCACAGTGAGCCGCTCTATGATTATTCTCATCATTTTACTGAAATCAAATCAAATGCTATAGATAAAGAGAATTTTTTTTTTTAAAACGAGTACATAACAAATGCAAAAAAAAACAGTACGAAATGGGTTAGTACAAAATGAGTGCAAAAATAGAAATAAAAAGTGCACAAAAATTACTATAAAACAAAAGATGAACAGATACAAAAGTAAAAGCAAGTTAGTAAGAAATAAAGGTTAGCCAAAAAATGAAAGCAATCCAAACTTTAAACTACAAAACTGAAAATGAAAAATGAAAGCAATCCAAACTTTAAACTACAAAACTGAAAATGAAAAATGAAAACTTGCATAAAAAAAACTTGCATTTGCAGAAAATGAACGAACACTCTTGCAGAAAAAGAAAACACTTTGCAGAAAAATAAGCACACTTGTGGAAACAACAAGGCTTTGGGGGGACCCACTAAAGTGGATGCATCTTACTGTTACACCACAGAAATTCTTTACTGAAGTCGTCCTTGCATCTTACCATTCTCGACCCCCCTCCCCCCCTTTCTATGTAATAAAAAACAAACTATATACCTATCTAGACTCTAATCCCTTTTAGCACCTCCCCGGCAACGGCGCAAAAATGTTGGTGAAAAATATTTAAAAAATTACAACATATATGCAACAATTTAATTGTCAACCCGAAGAGAGCATAAACTTGTGAGGTACAGACATAATATATGTAGGAGCAGAGTATTGCTAGCTTAATATGACATTCTAGGTGACTGAAATAAAAAATACATGCAATTGAAATTGAATTAAGCTTCCAAAAGCAAGAAATGACATAAAAATAAATCCAATTTAGAAAAGAAGGAAATTGTGTGAAATAAACTCATATAAAACAATCAATTTTAACTTGTTATCTCACATAAAATCAATACTATCAATTCATAACAAAGAAATAACTGAAAATCTATATTAACAATTCATAAGAAAGGAACTCAAAATTAACATGACAGAATCAAAGGATTTGCATTAAAGCATCATCTCTATTACATAAAAATCAAAATCCACTCTATGACTAACTCTCAAAAGATCTAAACTATTATCTACTTTCACACCACTAGAGAGGCCTCTAACAAAATGAGCCTGAGAGAGCCCTCCTATTTATACATGAATTCAAGATAACTAATCATAATTACAGATCCACTATTCTCTCAACTTATCCCTCAAAATTCTCCAACATACCCACTTTTCTCTCAACTTATCCCTTCAAATCATCCAACAAATATTGGATGAGATATTCTCTCCACATTTCCATGATCTTCTCCTTGAAATTAGCTCACATCTTGAAGATGAAATTCGAATTTGAGCTTGTTAAAGTCTTCAAATATACCTATAATCATCATCAAACTCATCCAACTTTAAGGTATAATGAAAATATGTCATTTTTCTCAATAATTAACCACAAATTCACTCAAAATAATCAAAAATAAATGATTTGGAAAATAACAAGGTAACTCGTATTTATTCATGAAAATGGTGGATATTAATGGTCTTATGGAAGGATAAAATAGGAATAAGGTGACAAATTATATATGAAAGATGAATAAAATGTGGTACTTTTGCGACTCAGCAGGATGATGTATACCATTTCATAATCTATTTACTAGTTGATGGAACTCTATATGAGTTTGATGAGTTGAAAGAAAGGCCCATTAGTATTGGATAATATAATGGAGTTTGACATAGTTTAGGATGGTTAAAGAAAACATGGGAATGTTGTCCTGTCTAATCCTCATACAGCAATGAAATTCAGTCCTAAGCACATTCCTTGATGACCTTGACATATGTTGATCCTCCTAACAGCCTAACTAATTGATCTAGGATATATGTGGTCAATTATGGTATTTGTTAGCCTCAAACAACAATAGAAAAAATATGTCCCAGCCTTCAAAAAACCATAAATCAACCAAATCCAAGTTTTAGTGTGTCCTGGGTACAATTTTTAGAAGATGGTAAAGTGGATAAAAATCAGACCTGGGAACTTCTGAGAATGATTATCAATAGTAAACAATCGATATTTGAGAAATAAATCCATGTTGTTGGGAACATACTAGGCCCTAAAAGCAATTATAATCCCTATTTGACCCCCTAATCAACAATGATCTGATTTTGGGCTAAATTTGAGGACAAACTTGTGCATCAAAAGGAAATCTTAGGAAATCTAAGTGCTTCTATGGACTAGATCAGTAGCAAGAACCATTTCTTCTTGAATTTGGAAAACTCATCAACCTCAAATCAAGCATATTCATTTCACCATGCCCCTTATCAAAAGAAACAGGTTGATATATGCATGGTGCACAACAGATGGTTGATAGCTCTTCATAAGCTTTTTATCATATTATGCCTTTTATGTTTGATACATGAGTTTGTATTAGGCTTAGAGGTACCTTGTTTTAGGGTTTTTGAAGGCTTAAAGATTTCAGGATTGTGGTATTCAAACTCTTATAGGGTTTAGTAGGTGGGCTATTCAAACTCTTGTGGGGTTTTGTAGGTGGTCCCTTTTCCATGTCAAATAGTATCAAATACCTCCTATTCTCCGATATGGGAGGTTCCTAGGAACTCATGGGAACTTTGGGACCTCTAAACCTCAAGCTACAACCCTGCACAACATTTATGGAGGAGGCATATTGTAACATCAGTCTATTTTGGGCTAAATCTAAGTTTTCTGAGCTGATTGTGGTCAAGTACAACAACAACAAGAAAAAATATGTGTATGTTTATGACAAATCTAGGCATAGAAAACCTTGTTTAACATTGAAAGGGGCATGAAGTCATCCCTAATTGTTGGAACACACAATGATACTAAGAGGGGGGTGAATCAGTATCATGAACCTTTTAACACTTTTTACTTCTTTAACAATTCATAAAACATACATAGTTATTCATTATTCAGTAACCATGTATGCATCGAGATCAGTCCTCAAGTCTGCTCTTCACCTACTTACAACTCTGCCAAAATACTCTACTTAATCTAACATACAGGTCTCTTCTCTAATCAGATTCAATGCTGCTCCCAATGCTTTGCCCCAAGATCTGTAATGTACTTCATCTTTTAGGGGTTTCACTAATTTAACCGGAGCTTACTAGTTGAAGTGGAAGTCAGAAGGAAGACATGTTCCTGATGGTGTGAATGCCAAGGTTAGTGGAAGTGAAAACCTGGGAAGGAATTATTGAAGCCCGCTCTTATGTCTTCATTTGATTTAGTTGCTTAGATTTTTGCTTTATGATGGATGATAAATGAAGAGCCTAAAAATATTGGCCCTTAATACATTAAGGAATCAATTGGGTCAATCAACATTTTTTGATGACCGAATTATTCTTTATTAAGATACTTGTGAATGTTTTTATTATATTGTTCGTGATATTTTTATGGATGGGTTGAATTTTTTTATTATATGAGGATAGTAATATTCCATTTTGCACTTAGTGAACTGGTGTATAGAATCTAATTATGTTGATAGGTTTTTCTTTTGTGAGTCCTATGTCTGACTGCAACATACTTTTGGATCACATTCATTCATCTATCTTAGATGACAGTCAGTTTGTTGTTGTCTCATCATTATTGCACTTAAACCTTTTATTTTTCATCCTCGTCCTCATTTTTGTTTCTCGTCCATCATGTGAGAACCCTGCAACCTATGGAGAAGGCTTAGCCTTTGTTGTCCCACTTGATATAGAGTAAGTCGGACACTGATAATGGCTGCCACAATATGTCTATGTTGTGGTATATGTCTCAGGCCAGGAGGATCTCGTGCATGGGCTATTGTTTTATTCATTGCAACCTGGTAATACTCTTTCCCTATTGAATAAGATTATTTGATGTGAATCAAGGCATGTGTACTACTCTTTCCCTCTTGAAAATTTTATATTGATTGTGGTGAGTTGAATAAATTACTTGTGTATCCCCTTGTGTTTTCATTTACCTCCCCTAGAGTGGGAAAGACCATTCTTATTTTGCTTTATTAGATTGCATTTCCATCCATCATGGGATCATCATTTGACTTCTTTGAATATCGACCCACACCAAGTTCTCATTATTCCCAACACAGTCCATCTATATCCCATCTAACCTCTTGAAGTGTGATAAATTCAACCTTTTTAGGGATTGAAGATAATGGAAATCACCATAGAGTTCCTCTAGTCGAGAGTATCTTGAGAGATCCATCTCTTCCAAGGACCCAATCTTACTAAAACCTTTGGGAATTTTTACTAAACCCTCACATTCCAATAGCTTCAACACTTTTAAATAGTTAAGTTTCCCAAAATTTTGAGGAAAAATTGACAACCTATTGTAATTAGACATCTTCAAATTTTTTAGTGCTACCAAGGAATGAAAGTCACTAGGAAATTGATCTAGTTGATCACAATAGGACAAGTCTAACATCTCCATACAAGAAAGGTTGACAAAATATTCAGGTAACCTTACTAAGTTCCTGCAGCTCGACAATTGAAATTCTTTAATCTTCGCCAGACAATGGAATTCACGAGGTAATTGACCCATATTATCACAATATGATAAGCCTAACACCTCCAAACAACTAAGTTTGTTAATATTTTCAGGCAATCTTGACAAGCTCTTCCATCCAGAAATTTGCAATATTCCCAGTGTTGTAAGACAATGAAAGTCACTAGGTAGTTTCTCTGACATTTTACATCCTTGTAAACACAAGTCTTCAAGGAAAATAGGATGACACAAGAATTCAAGTAGTCCCCACAAACTCCTACAATTAGATGACTCCAGCTACTGCAAAATGTGATTTCTTGGAGTTGATTAGGAAGCATCTTTAAGCTAAAACAAATCCTTATTGAAAGCCTTTCTATCATTTTCAGGCTGTCACTTCCTTCTAGTACTCCTGTTAATCCTGAACAATAATTGAATACAATAACTGACTGGGACTTATGAGACCAACCCTAAAGGGATTGCAAACCACCCAATTGAGTTTTCTAGGGCACAATAAGGCCCTCTTGAAGGAGACCGAAGTCTTTAGGTACCTCCCAGTAAGGAAGGGGCATGCACTAGCTACTACAACATCTGTTACAAGGTTTGGCCCTATTCTAATGATGACGCCTTTAGGGATACAAGCTGGGCAAAGTAGCCTACAACCTCTTAGGGAATTGAAATTTGCAAGAAAAATTATATTTTTGGAGTTTGAATTTTTATAGTTTTTAGGGTATTTCTTATTTAAAAAATGTAGACCTAATCTAACCTACTTTAACCATGAAAATGCAAATAATTTACATATAAAACACTTAGAAATTGATAAAAAAGACAAGATATAGAGTTTTCTGAAGTGTCACTTCAAACCCTAGGTCATGAGGGATGGGTGACCAATCTCCCTCTTGGAATATTTATTTAAGCCTCCAAACTAGGGAATCCAACAACAACCTTTAGGGTTTGTTGGAGGAGCTTAATTAGGGAAAAAATCAGAGATCCAAGGCCCAAACAAGATAAAACTCCTTCAAGTGGACATTTTCTACCATGAAAATTTTGAAAAAAGGTTGGTAAGAAACCCTAATTCAGAGAAAATGCATCATTACAACTACCATTCAATCCACATATAAGCATGAACTAACCAATCTTTACCAATGGAGTGATCAAGGAAACCTAGAGGTGGAAGGATGATGAGATGTCTAACTGTTGTAACCTGGGTCCTGCTCCAGGATAATACTATATAACCTCTTCAACTCATCTTGAGCCTATATATGTAAAATCCACCACTAGTAAGGGAGTCAATTCGTCCCAACTACCTATGGAGGAAAGAAAGAAAAAACATGCTAATTGTCTGCATGGCTGCAAACTGTATCAAGTTGTTGTTTTATTGAGATTTTTAGTGACAAGGGAAAGATGTTGTTTGTTGAGCTTTCAATTGGCATTAAAGATGTTACTTACTTTAGGAAACCTCTCCAATAATTATTAGCATGAAATCACAACAAAGAATCTATTTCTGGCTTGCAATTTCTCTAACTGTCTCCAAAGAAAATCAGCCTTATTATAGTCTCATGATCCTTTCCCCAAATAACAAAAAAAGCTACTAGCATTAAATCCATGTCTTAGCTAGCTGTAACATGCAGTTTGATGATAAAATTGCTTTTCTTGAGGGTCAAAATGTTAATTTTCCAGAACTCAAATCTGATTTTCGTTCGAGTAACTTTTACGCATCTAGTGGTGAAAGACCAAAAGAGGGATTAATATGTGAGAACGTCCTGAAATTTTAAGTTTCCCAATTTTAATGATATTGTTAAAGGATATTTAAGTCCTTAGAGGACCACACTAATATTGATATAAATTGGCAATTCTAGGCTCATTTTTTCATGGTCACCTTTTCATTCTGCTTCAACTGTCAACTAGAGAAACTTAGTTTTTATCAAAGATGGGAAGCACTAACAAGTTCTATTTTACCACTATTTTACAGTAGTATATTGAAGAGATCATCTCAATTCTAGAAGGCATTGTTATTGTTGTTTTTTTCTATCAAGGATATTGCAAAGTCCTTATTATGAAACTGTTTGGGTCTTGCAATTTTTTGAATTATTTAATGTGATATTTTCTCTTTTTCCATTTAGATTTGAGTCATTTGACTGATGTTAAAATTAGTTGATTTTACTCACATTAGCAGTCACACCATTATGAATTGTACTAGATTCTAGAGACAGCTTCCAAATAATTTTCAGGTTAGGTTGTAAAGTGAGTTTTAAAATTCTATCTGGTAAAACGCATAGAGGTTATTAAGATATGCATATTACATATAGAATGAATTCTTTGGGTTTAATGTGCATTCAAGAAAGTACTCATAGATATTATATCTCTACAAAACATATATGGTTTATGTATATTTAATATGGTTTGCAGATTCTTTGATGCCTATTTATGTATTTTAGTTGCAGTTGCAGTTTCAAGCTAGCTACTTTTTATGGATTTCACTTCTCTTCCTTATATAAGTTGTTTATTTGGTTCTACTTTCTATAACTAATGAATCTTATACAGTGATGACAAAAATATATAAAATAGTGTACCTTGAGAGAGAGAAAATATTATTGGTATTGTTGGTCCTATAAAGGAGTTCCATGTCCACCTTATATAGTTCACCTTGAAATTTTGGGTTTGTAGTTTGTTTTGTTGTCCTTCGTTTGGTTGACTCGTGATCCTTTATCTTACTTGTTCCATAGCTGATGTTTATTAATGTTTTGATACCTTATCTTAAGGAATATCTATATTATAAGTTAAATTTTTACTTTAACATGAGAGACGGATCTAGTTCATGGTATGGTGTTTAGCATGACTGAGGTCTCTCCCTCTATGTGATCTTTTTCAAGAAATTTGTTTCTTCTCCATATGATCTCTTACAACACCGCTCTCATGACCGGTATTTCCTTGTTACACCTTCCACGTGGTCACTTTGCACCAACTAACCGTGATTCTGTTGGATTGTGGGTCCTTCCCCAGTGTGACCGTGACCTGTTTCATGGGTGGATTGTGGATTATTCTACAATGTAACCGTGATTCTGTTTCTTGGTGGACTCTAGGTCCTTCACGAGCATGACCATGATTTGTTTCTTTGCACTTTCTTTGTGGACTGTGGATCCTTCAACACGGCAAAAAAACCTATGCCTTGGTTATACATTGAGAGGTCCTTCTCCAGCATGAACATGATCTATTTTCTTGGGTGGAATGTGGGTCCTTCACTGACGTGACCATGATCTATTTCTTGGTGGACTGTGGGTCCTTCACTACCATGACCATGATCTGTTTTCTTGAGTGGACTATGGGTCCTTCCCCAGAGTGACTGTGATGTGTTTTCTTGGTGGACTGTGTGTCCTTCTCTAGCATGACCATGATATGTTTTCTCGGGTGTACTATGGTTCCTTCCCTAGCGTGACCATGAGGTGACCATGAGCCTATTTTCTTTTGTGGATTGTGGGGTATTCCCTAGCATGACAGTGAGCTTCAATTTATGGGTGGACTATGGGTCCTTTAAGCATTAATGTGGAAAGTATGCCTGTGTGACTCTGCAGTATGTGACTGCATCCTTACCTAGCATGACTATGTGTCCTTTGTCAGCATGACTATACTGGATATAAACGTGCTTGTTGACTAAGAATTCTGGGTCAGTATGTGGTCAGTATGATTATGCTTTAACCCTCTCTAGATCTCTCTCAAGGTACGTAAATTGTTTGTCTAGATTGACTTGTCCCTTTGGTGACAGGATCAAATATGAAAAATATGAGTATATGGTTGATTCAAATATTGGTTATGATTATTTACTATTGATATCTACTGTACATTATTTTATCATGTTGTTACTATACATGGAATTTGATGATTCTTGAGGACCAACTTTAACGTAGTGAATAATGGAGTGCTAAGTTGAAAGAGATGAAAATTATGTTTGTTTATTAGATTTTAAATTTTATTATAGCAGTATTATTCTGAATCTAATTTTATATGTTCATGCATTAATCTCACCAGGCATTTTGTGTTTTCCAAATTTTTATATTTCTTGACCCTTTAACAATAGAATCTAGAGTATTTCCTTGCTCCTATTTTATTTGTGCTACAATTTTTATGTATAATTTCATAAAATAATGGACAAGGGTGAGAAAAGACACATACAAGATAAGTTTAAAGCATAACTTTCATCTCTTTCAACTTAAACATTCATGAATGTGGACTTTTGGTAGTGTTAATGTTGAAAGAGACGAAAATTATGCGTTCAGACTTGTGTGGACTGTACATTATTTTATCTTTTAGTTACTGTACATGGCATTTGATGATTCTCGAGGACCAACTTTAATACAATGGCTAATGGAGCGTTAAGTGGAAAGAGATGAAAATTATGTTTGTTTATTATAGTTCAAATTTTATTACAGCAGTATTGTTCTGAATATGACGTTCATGCAATAAAGTTTACTACTTAAATTAAAACCTCCTTTAACCCTTAAACTTCAACATCAAGTACTTTGGAGACATTTACATGGCATATTCCATGCTTGGATTTTAATTTTTTTGTTATTTGGCTTTCTTGTTTATCCTTGTTTGGTTTTATCAAAAAGTATTGGTTTTCTTGAAAAGTGTAGGAAGCTTAATTTAAAATTTTCTCTTTGCCTTTAATGACACATCTAATTCTCATGTCCCTGATCTAAGAATTAGTGTTATTTTTCCTTTCATGACATATATTACTTGTTTATCATATGGCACTTATGCAGGTTTTGAGTTGTAGTTACCAGAACACAAATAGGATATGGATGAGAATAAGTATTCTAGTTTTTAGATTTCTTTTTGGATATGATACATATGGATATGGTCTAGAGGTGTAGTTATTAGTTAGGAACAAAGTTGGTGGTTGCATATGCACGTTATTCAATATATTTTCTTAGAATGCAAGCATACTTTGAAGCACTTTGTTCACTATGCATGGACATATGTTCCACAATATCCGAGGTATGTGATCTCCAGACTCTGTTGAATAAAGAAGTGAATTAAAGTTGAGGCTTGGATTGTTGAGAATCCATTTTTTTAAGAATTTCATTATAATACTGTTTCATGTGGATCGTCACACAACTAATATTGCAATCAAATATGTTTGTGGAGTTTAGATGTCTTGTTGAATGTCTTTATTGCTATTATATTATCAGATAACAACTTTCTTAATGCCTTTTCTTATAATGTGATATTTAGTAGGGAAATTGGTTTTGTTATTTTCTCAACTGAAGGAATGACAGTAGATTTCAGAAATCCTATCGATCTCATTGAAGAGAACAAGGTTGCAACTAAGTACTATAACTCAAAGGTAATATTCCTAGAGTCTTTAGACTATATCCTATTTATGACGATTTTCTTTTGGAAGTAATATGAAAACTGGACTTTTCAGCGATTGGGTTGTCTATTGCTGCGTACTTTTTGTGATACAGATGGCATGCACTTTCTAGAGTTGAGTTAGGATGATTTGACAGGTGTTTCACGTGCTCAAATTATCTTAAATATGAATAACATACATTATGCACTAAATCAAGGAAAATATCAGCTCGGGATAAGGTCAAATATTTTAGAAGACATCAAAGAAAACTCTCAAAATCATCTTGGTAAGGATTGGTGGGATTTGAAGTGCACGTCTCAAAACTAGTCCATAGGTTGTAAAAAGTGCGAAAACATCAAACTAGCATTTTGGAAAACCTCCAGCTTCAATATGAGGACAATATTTGAATATTTGAACAAATAAGAGGAAGAATCATCCAAGATACTACAACTCCATAGATGTAATTTGCATGAGTTGATCATTTGGATGGCCCTTGCGTGCATTGGGAAACTTGCTCATGCTTGCAAACATGCAACTGCTTAGCTAATTGCCCTTGGTTAAATGTCTCTGAGCCAGACTGCCCATGATCTTTCTTAAGGCCTTTGCTATTTTTCTTTGTTGGGGTCACACAAGATTTATTCACCTTGATTCCCTTTGACTTGTATTCATATTGCTCGGCCTCACCCTTTTGTGCAACATAAGCCTTGATAAGAGGTGTGCTGATTGAATTGACTTTTCTTGAAGCTAACATCTTAATTATTTGGAGAAGGAAACACTGGTGCAGTCATGCTCTCTAGCTTTTGTTCTTCCATTTTTGGATCAGCCAATGATCAGTAGAAATTTTAGCATGTGCACTCCTCTTAGCCTTATCTCCAATATTCCATTTATCCATATCCTTAGAGGACATTGAATCTTCAAGCCATGGATCCATCTGCTTCTCCTCTACCCATTTAGCAGGTTCTAAAGAAAACCTTATAAAGGATTGATATTAATCTAAATACACCACAGGTTTCTTACTACCTCTTGTTTTTGTTGCTTCTTTTTGGATCAATGTATGTACTTTGACACATTCCTCATTTCCCTTAACTGACTTCTTGTCATTATCAAAGCATTTAGTATAAGAATTTTCATCTGTGTAAATATTGTATGCATCATCATGCCTAGTCACACTAGTTTCCACTGGCTCTACTAAAGTAGTTACAGCCTCTGCAACACATGAATACATAGCTTCCTGAGCCCAATAACGTCGTTTATATTAGGCAGGGAAACTTCATCACTTGGAAGGATACTTCACAAAAGATATTTATCAGCCTTTGGTGGAAAACACATAGGCCTTTCCATAAAAATAGAAGACATCCTCCCATGCGGAAAATCACCTTCAGTTTCAAGACTGTTAGAACTTAAGATATTATTAGTTCTCAAATGGAATTCATTTAACACACAAGCATTATCCAATGTCATATTTTTTCCATTATTGTCATTGGCACTTGCTATGCCTCCTTTATTCGAGCCTTCTACAATTATCTTGGTTTCATCTTCAACTTCAATTCTTTCCCTTTTTACCAAATGAAAATGTTCATCAAAGTTAAGTTTCCTTACCTTGATCTGTGTCCTTCATATGTCACTCAAGTGATAAAGGTTGTTGTTGCGATTCATGCCAGAGAAGAACATGGATCCATTCTTGCATTTTTAACTTCCCAAGTAGAAGTAGAGTGGGTTCGAGAACAATTTCAGAAGCCTTCAGCATTGACACTTGCTTTGCATGGAAATATTTTAATGCAAGAACAGATGCATGTATTTGAAGATGCACCTACAGGTTTAAGGGAAGTTATTTTTACGACAAATGTGGTAGAGACATCTCTAACCATTCTTGGGGTCATATTTTTTGTGGACTCTGGGATGGAAAAAGAGAGAAGGTTTCAACCCAAAACTGGTACTAATGTGCTAAGGGTGGGCCAAATCAACTAGAGTGTAGTTGCTCAATGATTTGATCATGCATGTTGCACCTAACCAGGGATATGCTACCATATTTACAGAGAAGAATAGTTTAATTCTATGGAATCCCATAGAGATCCATAGATTTTGAAAGTTCATCTAGGCATTTCCCTTGTAAAACTTCTTGCTTTGGGTATCCAAGACCTTTAATCCTTTGATTTTGTTCAATACCCAAGCCATGAGGGAATAAGTGTAGCTTTGTTCTAGTTAGGTGCAGTGGTTTGTGGCCAGAAAGGCCTAAAAAAATTAACTGAATCTGGTTTGAAACTCGTCAAGCTGGGTGTAGAACCTTGATTAAGAAATATTATTCTCGACAACTTATCTCAATATTTGGATAGGGAAGGCCTTGTACTTGCATCTTTGATGGAAAATGCATGAAGTATATTTTGTAGGTTTGGTACAGAGGAAAAAAAATCAAAGTCTGATTGTTTAAAACTTCATTTATGTCATCCAGATGGAGACCTTTTTACTCTTCTTTCAGTTTACAAGGAGTGGCAGGATAAACAAAAATTCGGTAGGAACAAATGGTGTTGGGAAAATGGAATCAATGCCAAATCCATGGCAAGTTGTAAATATGCTATAACAGAAATGGAACTATGTCTCAAGCATGAGATTGGTATACGTGTCTCGACTTGCTAGAGTTGGTCTCCATTTTGTTCTAGCACATGTGTTGTAGCTTTGAGAAAAATTATTTTGTCTTGTATGGCTAAAAAATTAGCCATGTTTTCTAGATATGACCGGCTAGGATATGATGTAACTTCTACAGAACATCAAGCGTATTTGGATCCATGATGCCCATTTTTAGCTTTAGGTCAGAAGCCCAAATGGGTTGTTTTTGGGGAACTTTTATGCACCACAAGGCATTTTTTTATTTGTGTGACAGTAGTAGAGGAGGATTGGGTCTCTACAATTCAACCTTGTCCTTCATATGACATCCATATGTTGAAATTACTTGCAATGCTAAAGAAAATGATTTCTGGAGTTGGGAATTTCCTTTTGAAGAGGCTATGTGGGAAGAATAATAACAATATACATTCTCTTGCTGCTCACATTCAACAAAACTGCAACAACCATCGACTTGGTATAGAGGTTGACCATCATAAAAGATAAATACAACTCTTTTCTGTTCTAGATAAAATGCACCAGGCATATGGCATGCTGAAAGATGTCTTGGAATCTGAAAGAAGGTGGATAACTTTATAGGATATTTATTAATGTACTTAGGTTCAAATATGGATTGCACTTGGCTCATAGGAGAATCTCATTAATTTTTGTATGTCATTCTACCAGATGCATATGGTTCTCCTTTATCTAATTCACATGTTCTATTTCTCTACTGAAAGCTTGGTTTTTTATATTTTAAATAGTAGTATGTTTGATTAGTGATACATCATGCTTTATCGGTGGTTTAAATTTTAAACTCTTCTATGAAGGGATGCTCTTACATTCTTATTTATATGGAAATAGCACAAGCAAACCAAGATTTTCATTCTCATATATATATATATTAAAAAAAAAAACTGCTTGAGTTGTCTAACTGTTCATGTCTGCATCATTATAGGCCACATACCTTCTAGTCATAATTGTGAGTAATTTTTTCTCATAAGAGAATCTCATTACTTTTTGTATGTCATTCTACCAGATGCATATTGCTTCTTTTAGCCAAAAACAACTTCCAACCAATTGATTCTTTTCACTGGGATCAAAAGCTGAACTCAATTCTTGGTTTTTGCTTTGATTTTGACCTCTTCTCTCGATTCTTGAACCCTTGCAATCAAATTTCATAAGCTTAACAGTTCTGAGATGGCAATCAAATTCCATAAGGTTAATAGTTCTGAGCTATTCATAACTGTGTTATCATTTTCATGATAGCTAGAAGGAACCTATTTCAGTTTAATATTCAATTCCTTGTTCTTATCCATTGCACATAGTGATATTTGTTTCTGGTCATCATCCATGAAATTTCTGTCTACAGTAGACTTTTCCTTTTCCTTCAATGATAGTATTTTTTCAGACCGCATGCTGCAAATAAAAGTCCTCCCAGATGGGTGGAATGATGGAATGTTAGATTTGAGGAAGTATTGCAGACTTGAGAATGGATATTGTATTCCCTTTTTAAATTCAAATATTATATTATCCTTAACTACTACTTTGATTCATCTATATGTAAGAAAATATGTTCCATACTTTTCCATAGACATACTTTTCCTTTGCCTTCAACGATATTAATTTTTCAGACCGCATGCTGCAAATACAAGTGCTCCTAGATTGGTGGAATGGTGGCATGTTAGATTTGAGGAAGGATTGTAGACTTGAGAATGGAGATGGTATTTCCTTTCTAAATTAAAATATGATATTAGCCTTAACTACTACTTTGATTCAACTCTATGTAAGCACATTTGTTCCATACTTTTCCATGCAAATCCTAAGAGTGCAAGTAACCATATCGGCTCTTGTGTGGTGATGGAATATTCGAATATTGTAGTAAGAGTCGATAGTCTCTATGTGAACTCAACAATATTGGCTGGAATGAGTGCATTTTTTCACAAAGTAAGAAGACTAGATCATTTAAAGTACAATGATTTTCTTTGCATTTACCATTTTACATTTCTCTCATCTATTTCTATTTCCTAGTGGATAAAGCTTTTTTCAAATGGAATGCGGGAATCCAAGGAACTGAATATCACTCTTCATATAATTTGTTCAGCTAAATAGCTATCACCATTAATCTATGATTTGAATACTTTAAATCTCTGAATTCTCTATATGAAAGACGAATATAATTGTGATGTGGCATTTCATTGCACGGGAAATGGAAATCATGGATTTATTGCACCATATGTATAGAGGAACACCTCGTGCATGTTCCACAAAAGATATTTTGGATTTGCTAATGGTTGCAGACAAGTTCCAGGTAACATCATGTATTGACTGGTGCAACAATGCTCTGCAGAATTTGTCAATATCAATGGAGACTGCATTGCTTTATATGGACCTTCCCTAGTCTTTGCTTACCAATGATTTGTTCAAGTCATTGATAGATACAACAAATAAGTCTAAATTTTTTGGGAAGACACTTTCATATAGTATTTTAATTTTGATCTCCCATATCTTTTTATTATGAATATTACTAAGCAGTTATCGAATATGCAATCGGTATGTTCTATAAATGGAATTTTATTTCCTTATTTTTAACAAGGGACAATTTTAGAGTAGATGAAATGTGCCCATACAGTAAATGAGAGCTTTCTTGATTAAACAATATTATCCTAGCAGATTGATAACAAATAGGAAGTTGGTCTTCTTTGTAAATTTATACATCACAATAGCATTTGAGCCCAAAATCAGACGAAAGAATCCAACAACATTCGACATAAAGTATGATTGTGTCATATTGCAATGATGAAAAGTACTATACGTTCCGAATTTTTTTTGTCATCTTGTAGAGTCATCGAATTTTCGACTTTACTCCTTGTAGGTTTTGTGGCAAACATGTTCAGCTGAAATTCGATGACCTTGTCATAGGAAATTCTATGACATTGCCATAGGAAATTCGACGACCTTGCCGTAGGAAATTCGACGATGGTTCGTCTGAAATTCGACAACTATCGACATCATAATTTAAATTATTTTTTATAATTTTAAATATAAATGATAAATTATCATTAATTTTTATAATTTAAATTATAATTTTATTTTATTTTTATTAAAATTGAACTTTATTGTTTTAATTTTTTTTTTATATTTGAAATTATTTTTATTTCTACATATTTAAAATGGTTAATAAAATATTTAATTATATATTTTAAAAATAATTATAATTAATTTTTATATTATTAAAAAATCATTTTTATTAATTATAATCAATTATTTACAATAAATACATATAGCATTTATAACCAATTAAAAAATAATTTATAGCCATATACACTTCGAATATAGAAAACAATATTGATATACAACTCATACATGAAGTCATGAAAACTTACTTATCACATATTCTACACATTATTGTGGATCATTACATGGGACCTCTTTGTAACAAGCCCTTAATGGATTATGTCCAACATGTTTTTGAGATACAAATGCTCTTATAAGTATGATCATTAGACATGCATTATACAATATGGTTGGGTAGGGAAAATGACAATGTCTACTTAGGTATTCAAGTGTTAGTATTATAACATATGGAGTAGTTACTAGTGGTTCATTAGTGGAATTCACATTAACATCAAAAGAAAACAAAATTTTGTTTAGTGCTTCATTACCGGGAAGCACACATGGACATCAAAGGAAAAAAAAGATTTATACAGACTAATTTTTAGAACTCAATAATGGGTTTTTGGAATACAAGGATGTTTTGTACAAAAATTGTTTAGAACTCAACAATAATTTTTTGGAACAGAAAGAATGGGGTCCACTGACATGAATAACATCATATAGGCATGGCGTGATTTGATGCCATTGACAAGATCATTTTTACCACACTTACAAATCAAATACAATTATTTGTTCCACCGATCAAGATGTCTTCAAATTCCTTCTTATGCCTAACTACTCCACCAATGTACCGTTTGGAACCATCCACTTGAACTTGTAGAAAATACCTTGGACCACTCTTTCATATCAGTCACCATTAATTTATCCACCATGAGGTATGTTTTTTAACAATATGACTTTGGAAATATCTTCAATTCCTCTTAGCTAGCACTACATCTTGCACATGTAGAGGATACATTGGATCACATCTCCATATCTAGTCTTGGTGTTTTCTCAACAAACTATGCTAAACTGAACTTACTCAAGGGTTGTGTTGCTTGAGTACCATATGAAATGATAGAAGGAATATGTGCAAGTAGAGTCAAGTGCTGCAAAATGTGTGTTGAAACCCCACACCATGCTTGAGATCAACCATATGAACCCCTTAGTTAATGGGTGTTCCTCATATGTGCATGACACTTGTGAATACAAGTGTGTGAAATAATATCTTCAATATGCAAAACGTTCCTCCAAATGTGGAAAAAATGGTGTCCATCATCATCATCATCATTGTCATGATCATCATCATCACCTTCATCATCACCTTCATCATCATCATCATCATCATTAGCATCGACATCGACATCACAATATGGATGTGGTATGAGATTCAAAGCTTAGAATTAGATGTGGCTTGAGATTCAAAGCTTAGAATTGTATTATTATTTTTAATATCAAAGGATCTCAGTTTTTTGAACATTTGTAAGACAAGGTCCATCTGTCATTCTCCTCCCTCCCTAGTTTGTTGTATTGATGAAGTGTTCAAGCTTATTTTCATTTCCAAAATGAGGATGATCTATTTTTTATGACTTCTATTTTTTTAGGAGGATCATCATCATCATCATCATATAATACTTACTTATAGTTGTCTCTTACTCTTTGCATCTTGACACATTTGATATTTGATGGTTGTCTTTGCGCCTTGACCTAATTGATATTATAATGTGAGGATGTGCATGCATAATAATCCTTAGTTATGAATATGAGATGAGGATTATAGAGAAGAGGATGTAAAGAAATGTAATTTTTATATGTATTTTGGTGGTGACCATTAAGGAAAATTGTTGTAGAAACCACAAATGTATAAAAGGACAGAGGGAGATTACATCATGATCATGCCACCCATCAAATTGAAAGAATATTCTTGAGCCAACAATTGTTTTTTTAATTTTATTAATAACCATTGTGTAGGTGCTTTGGTCCAAATTGTTTTTTCTAACTCATTGTTTCTCCATATTGTGTGCCTAATGACACCTCTCTATAGCATTGCATAAATTGACCTATGTACAGTTTGTGATCTTATCTACATGCCATTATTTGTATTCCATATCGTGTGCCCAATGACACCTCTCTATAGCATTGCATAAATCGAGCTATGTACAGTTTCTGATCTTAGCTACATGCCATTATTTGTATTTGCATGACATCAAGTGTTGTTTATAGCTGCCGTGAATCCATGATATTCATGCAAGAAATGAATTCTTGTAGAGGAGGACTCATCAAACTAGCCTTTTGAATTTCATTTTGAAGAAAAAAGAGTGGAAATTTGTAACCACAAACAGATAGACCCTAACAAGCAATGACACCTTTAGAACAATCCATTCAACAGACATAGTCACAAGGCAGAAAATGGCACCCATAGAATATTCCACACGGGAAACGACCCTCTCAAACAATACAAAACAGTCTAATTTTTATATTCTACAGATAAAGTTACGTTCTCTTAAATGTATTTCTCATCTATAATTTTTTTTAATAAAATTGAAAAAAAATTTAAAAAATTTCAATATAATAAATTATTTTTGAAAATTTTAAAAAACTTTATAACATAATTAAAATGAATTAACACAAAGCAATTTGCAAATAAAAAATATATTAATTCATTTGAAAAGTATAAACATATTTTTTTTTAATAATAAAAAATTAGTAGTAGTATGCTAAGTTATTAACATTTTAAGAAAAAAAAATTAGATCGCTAAAAATTTAAGATAAAAAATTTAATTATTAAGAGTTTGGATTTATTTTAGTTCTTGATAAATCCAAGTTTAAAATAAATCTATGTTGATAAATAAATTTATCTTGTTTAAATATCTTTATTACATTGAAAATACAAAATCTCAATAAAATAAATTTATAATTTCAATAATTTCATTCCCATTTAAAACATTTAAATTATTCAATTAATATACATTCAAAAATCACTATTTCAAAATGGAAAATATATAGGCCAAAATAGTGTAAAAAATAAGAAAAAAATTACTAAATTAATACAAATTCAAAAATCACTCTTTCAAATATATAAATCACTATTTCAAAATGAAAAATATATAGGCCAAAATAGTGTAAAAAATAAGAAAAAAAATTATTAAATTAATACAAATTAAACAAGTGAAATTAGCAGCAACGCTGCTTAGTACATGCCTCTTAGGAAAATTTTGGGAAAAATAGCAATAGGTTAATTTATTTTGAGTTTTATGACTGTAGAAAAACAAAGCATGGCACTTTAGAAAGCTAATCTTGGTAGAGAAAAGCACATCTAAAGTTGCATCTATGATCACTTCATAAATACATTGTTGTCTATGAAATCATCTAAATTTAGTAATGCTTACGTGCGAAGGATTGGTATTCACTACACCACCTTGTTTTTTCTAACCTAATGTCGCATCTTTTAAATGTCTTTTGTATGGATTTGACACGATTGGGTTGAAATAGAATTCCTAACACGTGTTGGTTTTTTGAATTTTTAAATAATGTTATTTTCTTTCTTTGTTTTTAGATTTAATGTTTTTAGATTTAGGATCAGTTGATGAATTCCACTTATATATTATAGACACTACATAATTGATGTTATAAATGGAGTGACTTCTATGAATATCCTACTTAGCTTGATATGACATGGGCAAACTGTTTTTTCTCATGGGATCTATTGCTTCAAGGATTATCATAGGTTCTTTGATAGTGCTTAATAGAACATGTCAAAATTGAACTTAGATCAATAACAATGAACTTCTATCAAGTTATAACCACAACACTATCAATGATATAAATTAAAGGTCTTTTCTAAATGTATTGTTTTAA
>LPNX010803920.1:107530-120026 GCA_001517045.1 Pseudotsuga menziesii
GCAATACCCGTCAAGAACCCCTCCCCACTGGTTTACACTAGTGTTCTATTCGTAGTTGATAGTTATTTAGCCTAGTTAGTGTGCTATTCGTAGTTGATAGTTATTTACCCTAGTTACAACACCCTTTAATATAATTGGTAATCTATTTTTATTTAAAAAATATATATTATTACAATAAATACATTTCGTAGTGTGAATTTGTCACTCCTAAAAATTTATTTAGTAATCTTATTAGGCTTACTAAGTATATATTCACTCAGTATATATATTTAGTAATTTAATTATTCATTTATAATAAAAATATAAAAATAGAATGATATAATTTGTCAAAATATAATGTATTATAGAAACATCAAAATATATAAATAGATTAAAAAAATTTAAATTAAAAAACAAAATTTCAATAAAAGTTATTAATCAAAATAAAAGATAAATTTGAGAGAGTTTGAATGCTACACAGCAGTTTGAATGCCATCCAAGAAAGGTGGCGTAAACATCGTGGCGATCCTACATTTAGAATACAACATATAGCAACGCATTTATCCTTACCCGCCCACATCATCGTTGCATTTATCCTTACCCGTCTGCATTTATCCGTTGCATTTATCCTTTCCGTTGCATGCAGGGCATATTGGGATTTTGAATGCGTCATTCATGGCATAGCTATGTTTAAGAAACTATCTTCATTGTCTGGACTTGCAGTTTTAGAAGACTAACGCCATGGGAACACTAAATGCTGGATCCATCAAGCTTTTCATGTTTATGTGCTTCATTGCACTGCCTTTCCACCAAATACATTGAAACTCATGTTATACCATCGCTTTTGTCAAATCATAACAATTAACACCAAGTTTTGCAGCTAAGTTGCACACTTAGCTAACACGCCCTTCCACATGTGTCATGCAATGCAATTAATCATTAAATTATTGCACCTACATTGCACACATAGCTAATGTGCATTACCATGTGTGTGTCATGCAGTGTGCCTCTCTCCACTAGGTACCATCTGGCCAAGGTCTATGTCATAGAATTCAGACGAATTTCAGTTTTTCATTTTCGGTTTGGCAAGCTCCATGAGTTAACCCTCTTATGTGGACTCTGCGTTCCCCATTTTACCCTCTCTTTCTCCGATGGAAAATCCCACTATTGCAGTGGTAGCAGCTATGATGTGCATAGCTTTAGCAGTAGGTTGGAATGCTTTCTTGAGAACTTCTCCAATCGATCCAGCAAACATCGACCTTCCTCCTCTTGGATCTTTAATTTCAAGGACTTACTTAATAACTAATTAATTGATATACACATAGAAATATAAACAGTGACAGTTACAAGAAGTAACGAGCAATGCAACAACCTATAAACAACAAGTAATCTCACATAGAAATATAAGTACCATGGCAACAAGTAATACATTTTGTAAGTTTGAATGTTTCATAATTTCTTCAACTTTTAGCTTTAAACTATATACAATATTACAATAAAATATTTCTAAGAGGCAGGTATAAGCAGCCTTGCTGCTATTTCACTTGTCTTGATATTATGCCACCTAAGTTGATTTAAATGCAAAATGATATAAAAAGAACAAACTTTTCTTAATAGTATAAGGTCATCTTGATATTATGCCATTTTTATGGCACCTAAGTTGCTCGCTCATCTAAATTGTTTCGAACTTTTGTTTCAATACTTTTTCTTTAATGTTCACATGAAAATGACAAATGGTATCAAAAAAATTAGTTTTTTTTGTTTAAACATATATGGACATGATTTAATAAATGGTTTTATTAGATAAGTGAAGTTTAGTTGACTTTGAATATCTATAGTTTGAATGGGATGCATACAAGATAAATAACAAATGGTTGGATTAAATGAATTTTAAAAGTTTAATTAATAATATAATATTTTTATTTAAGTTAAAAAAGTTTTTAGTTTTGTTATTATTTTCCGTAATATGATTATAAAATTTAATGTTGGAAAGCGAGCTATACGAAGATATAATTTCAAAAAAAGGTTTTAACTTTGTTAAAAATTCACAACGATGCTAATAAAAAGGGTTTTAATTTTGCTAAATATTCACCTATGTAAACTTAATACCTTAAATAAGATGAAATTAATTATAATCATGTGACCAAGCAATTTTGTGTGGACATGTTCCATTGCTTCTGTTTAATTATATGAAAACGGTCAATTCATGGTGAAAAGGAAGCCAAGATTATGAATAAGTCAATTCTCTTTTAAAATTTCCAAAACCAATCGTCACAGGGAATAACTACCATATATTATATCCCACGCTTTGCATGGGAAAATTGCACGCCATACTATGCTATTCTGCGTTGGCTTTTCCAATTCCGATTCCAAATTAAACTATGAAGTTGGAAAATAACTACAATTCCATATGGCTTTGTCTATCCTTCCCATGATGGGTTTAGATACCAGTTTTCATGGATCTAGAATACTGGCATGCAGCATTGACAGCGTGAAAGGAATTAATCGGCCCTTGCTTCCAGTGGTCATCCGAGCTAAGAATCTGCATTAACCAATTTTATCATAAAATTGTTCCCAAACGAAACAAAACAAATTGAAAACATGTGAAAACTGAATAATTCAGCCAATTTTGTTTTTTTATTTTAGTTTTTGAAATCCTGAAAACCAACCAACAACATTTTATGAAAAAAAAATACCCGTAGCACCTCACCTTAATTTAAAGCTGTAAGAATTTAACGTAGTGGAGAGCTTCCTCAAACATCGTACTAATGTCAACCTGCAAAACAGATAGCATAAACAGCTTGTTGTTTCACCTTAAATATCGAGAAGCCAAGACTTAAATCAAATATGAAAAAATAATTAATCTACAGAGCCTAATCGAAGCCTCGCTGTTCTTAAATACCTTGGTTCCATTGGGAATAAGATTCTGCAATACTTTCAAACGCTCGTTGATTCTCTCTCTCCGTTGCTGCACATATGTTATTATATATAATATATCAGATTTACTAAACACAGAACGACGAACATGAATATATTGCAGTACATTCAGAATGCCTAACGTCTATAGTCACTAGTAGAGTTTTATATACCCGTGCATAGAGACTTTGAGGATCCGTGGTGGAGCCTTTTCGGGCACGAGGTTTTCCATTGGTGTTACATAATGTACCTGCAACACTTGAAGATAATGTCGGTTCTATATTGGACGCCACCATTAAACAGCTGCTCTCCACGGCTGGCACGGCATTCACCTTCGCCCGATCTGCCATTAATGGTTTCTGTGCATACTCAAATAACATGAGAACAAACGTTACTTTAATGGAAATGAAAGAGCATTGCGAATTAAACCATTTACAGATTTTCTAAACGATTCAAAATTGAAACTGAAGTGTATCGGATGTATTCTAAGAGGTTATACACGATCCGTTACATATAAAGATTCAAATGACTGACCTAATTTGTTTTCCAACACCCAAGTAAAAAAGCTATCAATTTCAAAATTATACTCTACATACATTTACACTACAATGTCGCTTCCAAGGCGGATGAAGATCCTCAACAGAGTTGTTAAGTGGCATTTGATTTGTTTCTTCTCTTTCGTTCTCCCGTGGAAATTGATTGACATAACAGTACATCTGATCATCTCCTTCTGATTTTGATTTAAAAACTGCATCTACTTTCTGCGCCAAATTCTCTGCATCATCTTTTTCACCTTCACTGAGATTTTGCATCGCAATGTTGTAAACTGGCAGGTTTGAAAAGTGGAATTCAGCCATTGATGAAGCAGGAAGCATATTTTTCATCAAGTCTTCACAAGAATGAAATGCTGGGTGTCCATCAAAACTCTCAAGAAAACCTTCATTAAAATTATGGTGCACTCTTACATGGGAGCCCTCTTGTTCACATGATGATGACGAAGAAGGCGAAACAGATATAGCTCTGGATTGATCAGAATTAGGGCATGAGTACTTCATGCAATCTTCCTGACAATAAAAGGAAATGGCTGTAGGATCATGGAAGGAACTGCATATATAGCCATTGTTGCCAACCGAATTATATTGAGGATTTGTTTGCACGTTTTCGATTGATAGAGAAACGGCATCAGAACATGCATAATTGGGAGATTGCTCAACATAACCAGATTGAAAAACGTCCGAATATGCACCCATTGCTCCATAAACTTCCAAACCTTTCTCCCTTAATGGATATAATTTTTATTTTTTTAATTTATTATTATGACATCATGTGGACACATGTCAACTCAAATCCAGAAAACAAATCCTAATGTTGACATCATCTTCTATCCACCAATCAGCTGTTGACAAAATAGTTTTTTTAACAAAATTAAAAAAAATATTTTACAAATCCCTAAATTATACTTTACAAAACAGATTTTAATTTTTTAAACCTGCATCAAAATAGACCAAAGTCAACCAAAGTCAAAATCAATCAATTACAATATACCTGCTAAGGCAGGTATAAAAATCACTCTTTCAAATATATAGGCCAAAATAGTGTAAATAATAAGAAAAAAAACATTTAAATTACTCAATTAATATAAATTCAAAAATGAGTATTTCAAAATGAGAAATATATTTTTTCTTTTTAGACGGACTAAGAAGACAATTTGGTCTTCGTACAACATCAGCAAAGGCATCATTAGTCGTAATGAAATTGGTTTTGTCTCACCCATATTTCCGCCAATATTCTTTGTATAAATTCAAAATTTGCAGACACATGCAAGTTCCATCGCTCACTGATCCAAATCGTAATGCAGAACTCATGTCTCAGACTTCCTCCACTTCTTCCTACAAACGAAAATGGAATTTCACGAATCCAATGGACACCAAATCTTATGCATCTCTGCTACAAGCGTGTACTCACATTAAATCACTTGAAATTATACACACCCATGTGATCATAAGCAGGCTCGAACAGAGCCCTTTTTTGGGTACCAAGCTCGTGACCATGTACACCATGTTCAGCTACATCGAGGATGCACTCCATGCGTTTGACAAGATACATGAATGAGATGTTGTATTGTGGAATGCGATGCTTAGAACGTATGCAGTTCCCATGGAAAGCATCTTCCCAGGATGTGCCTAGTTAAGAGATTTAGAACAAGGACAGTTGGGTTATGGTTACATGGTTAGAGTTGGATTTCAAGATGATGCTTTTGTTGATACTGCCTTTGTAGACATGTATGCCAAATGTGGGTGTATAGGCACTGCACACTATATATTTAATAAAATCTTTGAAAGAAATGTGATTTCTTGGAGTGCAATTATTGCTGGATACACATAGAATGGAGAAGTCAATGAGTCAATGAGACTACTTCATCAAATGTAACTAGCAGGTGTGAATCCCAATTCAATCACCATGGTAAGTGTGCTTTTATCATGTGTCCTTTTTCAACTCTACAGCAAGGCATGTTTTTCCATGCTTACATACTCACAAGTGGATTTGGGGTTGATTCTTCAGTGGTGAGTGCCCTAATAAAGATGTATGCTAAGTGTGGGGATATTCTTAGTGCACGCCAAATATTTGACAGAATGTACGAGAAAGATATAGTCTCCTGGAATGCGATGATTGCATGATTGCAGGGTATGGTCAAGATGCTCTCATACTTTTATCCCAAATGCAGCAGAGATGCATGGAGCCAAATGCTATTACCTTCATTTCTGTTTTGTCTTCCTGTAGCCATGTAGGCCTAGTGGATGAGGGTTCGAATTACTTTCATTGCATGACTCAAGATTACTGCAGCACACCAAGATCAGAGCATTACAGATGCATGGTTGACCTTCTTGGGCGTGCAGGCCATTTAGATGAGGCACTGCATTTTATTAGTAATATGCATTTACAACCTGATACTAGCATATGGGGGACCCTGCTTGGTGCTTGCAGCATTCACTGCAATGTTCATATAGGAGAGCATGTGGTAGATTACCTTTTAGAGTTAGATCCTAAAAATATTGGACATTATGTACTCTTCAAACCTTTATGCTGCAGCTGGCAGGTCGGGTGATGTGGTAAAGGTTATAACAATGATTAAAATGAGAGGATTGAAAAAGACACCAGGACATAGCTGGATAGAGATAAATAACAAGGTTCATGCATTTCTTATCTCGAAAAAATGGCATTCTCAAATTTAGAGATGTTAGCTTGGCAGATGAATGGTGAAGGTTATATATTGCACAAGAAATTTATGCTGCATTAGATAATGGAATCAGAGAAGAACCATATTCTTTGAAACCACAGTCAGAATTTTTTCATTGCTTTTGGGTTTACCAACACAGGTCACCTCTCCGCATAACCAAAAGCGTTTGTATTTGACATTTGTAATGACTGTCACTGTGTCACCATGTTTGTATCCAAGACTGTATGAAGAGAATTTATGTGATTATTTTGGGGGATGCAAACAATTTTCACTATTTTAAGAATTCAATATATTCTTCTGGGTATTTTTGTTAAAGGCTGAGGAATATGGCCTCAGAATTGCATTGGTAACTAGAAAATTGGCTTCATCCTCTTGTCACTTATGGCCAAACTCTGTGCATATAAAAAAATGGAAGATGCCAAGACATCATCCTTTGTATATCATATACACAATTCATCTCCGAGACATTCTCCTATGTTGTTGATTTGGATGGGAAGCACACCATAACCAGAAAGGGAATAGAAATGAATGCTATGGACCAGTTTGTCTCCAATGTCTATGCTTATCTGGTACAGTTGTGTGTCCACGTGATTATAAGAGAGCTTGAACAGCCGTTTTATTGGGCACCAAAGTCATGACCATGTATACAATCATTAAACAGTATCCAGAATGCAGACCTCATATTTAACAAATTATATCAAGAAGATGTTTTTGGAATGCAACGATTAGGATTCATGCAAGTTCTGGGTGCTATGAAGAAACCCTTGCAATGATTTACATTATTTAGAAAGGAGGGCATACAACCAGATAAATTCACCTTTTCTTTTGAAATAAAGGCACAGTCGGATCATATTCTCAACAAGAAGTCAAAGAGTTTCATTATGACAAGATGAGAACTGGATTTGAATCTGATTATTTCCTGGGGGATTGTTGTCATAGACATGAACATGTAATGTGGGGAAATCTAAAATATGCAGGGGATGTGCTTTGTGAAATCCCTTCAAGAAATGGTGTTTCATGGATTCCTATGATTTCCACATATACACAAAATGGATATGCAAATGAGACATTGAAACTTTATTATCAAATGTAGATGAACTCTAACACAACCGCAATGGTCGTTCTATTTGGGTCAGTGCACATTTCAAAACTCTGTGAAGAAGGTAAGTCAAGTCATGGTTTCATGATTAGAACACTATTTGAATTGAATGTTGTTGTAGAGAATACTATTATAGATATTTATACAATTTTGGGGACCCTAAACTATACATACTTGATGTTTATCAATATGTCCAAAAAAACATAGTATCTTGGAGAACGGTGATTGCAGGTTTTTCCCATATTAGATGTATGAATGAGGTACTAAAACTCTTTCATGAAATGTGAATAGATGACAGAAAACCAGATTCTGTCACTTTCCATGTGCCATTTTAGGAGCTCTGCAACAAGGTAACTGAATCCGCAAGTGTAAAATTAAAAGTGGAATAAAATCAGATATCTTTGTGTGGAATCACTCAGATAGATTTGGTAAATGTGTTAGTATAGAGATTGAATATCAATTATTTGAGAAAATTCCTGCAATGGTGTTATGGAATGTAATGATGCTGGATATGCTGAGAATGGACATGCCAATGATGCATTGGCATTTTACTATCAACTGCAACTTTAATGCATAACAACTGGTTCTTTCACCATGTCAACTTTTATTTCAATATTTGTCGATATAAGAGCTCCACAACAATAAAAATATATTCATACTTGTATAATTAAAAATGGATCTAAGTTTTGGTTGGAGGTGTCTTGATCGACATGTGAAATGTGGGAAGGTGACTTACCTTTACTAGAAGGGCACAAATAAATCTGAACATAGTGAAGGTAAGTAAGGTTTCTTGAGGATACATGTCAAGTGTTTTGTATAATTCCTACAGCTGCAATAGAAACATTCTCATGGTATGCAGCAAGTGATGTATGTGCCCAAAATGGCGATGCCAATGAGTTGTTAAATAAATTTCACTACCATTGGTAGGAACAACACCCAATCCTATCACCATGGTGAGAATATTCCCAGCATGTGCTTAGTTAAGAGTTCTACAACAAGGTGAGTGTATTGATGATGACATTAAAAGTGGATGGCCTGTAAAGCACATGATCTTTTCCACAGATATTGAGGAAGGTGGAAAGCTTGTGGTCCTAAAGTATGATCTGAAATTGAAGGAAAAATCCGACTTAGTTGAGCAAGGCTAGTCAATGAAAAAACTGTCATCACTCTCAAGTTCAATCATGAAACCAAGATGGCTTGCTTATACATTACAAAATGCATAGGAGAAAGTAGGATCATAATACTCTACTTTTCAGGTGATTCCTCAACTTAAAACGTTTTCTACTTATGTTTACACTAATGTCTTTCATTGTTGAAATAGAACCTTCCAGTGTTGAGGAGGAAGATACAAAGCAAGTATGGTGGGATTCCATGATAGAGGAGTACAACTCCATTCTCAAGTGTCAAGAGTAATGTATATGAGATAGTTCCAAATTATTTTGAGGAATTAGTTATTGATTCCAAGCATGGAGTTGATGAAATCAATGAAGAGTACACATACATGTTATTATCAAAGGATTCTCTAAGAAAGAGGGAGTTGACCTTAATAAGACGTTTTCTCTAGTTGCGAGAGGTTTTGAGATGCATGGTAAAGATACCTATGTTTGCATGTTTATGAAGCCCCTTTTTGGGTTGATGCATGCACCACGACTTTGGTATTTCAGGATCAATGAGTTTTAACTCAAGCTGGGATACTCCATGATTTGTGCAGATTTAAAAAGTTTATTTGATAGATTTGATCCACTTGTCATAGTCTTGTATCTAGATGAGTTTATCATTGTAATATTTTTTAAACAACTCATTTTGTGGTGTGAGATGAAATTAGAATGTGAGCTTGACTTAAAGAACAATGGTCGACTATTGGGACCAAGGTTACATGGGAGTGGCAGTGGGAGCAGAAGCGAAAAACAAAATTTTCAAAATATTTTGGTTTGGAAATATTTAGGAAGTGTTGCTTCCTTTCACACACCTGGGTCACATGGCAGAAATATTCAAGCCACTCGGTGTGTCCTTGGGGGAAAGTCTTGAGTCAAGGCTGTCACCTTGTTCTTGACTCCTCCATTTAGGCTCAACTCCTAACGGAGTCAAGGGGGGTAGACCCTATTATGTTACTAAGGACAATTCACTTAGTGAGGTGATGTTAAACTGAATGAGTTATTTAGGAGTTCGAGATTTAAATTATGGACAATCAAAGATGACAAGATATGAAAATAAACACACGAAAGCACAATGCTGAGACACAATATATGTATATAACAAGAAAATAACCAGTGCCTTTAGAATGGAGTCAAAATATGAACAATATGCTTGCATGTGCTTGGAGTGAATGTTTTGCGATTGCCTCTTGGTATGTTTTAAGTTAAATGTGAAGTATGAGTTGATTAAAATAGGCAAAGGGGGGACTCCAGATATACCCGAGAGTACTTGGAGTATGTCCAAAACTAAACCTTCACGGCTACCCGCAAGGAATATGTGGGATGAAATGGAGTCTCTGGAGATATTGTTCGTAACGCACCCATTAGGGTGTGACAGAGATCGGTGCCCTGAGGTCACTTTTCAGTAATTTCCCACTTCCTTTGGGTATTTTTCCACTGTAAAGGTTTGATCTAGGTGTTGGATTTTCACCTGATGGTTTGTCAGTTGGGGAGTGTGAGTCCTAATTACACTAGTCACCCAAGTGCTTTTGATACTGCTTGAATGATTGGATGAACCGAAGACAAGTGCAGAGCATACACACTGGATTCTTGTCAATTTTAATAAGTTTTAAACTGAGTGTTCTTATTTAAAAGGAAAAGCCTCCAGGAACCTCCTTCGATCCAAGTGAATCTCAATCGGGGAATCGAGGAGGGGTTAATTTTAAAATTGTTTATAAATAAAAGATGAAAAATAAAACAAATACACAATTCTTGTTTTCTAATTAATCCTACCACAAATCTCTTTCCCCTTTCGTGTCAATCGGGAAATCGTGGGGTAAGTATTACGATTACTTTGAAATGTAATATATGGAGTATGGAATTAATAACAAAATCAAGTATACTACCCTGCAAATTAGATCAATTCTAGTAAAAAAGAAATAAGCAGAAAGCGACGAAAAGGGCATCGATGCAAATCCCCCCAGGGGGGATGGGGAATGGGATCGAAAGAGCCTATTCCAAAGATAATTTTATTTATTATTGGTTACAGAATCAGTGAACTGAAATTATCAGAAAATTCTTGGTCCTTATATAGGCTGAAACCAAGATTTTACAACTTTGGAAAAGTCTTGAGTTTTTAGTGAAAAAGGAGATCCCTGGGGGGATTTGAGCGCTCCTGAGGCCACTTCGGACAGCAGCTTCCTTTCCCTTCTGTCAGACCTGATAAAAGACAACGAGTATATTAGAATAACAAATGCCCAAAAGCACTTTAAGAGTACCTTTGGATCAGCATACCTTATCTCATAAAAAATGAAGTTAAAATTAGCTAAACAGGCAGAAAAAGAACCAAGGAAAGTAAGCTTTCCTTGGGATCTTGGCTTGCTGTTTGTGCAACCAACAAAAATGCACTGATATTGCAGAATATTGAATTTTATAACAGCGAAAGGAAATCTAATGCATGCGATCTACAAGTTTCCTTTAAATTTTCATGCAAAAAAGACGATTTCCCTACAACTAGATCTAGAATACTTATGAAACCTTTTTAAGTGCAAGATCTAGGTTATGAGCTATGAAATATCATATCTATGTATATTTTACTTTGATGAAATAGATCCAAATGAAATCACAGCTATGAATTGAACCAAGTAACCGGGTAAAGTGTTGATTTTGAGGGAGGAAGAAGAGGAGAAAGGTGCTGGTTTCCTTGAAGATCCGCAGTAGATATTTCAGGTGGAATGTCAAGGGACTATGCCTTTGAAATTTTTTGAGGATAATGAAGAAGCAAACTAGATCAGCATCCTCTCCAAAGTATGAACCTGCAACTCAGCTAAAATCAAAGAACTTGCCAAGAAACTTGTGAGATCCGATTAGTACATACAAAGAGATTCAAGATAACATGCATATAAGCTTATAGAACATGCTAAATCTAGATCTCTAAACATGCATCCAAGGAGAGTGATAGTCAATAAAGTTATTGAACAAGACCCTTCCTATCAAGATTGCAATAAGCTAATTACCAATCTTAACCACAGATCTACAAGAAATTAGCAAAAAATGACCACATATACAGGTTACCTCAGTAAAACAATGGCAATAATCATCCACACATGCAATGGCACCATACCATATTTCCTCCAAAGCTTTTATTTATTTCAAATAAATAATTACAGAGTTACAATAGTAGCAGCACCTCAATCCCCAATTCTAACTAGCTTGGAAGAGGAGGTTGTGCCTGGATATATACAAATTACAAGCCATCCAGCCCAGGGGGAGCGCAAATCCCAAGGAGATAGACCAAATATGCTGATGGAGTGTCCATCAATGCCTGATCTATGTCTAGCTGAGCCAGATCTGAGTCTCACTGAGTACAACTGTCAATCGGGGGGCTGATCTGACTCACACCTCAATCTGTTGACTGAAGCATCCACCAAAACTAATCCAGTTGAGCCAAAAACGTGTGGAGGAGAGAGGGAGGGAAAAATTCCCCATAAAGGATGTTGAAGATCAACTCTGGATCTGATTTGATCCCCTCCTTCAGTCAAGGATTTGTCAGATCCAGTCAATCTGATCCAGATCTGATTGATTTCAGTCAAATCGGTTGAGAATCCACTGATTTATTGATTTTGAATTTGCTCCATTATTCATCAATTTATTAATTAAAATAATCAATAATTGATTTTTGGGGCTTTCTGACATGAGTGATGGAAAATCACTCAAAACTAGGAAAAAGTGGGTCCATGGGTTTACACGGTTCTCTTAGCTTGAAAATGAGCAGCTACATGACTGAAACTGATTATTTGGCCCACTTTTATTACAAAATCAATTTTTCCAATTAAACTATTAAAAAATAGCCTAAGTTTTGGAAAAATTAAAATTTAATAAAAAACACTGAAAAAACTAAAAAAATGGAAAATTGAAAAACACCTAGGGGGACTTAGACATGTTCATATGACTCAAAAATGATGTCTAGCATGCTTATACATTGACACATAGACTCTAATAACCTCAAAAGGCCTAAATGCCAAGCCGACCACCCCAACTTTGGAGATATGGAGTGAAAAACTCAGAAATTATCAGTCATTTGTTCAACAACCAATAATAACCAAGGGAAAAAACACCCTGGGCTGATCG
>LPNX010803920.1:125942-185637 GCA_001517045.1 Pseudotsuga menziesii
CGAAAAAAAAAAGTGTATATTGGTATCAACACTTTTCTATTTGGGGGGTGTTTTTGGTGTTTTTTATGCAATAATCACCATTTTTATGGTTGGAGTTCTCATTCTTAGTATAAAGTTCTCGTTTCATAGTATAAGTGGTTATACCCCTAGCAGTTATCTAGGGTACTTGGTCTAGGACCAAGTTATATAAGTCCCCAGTAGTTATATAGCCCCCCAGCTGATCCTTAGGGAAATTGGTCAGGTAACCAGGTGGATCTTAGTTAGTTAACCAAGATGATGATGACGTGTGATGTTCTTCTCTCCTTGGTCTTAGAGATGGTTGAACTAGGTTGTTTCATCAAGGGACTGACCACCCCTTGATGGAGTCACTAGCATTTGACCGTAAGAGCAATTAGGAGTACCAATGAATCACATCATATAGTTTGAACCTTTCTTATATGGTGATGATAAACTTCCAGTTATTGTATGGAACACTTGTGAACCACATACATTAAGAGAAAGAGAGATAAAAGGGTTGTTTCCCCTCTTTTTGTTACACCTTTTGTTAACTTATGGTTAGAAGGGTTGTTTTCCCCACCTTATAGTTATCCCTCTTATTGAATTATGGTTAGTATTGTGTTGACCCCTCCTTGGTTATGTGCTAGCACCCCCCATGAGTGTGTCACCCTAACCTTAGTCATGTCTTAGGTACCCTTTCCTAATATTTCCTAACATTAATTTATATTTTATATGTGGAACCTTCTAAAAGGGGCGATGTCTTGACATTTTTGGGTAACCCTAACCTCAATGACCAAATAAAAGGTGGAACCTTCTAAAAGGGGTGATGTCTTGAATTTTTTGGGTAACCCTAACCTCAATGACCAAATAAAAGGTGGAACCTTCTAGGGGTCATTAAGAGGCTATAAATTTGAGTGTAGCCTTCATTGTAAGTGTATCTTGAAGAGGTAACTCGGCTCTAATTTATTATGTGATGGATCTTTGGTTTTCAAAAACATTGTTTGGGCAACATCTAGGGTTTCTTTGCTCCTTGTGCTTGGGAGCTCTCTTGGTTTTTGATCTAGTACTCACGGTTGTTCCTTTTGAAGGTTGTTTACCCTTCCTCTCTCCCACACATGTGAGGCATTGACTGTTTAATGGGTTTATTTCATGTTTTGGATTGTTTAAGGTTGTTTTTGCTTGTGTGGAATATTTTGAGGGTGTTGTTGCTTGTGTGGATTGCTTTGAGGGTAATGTTTCCTATGTGCATTGTTATGTGGGTGTCATTTTCCATATTGTGACTGTTGTGGACTGTTTTGGACTGTTTGAGAGGGTCGTTTCCCATGTGGAATGTTCTATGGGTGCCATTTTCCTCCTTGTGAATGTGTGTGTTGAATGGACTTCTCTAAAGTCGTCATTGCTTGTTAGGGTCTGTTTGTGGTTGGAGGACTCACCAAACTGGCATGTTCTTATAAGTATATATTTACATTTAGTGATTCAAGTTGCAACTCATAGTCGTATGACTTATTGAACAACTTGTATAAGAAAAAAATTATCCCTCTAATTAGGGAGACACCTTTTGACATCCAATAGGATTTAATTAGGATTAAATGAGTTATTTTATTCTAGGAATCCTTTTATTTATAAGTTCAACTGGGTTTAGGCCTATGGGGTAATTGCACCAACCATTTTCAAGTTTCTTAGTTGAAAGCATAAGGATGATTTAACTACTATACCTATTGTTATAACTCTTCATTTATAGCACTTGATGCAGGTACATGTGTTTGTATTTTAGGACACAATGCATGCAAGTGATCACATAATGCATAAATTGTGTCTTTCACAATTGTTTTCTCTTTTTGTATTGCTAGGATTTGTATCCAGAGCATTCTCTAGTTGGGTGCATCCTTCATCATATGCTTACTTGATGGTGTTGTATTTGATTTCAACAAAATCTAGTAGTTTTTTTTCCTCAATGGTAGCATTGTAGATATGCCAAACAATTGGTGTGTAGTCAAAATAGTATTATTTGGTATGGGTACTCTAGCAGGTAACGACTAAACGGGAAGTCTACAAGTGATAGATTGTGTTGAATGATACTGCAAGGTTGACATAATGATATTTTTAATTGGTTTATGAGCAAGGGTTTAGTAAAAGGGTTTTATTTTCTCTTATTCAGATCATGGAGAACCCAAGAGATAAGCTCACATTGATATGGAAATCAATGAATTTGTAACTCTGAAAACCATACAAATTGAGTAACTTTTATTAATATAAAATTTATTTTTATTAATATACAGTACCCCATCAGTTGGCTGACGTTCAATGCCTAGCAGCTATTGTCATATTTCATGTCAATCCGATGACACTACTGTGGCTCTGACGGTAGATTGTCATTGCATTTTTGACATCCTGGGGCCCTCCTCCGACAACCTTGTCATAGGAAATTTGATGAATTTGGCATAGGAAATTCAATGACTTTGTCATAGGAAATTCGACAATCTTGGCTTGTCATCGAATATCCGACGTTATGCCACCGACGATAAAAAAAATTGAGGTTGTCGAAGACCTGACAGGTTATTGTCAAATTTCAAACATGGCAGCAATCATATTTTGGGCTCACATTCTGTTGTGCATCCCATGCATAGGATTTCAGCCAATGTAGAGAAACCCTTGTACCATAAACATAGAAAATTTCCCATACATGAAATGAAATTTTGTTTGATTAAACAACATCATCCTTGCAGTCTCATTAAATACTAGGTCATCCTGGTAGTGGTCCTGACTGGAAATGAGTGAGAACTAGTATATAAAAGGTCAATGGAGTTCTCAAATGGCATTCATTTAACACACAAGCATTATTCGATGCCATATTTTCTCCATTATTGTCATTGCCACTTGCTATGCCTCCTTTATTCGATCCTTCTACAATTTTCTTGGTTTCATTTTCAGCTTCAATTCTTGCCCTTTTTACCAATTGCAAATTTTCATCAACATTAAGTTTCCTTGCCTTGATCTGTGTCCTTTTCTTTCTATGATCTACTCCAAATAATACTTCAAGAACATTTTCTTTTTCCGTGAAAATATTTATCTTTAGTTGATTATATGATCTCTCTAGTAGAGTTGATAACCTTGAATTATGTTTCTTCAAGAGCTTTCTTTTCTTCTTCAGAATATAATTCTTATGCAAAAAAGTGTTTGGAATTACCCTAAATTCATTGCCTTTAGTCACAAATGTAGAAATCACATGATCTTTGACATTAGGAACATAATTTTCATGAATATTTTCAAAACCTTTTTCACCCTTCCAATTTTATTTACAGTTTGAAAATTGCATGATCTCTTCAGTGTTTCCATGTTTAAAAGATTCAAAATTGCTGACAATGTTATTTGTCACTGTTTTTCTAAGATCTAGGAACTCACTTTGAGGCACTAATCGACAACCTCTAATTTATTTTTCCATGCTTTGCCTTTTCTGACCAAACTACTTTTCACTCATGGTCTTCTCTGAAATAATGTCTATATCTCATGATTGTAACCTAATTTCTTCAAGATAAGAAGAAAAATTCAAAATATTGTCTCCATCATTATGAATATTTCTTTCACTCTCTAATAACCTTTTAAATAAGCTCTTTGTTTTCTTCAACTATTTCTCAGTTATTAAAGATACTGCACCATAAACATTAGACCTCAAATGGTTCTCAAAATGGCTTGTAGCCACTGCACCAGCAACATCAGACCTCAAACGGTCCTCAAAATGGCTTGTAGGCTTCTTTATCTTTTGTATGGACCTCATATTGTCGGATTTATATGTTGATAATGAATTTTTATTTTTAAGCCCAACTTGAATTGAATTAAGCATCTTCATGTCTTTCTTATCAGATGATATTAGGGATGTAGCAGGATTTTTCTTATTCTCACCTATTCCATGTGTCTTTTGCCAGTTTTCCTGCCTATGTACTCCCCTCTTAATATCATGTTTCTTGGAAAAAGTCTCATAATTCATTTAATTAGATGTATCTTTTTTTCATTTTCAACATTTCCTCTGACTCATCAACTATCCAAAATAAAATAAAACCTAGGGATGGTCAGGACAGAGAGCTCTTTTGGGACCAGGAGGCTAAGGTGTCAACAAATCTTAAAGACTTACAATTAGTTAAAGATAAAATGGGTTCAAGCCCTAATAATGTATTGAGGAATTTAGTGGTGATAATAGGATTTATGAATAATAATTATTGAATCGATTCATTCAAATTATGCAATATCCTTAACAAGAATGAAATCCTTTGTTCGGAAGAAAAGGAAATCGAGGAAGAGTCAGGGTAAGGATCTCTTTTATGACAAGGAGGGCTATTTTTTTCTTCTCCTTGGGAATTGGTTTCACCTTCTCATATTTTTTCTGAGGCGTCACAAACTCCCAAAGATTTGCAATTTAGGTAAATATATTGGTGTCAATTCCTTGCAATGTTATTACTATTAAGAGATTCAATGATTATAATAGGCTTGACGAATAATTATTATAAAGTAAATTCATTCAAATTATGCAAGATCCTTGACATGTTAAAGTTTTAAACCGATCAAGGAAAATATTGTCTAAATTAGTTGCTAGATATAATAATAATAATGTATATTTATGGTCTTTCTTGCACATAAATAATATATTTTAGGCACATGATTTTAGTTTGAGTACTAGTCATTATTAAGTTATCAAAGCACTTCTGGGAGCAGAGGATTGTCTTGGCCTCTTCTCTAATAGCCACAGAACTTGAAGGAGCAGCAATAAGAGAGGAGGAACATTGTTTTCTGATGAAGAGGGCTGAATTTTATGTGCAATTTCTACCAAACAGAAGATAGTTCTTTGATGTGCAGAATTTCAGGTAAATCTATTTAATTTTCCAAGCCCTAATTTTGGTGTTGTTTGCTAGTATGCTTGTTAGTTCCAGAAATTGTTCCATACTACAAGAAAAACAAACCAACACAAACTCTAAAATGAAACAAGGTAAAACTGTCTTTTTGTATTGTTTTTGGTCTGAAATTTTCATAAACAAGAGGGTAACATAAAACAAGCTAAAACATGTACTAAATCATATAAAGATCACAGACTAAGATGAACCATATATAACAAATAAACCAGAAAGAACAAAGAAAACTGACTGAGTTTCACCCACAACCTACAAGCACTTCATGAATAAGACATTATACAAGAAACGAAATTGCACATTGAGTGATTTAACAAACCAGTAATGAAACCAGTAATGAAAATAATAAGGGCTTATCAGTGATATATATCATAATTAGTCTAAATATTACATGAGATTTTTGGATCTTAGCTTGACACAGTAGCTTTTGAGCCTCCCCTTGCAAAAAACTCGAACCATACTACCATCTAATTCCATTCTTTTATCCTTGTTACATCCCAAAAAATAGTTACTTAATTACGTAACTAACTTTAGGTCAAGTTCTCGAAACTACAAAAACAGTTACTTAACTACATAACTAACTTCCAGGTCCAACTCTTGAAATTTCTATTAAAGTGTTTGTTTTACAAAATAATCTATTAACTTTACAAAAATTGACTATAAGACACCTGTAAGAAATGATCTTTTAAATATTTTTGGATGCTTCAGCTAGAAGTGCTATCCCTTCCAGAGCTTGTGATTTTCTTCTGGTTCTTTGCTACCTTGTTTTGAACTCTTCAACCCACCTTGACAGCTCTTGATTCTGTTGAGTTAAATCCTGGATTTTCTAATTCAACTCCTCAAATTTGTTTTGAGTCTACCTCTTCGTTTTTAATGCTTCCTTTAAAACCACAATAAACTCCTGATAATGGGTGTTAATATCTTCAATATCTTCTCTTAACCTCCTGTTTTCCATGAACAAACCTTCATTTGTTTCATTCAGAAAATCAATTTGATACTTATACTGTTTAACAGTCTTCTAAATATTTTCATTCACTGAGTCTATGCATTTTCCTTCTTGAAATGAGAAAGCTTCCTCTAATAACCAAGGGATATTTAGTTTCTTGAAAATTTCCTCATCATCCTCTTCCTGCTACTCTGATACTGCTACAGGAACCTTTTGAGACCTATCTCCCTTAATACTAGACTCTTTGGACTGTTCTACAACTATGTCTTTCACTAGAGAGGATTTCATAGTCATTGAATCTTCTCTCTTACTATTGAACTGCTCGTAATTTAGGTCTTCATCTTCTTTCAAATCCTCTCGAGATGATGAATCTTCTATTATAGTAATATTCTCCTTATCCAACTTCGGATTCAAAATCTTTTTCATATTCAGTCTCAACTTATTATTTCCTCTTGTTTCGAGTCTCCAATTTGAATCTCCTATCATTGCATAAGACCTGCCACGAACCTTTATACTGGAAATTAGTAAACCTTCATTCTTTAATTCAACCATTGAATTTCCTTTAGGTTTTTTACTGGGAATCTACATGTTCTCTACTTCAATATTGGTTGGAACAGAAGCATCTGCCATGTTTTCTTGGATATCATTGACATCCTGATCATGATCAACTGATTTCTTTTCTTCTTCTTGTTCTAAAACTACTTCTTGGACTTCTTCCACATCTTCAAAAATGTCTATCTGATTATCTTCATCAATCTTTCTTTGCTCTCCACCTACAGGTTCTTCAAGCTTCTGAGCTGAAGACTCCACTTGAGCATTCTCTTCTACTGATTCAACATTGACTTCCTTCTTCAATCTCTTAACCATGATGTGAAGTTTATTCATCTATCTCTTTTTTTACTGATCTTCTTTTTCACTCTAAAACCCTGACTAGAACAAGAAGTAGTCCCAAGTTTTACCTTTTTTCTATAACATAGTACAAATGATCAATTTTATCAATCCATGGTGGAAGATATATTGTTTGGTATGATATTTATGTCCCTTTACCCTACTTGAAATTTTCTGTAGGCTCTTTAGGAAGAAAAAGGGAAGATTCATCCTCGATTCTTGGTTTAGATGTTGTATAAATATGATGTGATACTTGAAGACAGAAGTAAATCTACCCTCACAAGTTATATAACTCTATAAAATCGTAATAGGCTCCCTCCACTCAGGTTTGAAGTTTTGTACATGCAAACCCTTGCACCAATCCGCTACAACCTCAGGCAACAGGAAATCCTTTGAATTGAAGGTAAATGGCATCTTTTTAAACCAAAAGTCGCCCTCATCTGCAATATCTGTTGCTTCAGCTAGCAGCTCTCTAGTTAACTCAATTTTAAGGGTATTTACAGAACTGTATCTTTCTCTAACCCTTGGGAAAACCTATATGATACTTCAGAATGATAACCATCAATGTTTTCAAAATACTTAAACTAGCCAGCTCTCTGGAACAATTTTGTACATTCAGGAAAGCTTTTAGACCACCCCATATCAGAAGGTTTGGCCCTATTGGTTTTTCCACTCCTATTCATATTTATGTACTAAACCCTAACTATATATTTCTTTCAAATATCTTAGGAAAATTATAAATAATTCTCTACATAGTGGGATTAATAACTCCAAGAGATTGTATTTCCCAGAACTACAATTTTTTTAAAAATATTATACCCTAATCCCGGTAAATAATTTCTTTAACTAATCATATAGTTAGGATGTTGATGGACTAACCTCCTATGTTTGTGGAATTATGTCTTTAATGCAATGACTGTTTAGCAGTTCCTGGTACCTCACTCTGCAATCGCCCAAATCTTTAACCGCTTTCTTCATAATTTCATCCAACGAACTACTGACAGGTGTAACATGATCTCTGAAGCTTCTCATATGCCCATCAATTTCATCACTACCTTTGATCATGCTCGAGATGCGCTGTCATAAATAATTAAGAAAATTCCACTCTTCAAGGCTTTGGACAGCTACGATTTACCTGCAATATCATTACCCTTTCTTGCACACTTGTCATAATGATTATTTATGTTTATACACGTATCATTTTGTCTTTACAGATGTAAAAACATCCATCATTTTCGATTTTGGAACAACCCACGAGCCGATTTTATAATTTTCAAGTGCCTCAATTTTCTTATAGCGCTTTAACTCACGATTTTTCCCTCTTGTGCTACAGGAATCTGTTTGACAAATATTTTTGACAAATGACTCCAAAACAAAGGGTTAAGTAATATAATTCAATTTAGATCAAACCATATGATAATAGTTTTCAACTTTTCTTAAATATATACCTCCAATAAGCCCATTAAAGCTATAAAACCAACAAAATAAAGTAAATTAAATAAGAAACAACATGAAATCAAATAAAAATATGATTAAAATTTCTAATATCTCAAAACCAAACTCAAAATTTAGAAGAAATAAGAAAAAAAAAGATTTGGAAATAAGATGTAATCTAGAAACAAAATCTAGCTATAACATCTTGCTCCTGCTGCGGGATGAAGTCCTCCTTGTGAGGCTTCAAGAACCGATATATCAATGCCTTCTACCACTAAATGAACGTATCTGCTACTCTACAAAACATCCATTGGGATATGGAGTACTTATTCAATCTCTATCACACTGGTATACAATGAGATGACAAGTTTTTTTATCTTCAATAGCTATAAAAGTGTTTGAGGAACCGTCCATTTACTAGATTGGATAATTACTCACCTTCCAAAGTCTGCAATATGAAGGTATTGTTCTCTAGAATCTTTAGCACTATGAAAGGACCAAACCACAAATTGTCAAATTTACCATTCTTACCTTTATGTTCCTTTCTAGCATCCCATCTCAGTACCATATCTCCATAAGAAAAAGCATTCTCTTTTATCCTTTTATCAAACCTTTCCTTAATTTTCCTTTTGTGTATTTGAGATTCTTCTTCCACAACTTCACATTCTTGTTGTAATTCAATCAATGCATAAACTATTCTTTGAATATCACTTAGTTCCTCTTGACTATCTTGAAAGAATTTCATCACTGGAATACCCAGCTGAATTGGAAAGACCACATCAGTTCCATATACCAACTAAAAAGGAGAAGGTCCAATTGATTTCTTATTTGTTATCCTATCTACCCAAAGTGCATATTTTAACATGCAATCCCATGACCTTTTATTTTGACTCAACAACTTCTTGATGCTCTGAATAAGATTCTTATTTGTTGATTATGCCAACCCATTCCCCTGAGGGTAGTAAGGTGTTGAATGTTTCAAGACAATCCCATTTTGTTCACAAAATGCAATCATAGATTTAGACTTAAAGGATTTATCATTATCTGTCAGCAACTTCTTAGGATAGCAAACCTGCTAAGAATATTTTCCTGGATAAAACTAATTATCACCTTATTAGTTGCATTTCTAGTTGGAATGGATTCCAACCATTTGGTGAAAAAATCAGTGGCTGTCAATATCCATCTATGATGTCCTAAAGATGCAGGGTTTATTTCACCTATGAAGTCTAAACCCCATTGTTGAAAAGGATCATTCAATGAAATGGGTTTCAGTGGTAAAGACAGAACCTTCTTTTTGCCAGCAAAGTTTTGATAGGGAACACAAGCTCTAACCTACTAATATACATCAGAGAACAAATTAGGCCAATAATATCCAGACCTTAGGATTTTATAAGCAGTAGCCTTCCAGTATTTGTTTCCTCCACAAGCACCTTCATGTGATGTTGAAATCACTTCTTCAATATCTGACTTGTCTAGACACCTAAGAAAAATACCTCCTGGATCCTTCCAACACAACTGCTGATCTACTAAACAGTACTTAGAAGCTTTTAATTTCAATTACCTAAATGTTTTTTTTTCTAGATGTTCAGGACACTGCAAATATAATAATAAATGAACAATGTCTGCATACCATGTAGATTCTGCATACTGCTTCATAATATTTTCCTTCTCTTGCTCAACTTGCAATTCTTCTTGTATAGGTTGTTCTTCCATCAGATGGAGTCCTAAAGCTTCACAGTTTGAATCAACCAATAAATTTTCTAAACCTTGTCCTTTCACTAGCTTAGTAGGCTTGATTTCGACATCATACTCCATTATCTTAGCAATCCATTTTCCTCATTTCCCTTCACTATAATGGTAGCATTGAGAACATAGGCAATGACTTTCGAATGCAAAACATAAATTATGAAATTTTTTAATGTTTTTACTAGTGAATAAGCTTTCTTTTCCAAGGTACTGTACTTCAACTCCAAATCCTTGAGGGTCTTGCTGAAAAATGCAATTCACTACTCCAATCCATCATTATTTTTCTGTAACAAAATAGCAGCTATTGTGTCCCATGAATCAAAATAAAAAGCCAAAAAATATTTCAAAAAATCAGGGCTCACTAGCACCGGTGCTTATGTAAGAGATTTCTTTATCTTCTCAAAAGAGTTCCCAGCCTCTGCTATCCATTTTACTTCATGATCTTTCTTCAACATAGATGTTATCTGTTTAATTGTTTCAGCAAAATTTGGTATAAACCATCACATAAAATTAATTTTTCCAATGAAAGATTGCACATCCTTCTTAATTCTAGGAAAACTAATTTTTAGAATGGCCTTGACTCTTTCTAGATCAATCCTTATCCCATCAGATAAAACCAAATGTCCTAATAAATTACCCTCCTATACAGCAAAATTGGATTTAGTGACAATCCATATTTCCTGCATTTTAAGAAAGTTTTCTTGAGGTGCTTTAGGTGTTCTTCATCAGACCATGGAAACACTATAATATCATCCAAGTAAATCACAACAAACTTCTCTTTCTCCATAACAAAGGCTATTTCCATATCCCTTTGAAAGGTGGCCCTAGCATTCATCAATCCGAATGGCATTTTATCATACATGAAGTTACCCCAAGGGGTAGTGAAGGTTGTCTTTTCTCAATCATCTGGATGCATTGCAATCTGGTTATACCCGGAAAATCTATCTACCATTGAAATCCTTTGAGCACCCACCACCTTCTACAAGATTTGCTCAATTTTTGGTAATGGGTAATTATCTTTTAGTGAGGACCTATTCAAATTACAGAAGTCTACACACAACCTTATATCTCCATTCTTTTTGCTGACAAGAACTAATTTTGCTACCCATGATGAGTATCTAAGAGGAACAACGATTTTTGCATCCAATAATTTTTTAACCTCTTTTTCTATGACAAGAAATAATGCAGGATTGATTCTTCTTAGCTTCTGTCTACATGGTTTTACATTAGGCTTCAAAGGCACTTTATGCTGAATAGTACTAGTGTCATAAGTTTTTAAATCTTCATATGACTAAGAAAAAATATCAACATATTCTTTCAACAACTAAATGTGACTTTCTCTTTGCTCCACTGAAAGTGATTTAGAAAAATTCACTATCCTGGGCTGCTCCTTTGTACCAATATTATAGTCCATAACATTCTCTTTTGAGAACTACATAGATGGTTTCAATGGAGTGTCATATTTTGAAAAACTCCTTTGAAGGGGAACCAAACCCTTGGGAATAAAATTACCTTTTAGCTCAATAATTTTATGACCAACAATTTCATTTTCTGCACATTCCTCGGCATTTTCAGTTCCATCATCTTGCTCTTGATCGATTAAAGAATTAGAAAACTCACCAATCAATTCTAAGAATCTTGTAATCTCCAAGTCATCTTCCAAAACCCTCCATTGTTTGATGTTATCACGAACTGAAGGTTTGCACCTCACTTCTATGGGATACTTTAAATAAGTTGTTTTTGGAATTTTGAAATAAGTAGCTGCTAGAGCAAGTGAATCAACAGTCTGGCTATGATCTCTGTGAATATAGGAAATGTTAAATGCTAAAAAGAAATTATCTATCATGTCCCAAACCTCATTCCTATATAATTTCAACAAATCCTTCTTTACTTAATAATTGTACCTTACCTGCTAGACAACTAATTCAAAGTTTCCATAGACAGAAATTTGTTGAATTCCCATATCTTTTGCAGTCTTTAATCCCAATAGAAATGCCTCATATTGTGTTGTATTGTTTGTAGTGACAAAATCTAACTTGTACATCAAACGTATTGATTCACCACTAGGGGAAATCAATAGAATACCTGCTCCTGCTCCTTCCTTGGATGAGGATCCATTGAAATACATTTCCCACAACTCATATTTTTGTTCCACAGTACACCTAATTGGATTTTTATTCTCAACCTACAACATACCAGCTGTATTGTTATCACTTAAGTGTAACATGTAAGAACCCAAATCCTTTTCTACATCATATAATGGATGGTTTGTTGGATTCCTATCATCAGTATCAATGTAAGCAAACTGTAATTCTCTATACAACCTCCTATTTTCACCTCCAAAAATAGGAATTGTTGCATATGACAAATCCATCTGCAAGGTACCCCCTACCTACTTATTCCAAGACTTAGAATGTAAGATTGCAAATTTAGGAGCAATATATGCCACCACAACATCCATGATGACACTTTTCATGGCTAATTGTGTTAAATTTACCACCATATCTTTAATAACTCCCAGAAATTTAAAAGCCCTAGAATCAAAAGCATACAAGTCCTAATAGGGTTTTGTGATACTTAACCCTAAAGCCTCCATAACTGCCTTAGGCATCAAATTGTGAGAAGCACTAGAATCATGTTAAAAATTATCAATCATCTGATCATGAATTGTCAATGTTATATATAATGGTGGAGAGGAATTTGAATCACTTTTAGTTTTATCAGCTAATACAAAACCAATGAAAATTCTAGGGTATTCTTCTTGTAAGTTCATACTATCTGATGGTATTTGATTAGTTGTTGAACCCATAATTTTTAAAATTGAGTTCTTATAACCAGGATTTTTTATCAGCTCAGTAAATGGCCTTGGAATTTTAATTTTGCACAGCTCATTTTTGAAATTAAAATTCTGCTGATTCTTATTCACTTCTTCAACTTCAATAACCTTTTCTATATTTCCCCGATTCTTCCCTTTTCCCTGTGTTTGACGACCTGATTGTTTAGGATGAAGAATTGCTTTCTTTCTAGGGTTTTGAGCAACCTTCTTTGGTCCTAACCTTAAACCAATAGTCCTCTTGGGTTTAGACTGAAATATCTCTGCTGGTACTTCATGACTTAAATCATTCTCTGTCTGAAAAATATTTGCATCATAATATTCAGAATTTAAATACTCTTCTTCAGTTAAAAAACATTCTGTCAATAGCTTCCCAAAATAATTTATGTCTGGATTTTTATATTCAAACTGCTCATTTTCTTCTTCTTCTCCTTCATCAATTACATTGTTTTGGAATAGTGGTGGCACCTTCTGATCTCCAAATTCTCTTCTCTCACTTTGTATATCATTATTACTTCTTTCTCTAGGAATAAACCTAGGTGCAAACTGGCTTCTAAACTAATTAGGATTATTAGGGTTTCTTTCTCCTTCTTGAGTAGGCCTATTTTTGTTCTTCTCCAGCTCCAATTTGCTTAATTTCTCTATTAAAATTTTTACTAATTTATCCATTTCATCAATTTTACTATCAGCTGATTGTGATGTTGAAACTACTGGAGCAGCCTCCTTTTTACCTTTTCTATTATAAGCTTGCTAATCTGAATTCACTTTTAGTCTATTAGAAGCTAGAATATTGGATTCTACCTCTAATGTTTCTTCTTGTATGTGCAATAGACTAACTGGTCTTGTTTCTCTCAGGTGTAAGGAGAATTCATGATTGAAATCATTTGCATAGGTAAGTTTTGTTGAAGTTTTGGAGGGTTTGATTTCTACCGGAATTCTACCATACATCTTGTTAAATCTTTTAGAAAAATATGCTATGGTTTCATCCTTTTTCCTCCTTAGGGCTCCAGATCCAGTAATATAATATGTATGATCCTTGGTATCACCCCATTTCTTCATTAAAAAATCATGAAGTTCCTCTATCAATGTAATTGAATTTTCTTGTAACTCTCTGAACCACTTCCAACTCTGCACAAACACTCTCATCCAGACTCTGCACAAACACTCTCATCCATACATCTTTTGCTTCAATGTTTTGGTTATCTGCATAACTGAGAAATTCATCCCAATGCTCTTTAGGTGTTGTCTCACCCTGCCCATTGAACCTTGGAAAATATTTCTGATAATCCCCCCCAGGGAGAGCATTTAAGGGCGGAGTAAGAACTAGTGAAGCATACCTAGCTTCCAACATCCTATCCATCATATCTAACGAAGGTTGTTGAGCTTCCATTGTGAAACTACTAGGGTTTGTTGTAGGAAAAGATTTGTTTACTAGACGGGTACTTGGATGAAAAAGGCTCTTGCTGGTTTTGAACTGGAACAATGGGATTTTTCCAGGAGATTGATTTTTTTCTTTTTTAAAGGACTGAGGATCAGTAAAGATTTGAAAAATGTTAACATGTATAGAAGGTGTTAACCATGGTGAATCTTGTTTTCTTCCTTGGAAAATGGAAAGGGTGACAATACGTCAAATTGAATAGGGCCACATAAAGTTGGGGATGACAGTGATCTCTTAATTTTCCTATCTTCTTTCAAAATTTTCTTTAGGTCTGAGATACCCAGGTGTAATGGTGAAGTAGGTCTCCTTCTTGTTCCAACCTTCCTAGTAGCCACTATGAAAACTGTCTAGTGAAAAGTAATCTAAATGATTTGTTGGTTTTGTCCACCTATCAAAACTAGTTGAATAATAAAAACCCATGGAATGTATGCTTTAGCTTCGTCCCCAGCAGCGGCGACAAATATGTTAGTGCCAGAAATTGTTCCAGACTACGAGAAGAACAAGCCAACACAAACTCTAATATGAAACAAGGTAAAACTATCTTTTTGTATTGTTTTTTGTCTAAAATTTTCATAAACAAGAGGGTAACATAAAACAAGCTAAAACATGTCCTAAATCATATAAAGATCAAAGACTGAGATGAACCATATATAAAAAATAAACTAGAAAGAACAGAGAAAAGTGACTGAGTTTCACCCATAACCTACAAGCATTTCATGAATAAGACATTATACAAGAAACAAGATTGCACATTGAGTGATTTAACAAACCAGTAATGAAACCAGTAATGAAAATAATAAGGGCTTATCAATGATATATATCATAATCAATCTAAAAAATTACATGAGAGTTTGGATCTTAGCTAGACACGGTAGCTTTTGAGCCTCCCCTTGCAAAAAACTCAAACCATACTACCATCTAATTCCATTATTTTATCCTTGTTACATCCCAAAAAATAGTTACTTAATTACCTAACTATCTTTAGGTCAAGTTCTCGAAACTACAAGAATAGTTACTTAAGTACATAACTAAGTTCTAGGTCTAACTCTTGAAACTGCTATTAAACTGATTGTTTTACAAAATAATCTATTAACTTTACAAAAATTGACTATAGGACACCTGTCAGAAGTGATCTTTTAAAGATTTTTGGATGCTTCAGCCATAAGTGATATCCCTTCTAGAGCTTGTAATTTTTTTCTCGTTCTTTGCTGCTCTATTTCCAACTCTTCAACCCTCCTTGACAGCTCTTGATTCTATTGAGTTAAATCCTGTATTTTCTGATTCAACTTCTCAAATTTGTTTTGAGTATTCCTCTTCCTTTTTAATGCTTCCTTTGAAACCACAATCAACTCCTGATAATGGGTGTTAATATCTTCAATATCTTCTCTTAACCTCATGTTTTCGATGACCAAACCTTCATTTGTTTCATTAAGAAAATCAATTTGATGCTTATACTATTTAACAGTCTTCTAAAGATTTTCATTCTCTGAGTCTATGCACTTTCCTTCTTGAAATGAGAAAGCTTCCTTTGATAACCAAGGGATATTTAGTTTCTTGAAAATTGCCTCATCATCCTCTTCATGCTGGTTTGATACTGCTATAGGAACCTTTTGAGACCTATCTCCCTTAATAATGGACTCTTTGGACTGTTCTACAACTATGTCTTTCATTAGAGAGGATTTAATAGTCACTAAATCTTCTCTCTTACTATTGACCTACTCAAAATTTAGGTCTTCATCTTCTTTCAAATCTTCTCGAGATGATGAATCTTCTATTGCAGTGATATTCTCCTTAGCCAACATTGGATTCAAAAGATTTTTCATATTCATTCTCAACTTATTCTTTTCTCTTGTTTTGGGTTTCCAATTTGACTCTTCTATCATTGCATATAAGAACTTCCACAAACCTTTATACTAGAAATTAGTAAACCTTCATTCTTTAATTCAACCGTTGAATTTAATTTAGGTTTTTTACTAAGAATCTGTATGTTCTCTACTTCAATAATGGCTGGAACAGAAGCATCTTCCATGTTTTCTTGGATATCATTGACATCCTGATCATTATCAACTGATTTCTTTTCTTCTTCCTGTTCTAAAAATGCTACCTAGACTTCTTCCACATCTTCAAAAATTTCTATTTGATTATCTTCATCAATATTTCTTTGCTCTCCACCTACAGGTTCTTCAAGCTTCTGAGCTGAAAAATCCACTTGAGCATTCTCTTCTATTGATTCAACAATGAATTCCTTCTTCAATCTTTTAACCAGGATATGAAGTTTATTCATCTGTCTCTTTCTTAACTGATCTTCTTTTTCACTCTGAAACCCTGACCAGAACAATAAGTATTCCCAAGTTTTACCTTTTTTCTGTAACACAGTACAAATAATTAGTTTTATCAATCCATGGTGGAAGATAGATTGTTTTGTATGATATTTATGTCCCTTTACCCTACTTGACATTTTCTGCAGGCTCTTTAGGAAGAAAAAGGGAAGATTCATCCTCGATTCTTGGTTTATATGCTATAGAAATATGATGTGATACTTGAAGATAGAAGCAAATCTACCCTCACAAGTTATATAACTATGTAAAATCTTAATAGGATCCTGCCACTCATATTTGAAGTTCTGTACATGCACACCCTTTCTACAATCTGCTACAACCTCAGGCAATGAGAAATCCTTTGAATTGAAGGTAAATGGCACCTTTTTAAACAAAAATTCACCCTCATCTGCAATATATGTTTCTTTAGCTATCAACTCTCTAGTTAACTCAATTTTAAGGGTATTGAAAAGAACTGTATCTTTCTCTAACCCTTGGGAAAACCTATATGATACTTCAAAATGATAACCATCAATTTTTTCAAAATACTTAAACCAGCCAACTCTCTGGAACAATTTTGCACATTCAGGAAAATTTTTAGCCCACCCCATATAAGAAGGTTTGGCCCTATTGGTTTTTCCACTCCTCTTCATCTTTTTGCACTAAACCCTAATTGTATGTTTCTTTCAAACAACTTAGGAAAATTCTAAGTAATTCTCTACACAATGGGATTAATAACTCAAAGAGATCGTATTTCCCATAATTACAATTTAAAAAAAATATTATACCCTAATATCGGTCAATAATTTCGTTACCTGAGAATACAGTTAGGATGTTTATGGACTAACCTCCTATTTTGCGGCATTATGTCTTTAATGCAACACTGTTTAGCAGTTCCTGGTACCTCACTCTGCAACTGCCCAACTCTTTAACCTCTTTCTTCACAATTTCTTCCAACGAACTACTAACAAGTATAACATGATCTCTGAAGCTTCTCACATGCCCATCAATTTTATCACTGCCTTTGATCATGCTCGACAATGCGCTATCATAAATACTTAAGAAATTTCCACTCTTCAAGACTTCAGACTGCTGCGATTTACCTGCAATATCATTATCCTGTCTTGCACACTTGTCATAATGATTATTTAGGATTATACACGTATCATTTTGTCTTTACAGATGTAAAAGCCTCCATCATTTGCGATTTTAGAACAACCCACAAGCCGATTTTATAATTTTCAAGTGCCTCGATTTTCTTGTAGCGCTTTAGCTCACGATTTTTCCCTCTTGCGTTACAGGAATCTGCCTTACAAATATTTTTGACAAATGAATCCAAAACAAAGGGTTAAGTAATATAATTCAACTTGGATCAAACCTTAATGATAATGTTTTTCAAATTTTCTAAAATATATACTTCCAATAAGCCCATTAAAACTATAAAACCAACAAAATAAAGTAAATTAAATAAGAAACAACATGAAATCAAATAAAAATATGCTTAAAATTTCTAATACCTCAAAACCAAACTCAAAATTTAGAAGAAATAAGAAAAACAAAGCTTTGGAAATAAGATGTAATCTAGAAAAAAAATCTAGCTATAACAATGTCTTTTAATCTAGATAGCCCTGACGAGACCAATTGTGTGGAAGGGTTTTAGAGTTGAATCCAAGAAGATGGAATCACAAACCATGCTAATGAATGAAGGCATAAATTAACTGGAAAAAATTATCTTGTATTGAAACCCAGAGTATCAACCATGTTTAAATTTACAAAAATATGGGAGATAGTATCCTGCAAAGAGACAAGACCAGATAACACAGGTACTGCAGGTCAAGCTAAATATGATGACGAGTTATGAAGGGATTTGGTTAATATTGATGTTATTTTCTGATGATATTGAGACTATAAAAATTGCTCGAAAATGTCAATGAAACAAATATTTTACATCCTAAAAACAAGTCTTTGTCATTGAAGTTGCTGGAACGAGGTACCATGGCAGACCTTAAAAATTCATTAGCTTATACCAAGTGAGACTCTTGTAGAAAAAGTGTCCAAATCAATTACTTTTAATAGCTTGCTGAAGTCCTTCACTTCAATTGCGAACATGTTAAATATTGATCCAAAAGCATGGAATTTGATGAAGTACAACTCTTATAAGAGGATAAGTGAGAAAAATCTCAATCAGATTCCAAAGACGATGACGTTGCATTTTTGTCAAATTTAAAAGGAAAATGTTATTCGTCGTTGCTTTTATACGATCTAGGAACTCACTTTCAGGAACTAATCGAGAACCTCTAATTTATTTTTCCATGCTTTACTTTTCTGACCAAACTACTTTTTACTCATGGTCTGCCCTGAAATAATGCCTGTATCTGGTGATTGTATCCTAATTTCTTCAAGATAAGAAGAAAAATTCAAAATATTGTCTCCATCATTATGAATATTTCTTTCACTCTCTCATGACCTTTTAAAATCCCTCTTTGTTGTCTTCCACTCTGGCTCAATTATTAAAGATATTGCACAAGAAACATCAGACCTCAAATGGTTCTCAAAAACACTACATCAGACCTCAAATGGTCCTCAAAATGGCTTGTAGGCTTCTTCGTCTTTAGTATGGACCTCATATTGTCATATTTATATGTTGATAATGAACTGTTCTTTTTAACCCCAACCTGAACTGAATTGAGCATCTTCCTATCTTTCTTATCAGACAATATAAGGGATGTAGCTAGATTTTTCTTATTCTCACCTACCCCATGTGTCTTTTGTCAGTTTTCCTACTATGTACTTCCCTATTAATATCACGTTTCATGGAAAAAGTCTCATAATGCATTTGATTAAATGTATCGTTTTGCATTTTCAACATTTCCTCTGACTCGTCAGTTGCTTCTTGGATTTTATCATTTTTTCTAAACTATATTTTCTCTATAGAATCCTTTAATCTTTCATCAATACATGATATGGATTTCCCATCATCAATATTTGGCATAAAGTCCTCTTTCTCTGTACCTCTATCAGCATACTCATCACATATCTCTTTCACTACCCAAGTAAAGTCTGTTTAAGACTTTCCTTGACATTTGGATGACAACTTATTTTTCAATTCAGAGGTGAATTCCTGAACATCAGTAGGAGCACAGAAACCACTGTAGAAGAAGCGATAAAAAAATGAAATCAATAAACCAAAACCACATGCTTGGATGGTTGAGAATCCATTTTTTTAAAACTATCACTGTAATACTATTTCATGTGGATGGTCACACAACTAATATTGAAATCAAATATGTTTGTGGAGTTTAGATGTCTTATTGAATGTCTTTATTACTATTATATTGTAAGATAAAAACTTTATTAATTCCTTTTCTTATAATGTGATATTTAGCAAGACAATTGGTTTTGTTATTTGCTCAACTGAAGGACCGACAGTAGATTTCAGAAATCCTATCAATCCCATTGAAGAACAGAGGGTTGCAACTAAGTACTATAACTCAGAGATAATATTCCTAGAATCTTTAGACTGTATCCTATTTATGGAGATTTTCTTTTGGAAGTAATATAAAAACTGGACTTAATTAATGTCATTGCTCAGTCAAAGTATTACGGATCTTCAGTTAATAGTATAATAATAAATAGTGTCTTTTTTTTTGTTATCAATTCTAAAGGTTTAAATGTGGAATTCCTATTGTTATTGGTAGAATATTAACATAGCCTATTGTCTTTAGACTGTCCTATTTGTGATGATTGATGAAGGATATATATTTTAGAATTAACATGCATGTTTTTTGTTACAGCTGATTTTACCACACATGGTTGATCACACATTTATGGCCTTCCATGTCCCTATGCAGACTCTTTGGACCCCATGGACCAATATTGTACCTTTGATGTTTCCAATTTCATCCCTAAAAACACTTGTTATTTTTTGTACGTGACTTTTAATCCCATTCTCGCGTATATACACGGATATTGACCTCGAACTCGTGTACATTAGGATGTGTGCATAAGTCCAAATATTTTTGGAGTTTTCCTTGATGTGTGTCCAAACCACTTGTCTCTTGGCCTTCCATATGCCTCGATATTGCTCAGATTTGACCCTCAATTATTCCTTTGGAGTATTATATAAATATCCCCTTGGATACATTGAAGGAGAGGAATTGAAGAGAAAGAAAACTATAGTCCATTGTTGCCATAGCTTGCTTGTACTTGAGTATACATCCCTTTGTCCCTTTGGAGCACTTTGTGTTCTTCCCAAGATTTCCTTTTCTTGTGAGCTTGCTATCGAGAGATGGAGGATTGAGGTGGTGGAGGCACAGGTGGAGGACTCAGTTTCTTCGGTTTGCAAACATGTCGATAGAGGTTGTCACTTGTGTAATCTTTGATTTGATCAATAGAAATATATTTTCTTATTCAATAATGTGCATTTAAATGAATATTGAATGCATGGATGTGTTTAATTGCTTATGCATTGTTGATTATATATTCTAGAGTATATCTAACACCATTTTATATAGCATGTGTGTCTTGTTTGTTGTTGTTGAGAGCAAATTGCTAATACAAGTGGGATTGGAAAAAGCTCAATAGGGATCTACTTCAACCGTCCAGAATAACATATGATTTGGGATCCTTTAGTGTTAGATGTTTTTTTTCTCTTGCATATTGGGAAGAGATTTATTTCTGTGGTTTCTCTGTTTGTTGTGGTACACTCTAAGCCATATGAAGTTTCTCTCCATAATAGAATTGGAAACCATATTGGGGAGGTTCCTAGTTGTTTTTCTTTGGGGTTTTTTTGGCATTCAATGTGCTTGAATTGCTCCAATTTCTCTGTTTCTGTGTCGGGTATGGGGGCATGTTTTTCTAGTAGGGTCCTGAAGAAGTAAACTTTGTCTCATCCTATCTGTTTACCTGATTTTTCTCTCTTTTTCTTCTTGTACGTGGGTTTTTCTTTCACAGTCGTGTGTACACACGGTTTTTCCTGGAACAGTCACGTATACATGCAGGTTTACTGAGAACAGTCATGTATGACTTCATTTTTTTCTTTATTGGGAGGATTCAGTGTTGCTGGGTGAGTTTGGATGGTTGCTGAGTCTTCTTGGATGCTTCTGGAGTCTGTATACACCCCTGTTTCTGACCAGAGACTTATTTTAGTTTGATTTTTGAAAATGTTATTGTCATTCATTTTCTACTTTTTCTTTTGAGATTAGTGCATTTGATCTCTTTTAACTTGGTTCTTTGCTTAGCTACTATTTGTGAGTGGTTGTAAATTCTAAGGGTGGTAGAGTCATCCTTTTTCTTTTATATCTCATTTAATTCAAAAATACGAAAAACATTTTGCTTTTTCAATAGTTATGCATGGTTTGCATTTTGCATTAGCATGGTACTTGCATTAGGTTTTCTTGGTGAATTATAGTGAGATTTTCATATAGGAATGATTGCATATACATTTGAAGGAAAAATTTTGCACTTCACGTAATAGCAGACCCTTTTTTTCATTCTACACAGTGCATTTGCATTGATTCTTAGGTGTGCATTTTACTTCTTGTTGCATCATAAATTCATTAGTTGCACGTCCATTTACCCTTTGAGTAATACAACCAATTAAAATCAACGCATAATAAAATGAATTACATTATTTTCTTTTCTAGGGTGCATCAACAAGATTAGGTTTTAGGGTCTTGAAATAGTTCATTATAAGTAAATTCTCCATGACCAATAAACAAAACAATTAGGTGTCTGTCCAGGTGAGAGTGTGAAACCCTTGGTATAATTAGTGTTTCTCAGGATCCTCCTATTGCACGGGAGTTAATCATGAGGCAGTGTGAGCAATTATGATTGGGATGACCCCTGATTATGATTGATTAGCACTGGAGATATTTTTAGGATTGTATTCATATATGGGGGCCTTTGAGGTATTGGATGGTGTACCCCTGGGGTACCAGTTGTGATTTCAAGATTCAGGCTTTGTTACCATGCCCATACGGTCAATCCTGCTTGTGACTATCTGTCTGAACATTGGTTATATTGAGATGACCTTATTTGCCTTACCTAGGTTATCGAGGGGGTATTTGTAGAGGTTATTATGCAGGTGTACTTACCAGGTAGGTGTCGGATAGCACAGTCACTATATGCGTTGAAGCTGATCACCACTATAATTGGTTACAAACCTCCATTTGTTGTGTATGGGAGTCTTAAGCCTTTCCTAGGTGAGACATACCTGTTTCATTCAGGAGCTCACATATCCTACCCTTGGTTTGCTTATGATTTGGATTTACATTTTTTAGGTGTATGCTCTGTGCACACTAGTTTCCCTATGGTTGCATAATTAGATTGAGTCTTTTATTTTTTGAGTCATTGTGAATTTGGGTGCGACATCTTGCCATTATCATCGTTTAGTAGGACTTCTTCCTTCCATGTCTCCTCCTCCTTTAGGAGAGGGAACCAGACAACCTGAGTGGACTACTTCTCACTTTGATTCACACACCATGGGAGATCATGAGGATGAGATTCCATAGATGTCCTCTCCACCTCACAAGGTTGGGGAGGATTATCTACTAGCACATATGATATACTGCATGACTATCCTTCATGGTATGCTTATGATCCATCATTCATAGGTCGTCGGTATTGGCTTTTGGGTGACGAGACTCACTATGAATCCAAAAGCACTAGTAATGTTAGATATGGCATGCCTGGTATCCCTAAGTCTAATCTAGCATATCATGCCGAGTTGGAATTTGACCGTGGGACTACGCCTGGGGGCACTTCCATTCCTTTCCATGCGGAGAGGTTTGGGGGCACTAGTCACATTGCACCTTCCATCCCTATGGTGGAGTGTTGAGCCACAAAAATACTACATTTTATTCACCATTTCATATACTATTTATCACCTTATTCCATTATATCCTTCCATAAAACCATTAATATTTATCATTTTCATAATAAATATGGGTTTATATTACTATTTTCCAAATCATTTATTCTTGAGTATTTTAAGTGAATTTATGGTTAATTATTGAGAAAAATAACATATTTTCATTATACTTTAAAGTTGAGTGAGTTTGGTGATATGTATAGGTGTATTTGAAGACTTTAGCAAGCTCAAAAGTGGCCACCTAGCCTCAGATTCGAATTTCATCTTCTAGATGTGGCTAACTTCAAGGAGAATATCATGGAGGTGTGGAGAGAATATCTTATCTAATATTTGTTGAGAATATAAAGGGATGAGTTGTAGATTTGTTGAGGATTTTGGGGGATGAGTTGTCTATTTGTTGAGAATTTTAAGGGATAGGTTGAGAGAATAGTGGATTTGTAATTATGATCAGTTATCTTGGATTTATGTATAAATAAGAGGTCTCTCTCCTCATTTTGGTTAGAGATTTCTCTACTGGTTTAGAAGTAGAGAATAGTTCAGAGTTAGTCATAGAATAGCTTCTTGACTCTTATGTAATGGAGATTATGCTTTGATGCACTTCCTTTGATTCCTCCATGTTAATATAGATTTTTAGTTTCTTTCTTATGAGGTGTTAATGTAGATTTTCAGTTATGTTTTGTTTATGAATTGTTAGCATAGATTTTATGTGAGATCACAAGTTAATGATTATCTGCTTTATACACGCTAATGTTGATTTGTTTTATACCAGTTTACGTTTATGCAATGTTATGCTTTCATAGATTAGATTTATTTCATGTTTTCTTAGATCAGATTTATTTCCTGCAATTTCCTGCTTTTCTAGATTAGATTTCCATTCATGTCATTTCTGCTTTTGCAACTTTAATTTAATTTGAGTTGCATATATTTTCGCTTTCAGTCATTTAGAATATTATATTAAGTTCAACGACACTCTTCCCCTACATATATTTTGTTTGTGCCTCACAATTTTACACTCTCTCTAGGTTGATAATTAAATCGTTGGAATTCTATTGTAATCTGTTTAATAATTTTACCCAACATTTTGGCGCCATTGTAGAGGAGGTGCTAAAAGGGATCAAATTTTAGATAGGTAGATAGTTTGTTTTTATTAGATAGAAAGGGGGAGGGGAAACGGTAAGACGCAAGGATGACCTCACTACGGGATTTCTGATATTTCTCTGGTGTAACAGCCAGACGCATCCACTTTAGTGGGTTACCCCTAAGCCTTGATTGTTTTATGCAAATCATTTACTTTTTCTGCAAATTATTTCATTTGATTGATTTCTGCAAAGAATTTACTTTTTGTGCAAATTATTTACTTTTCTGCAAATGCGAGTTTGTTTTTATGCAAGTTTTCTTTTATAGTTTTGTAGTGCAAAAATATTGATTTCTTTCATATTTGGGCTAGCCTTTGTTTCATACTAAGCTGTTTTAATTTTATATGTTGATTTTTGTTTTATGCAGATTTGTGTGGGCTTTTTATTTTTCTGTTTTTTTGTACTAACTCATTCCGTATTCTTTGTTGCATTTGTCATGTACTCGTTTTTATCTCCTTTCTTTTTGCATTTGTTTTGATTTTAGCTTTACGATGAGCATAAGCTTAGAGAAGCTCACTGAGATCCTAGCAAAAATTATGATCTCCTCTTCTTTAGAAGAGGGGATCTTGACCACAGTCAAGGATGAAATCACTCTTCGTGAAGCGAACAATGAACAATTGACATTAGACAAAGAGCACTTGTTCGAACTGGAGATTGAAGAGGATAGAGAAGGGATCTTGGTGACCATCATGCAAACAAAAGCTGCATCAAACACATATTTGAAGTAAGTGTTAGGTTAGATCAGTTTTATTTTTTTTTATTTTGTTAATTTACATTTACAATTCCTAATTTTGCATACCTTTGAATACATTAGGTTTCATTTTGTCAATATTATTTTACTACTTTTACATGTATGGTTCCACTCGAAGTTTCATTACACTTAAATGATTGAAAATTCAATTAAAGTAAAGTATGCATATTTTAGTATTTATTTTTAATTTAAAATTAATATATAATGCTTTAATTTGTTTTAATGTTTTTGTTTACAAAAATTTTCATTTTTTTGTCTTATTTCCTATTTTGTTTTTAGGAATTAAAAATAGTTTTTATCCTTTAAATGAAAAAAACTATTATGAAAAAAGAACAATTGAAATTGTGATTTCTTTTCATGTTTATTTAAATAATTTTTATGCCGTGTTAAGAATAAAAAAAATGCATTAAAGATTAATTGTTTTTTATTTTCTAAAACTACTAACCATTAGACAATAGAATAAATAAATTTACAATAAACCAATACTAGTTTCAGTTTTCTTATAGAATTTTTGTTTAAGTTTTATAATGTTTTTGTTTGTTTTAATTATTAGTTTTTAAAATAAAAATTTAGATTTAAATTATAGAAAATAAAAATAAAAAGTAAAAATAAAAACTTTACCTTTTATCAGCATTTTTTTTAACTTATTAAGAATAAAAAACTATTTTACATTTATGAATGCTTTAAAAACAAAATTGAAAAAGAATATATAAAAAAAATTATTTTTAATTTAACATTACATATATCATGTTTCCTTATTAAAGTTTTTTAGTTTTAACTCTTTTTTTAATATGTATTATTATTAATTTAAACAAAACCTACAACTATAAACATAATAATAAACCGAAACTTTTAAATAAAATAATCAAAGTTATAATATATATATATATATATATATATATATATATATAATAAAATTCTTGATAAAAAAAAACACAAAAAACTTATATAAACAAATAAATCTTAGCATTGTAGATATATATTCCCTAAAATCTAAAACCTGTAAAAAGACAAAAAAATTATACTTGTGAATTATTTTTACATCTCTGAAACCACAGCAAAGGCAGAGCCTTTTAGTCTGCCATGCGAAAACTGCAAATAGTCTATCATACAGTCTACCATGCAAACAATCCTCCGTTTGAAATCTGGAATTTTATCCTTCGACTTGTCTTCTGATCTCAGTATTTGATCTGGGCATTCGTGCTTGCACTTTAAATACCTGCAAATATAAAATATTCTCAATTACCATCAATATAGAATATAGAGAACGATTAGTTCTAGACCTTGCACTTTAAATACCTGCAAATATAAAATATTCTCAATTACCATCAATATAGAGAACGATTAGTTCTAGACCGTTGATGATTTAAAGGAGCAAGAACGATTGCCCTCTCACCCCTTGCAGTTGATCCCACCATATCTGCGTTATTGATTCTTTTGGTTCCATTTTGTTAACTGTAAGCCAAACAGATGGCTAAACCGTCAGTTCTATATTTAGCCGCCTTCAACAATTCATTTAATTTAATGTACGGATTGAAGGATCGCAAACTGCTCCTAATCCTCATATGAGATTCCATTATCAATCCATCATACCATTGCCAGCCAGACTCCTTGTCACACACTCAACCATTTGCTCATTTTCTGGTTACAAAGTGCAAATACAGATATCAAAGCAATGGCCGTGAAGGTCACAACAACTGCCATGAAGAGACTAAAGATCCTGATATTGACTTTCTTTGGCGCATAAATAAGGAACAAGATAACGTAAACCAACTGGATAACAACCCTAGTTCCATTAATGGTGCTCATAAGAAGGTTGTTTGGTGAAATGAAGGGCAGCCCAAAGATTACTTTAGTTAATATTCAGGTCTTCCGATTTTCGGATTTCTAATGTTAGTCTAATCCTAGGGTTTTCTTGAAGCAAACTAGCTCACTGAGACATTCTTCTCCTCGATCGATCCTCAAAATGAACCAGAAATCACTGTGTTTGTCCCTTCTGGTAGTCGTAGTGATGTCTTCATTGATTTCGTTCTTAAACGCAGCAGCATCCGAACCTACTTATTGCGATTCGGATGCCAGTTATCCAGTGAAGGTTGAATCCATGGATATCAATCCTAAACCAGTTGTGAGCGTCGCTTCGGCCACATGTAAGATTTCTGCTATTTCCACCAGTTGCCTCAACCTTTGGTTCCTTTTGTTTTTAATTTTGCTTTATATATTAGTTAGTGCCAAAATCTAATGTTAAAATAGTACTTCGTTTCTATGGTTAATATGGTATAAACTTAAAAGGAGCCATCGCCAATAGCAGCCAGATGATTGTCGATGGAAATCTTCTATTTTGAATTGAGTTTACACTATTCCTCTATGACCTTAGACCGGAACACTTCAATGCCAAGTAATATCTCTCTGGTGCATGGTGGTGAGCATTACCACGTACAAAGAACCCTATTCTCGGCCATTTGGTTCTGGGTCGATGGCCATTAACTCCTCTGTTGGGTGTTGGGTGCCTGAGAGTAGCCGTCGTATTAACTCTCCTCATTCATAATTGCATTGGACGACACGCTATGCAGAGATGATCCATACAACTTAATAGATAATGGATTATATGCCCCTCTCGTTTGTAATATCTGTTTAATGTATTTGTCAATTGTAAGACCTTTCTGATGAGGCAGTAATTGACTTGTGACGACGTGCTAATTAACATGTGATGAAAAGGTAATCAATCTGAAAATATCCTTGTTTGCGCTCCTATCAAAATAGATTTCTGTAATCAATATCAAACCGAGATAATCAATTTGAAATAGACCTTTGTAATCGACTTGTCTCGGTTTAATAGCAGTTTAATGAGCAGTAATCACACATTAAATTACAATAAAGAGCTCCTAAAGTGATGAGCAGCGGTGAACCTATTACAAGTCGACCCTTTGGTTATCCACGAATTGTTAACGTGTGATGAGCAAGAGGCACGTTAAATTTCAGTAATTTAACGTGTGATGAAATTTGTTTGCAAGATCTGTTAGGAACAATTACTCAACCAACTCGTCAATGGGGAGGCTCAATCACGGGGGCTTCACTTGTTGACCAATACTTGTTGACCAATATCGTATCACGTCAGTTCATATTGTGGGTTTTTAAATTATCAAAAATTGAACCAATATATTGCAGGTATTGGGGGATGAGGGGTTTAGGATGGGGGTGAGTAGGGTGGTTTATAAGGATTGAGGTATAAAAAGGGGTGGGGAGGAGGTTTTAAGTATTGGGAGGGGGTTTCAACAAAAGTTTGGGTCAATATCTATGGAAATTAAGGGTATTCTTTAATATCCCACGATTGCACGTTGTGAGATGTTCACTAAGTGAAGTCCCCATGGGCTCAATCTTGCCGGATCATTTGAGATGTGCAGCATAAGCTGTCATGAACTGGTGGGGCAAGATGTGGGGCAAGATGTGTTCGACTGTGCTCCTCCCTGTGGCTTTGGCTCATTTCACCAGCAGTATTTGATTGATGGGAAATTGGTTGCTGTTGGTGTGGTTGATATATTACCAAGATGCATTTCAAGTAAGTAAATGTTTTGGGATCCAGAATTGGTTTTTTATTTTATTTTTTGTATCACTTGGGAAGTATTAAGCTCTAGAGGAAATAAAATGGGTGCGAGAGGCACAAAAGAACTGCCCGAGTCTTCAGTACTATTATCTTGGTTACTACACTCACTCTTGTCCAAAAATGAAATACAAGGCAGCTTATAATCCTTCAGAACTTCTGTGTCTTGTGCGTTACCAATGGGTTCCTTTCCAGGCTACAAAGCCATTGCTAGATGAGACAGCCTATGCTTGCCTCTCTGATATTTGTGATAACGCAAATCCTGTCAATGATGAAATGATTTATTCTGCTGGGAAAGATGATCATGAAATGGAGGATGATCTGGAATTGCGTGATGGAGAGTTCATTGAATTCGAAATCTCAGGTCGCGGTGATGTGGGCATTGAGTAAGGCATTGATTTCGATATAAGGACTTGAAAGATCTTGGTTTTCTGGTTCATAGTAGCCTTGATTTGTTAGCTGGAGACTTGCGGAAGTTTGCGGAAGTATGTTAAAATTGTTGGTACAGAACTTTCTGAACGCATTGCTTACTGTCTGGGTTGAGTGCATAATGTATTACGCTCTAGCAGTGTTTATTGAAATCTCGTGTTAGAATGGATATTCTGAATGGAAGAGGGTTTTTATATGTTTATCCTTCTATTGTAATGCAGCCTATGGAGAGGTTTTGTTGTTGTTGTTGGGTTAATTCCTCCAATATATATATGAAACGGCGCTTTGCTTTGTGTGCGTAATATAGTTTATAGATGGTTCAGATGGCCGCAAAAAAACCCTTCTAGCAATGAAGGACCTTATCCAAAAGATTGACACCATTGGATGGCCATAAATAAAACCAATAGCCTGCGAGTAAATAGCAAGTGAATGGGCCATGCAATAAGCCGGCTGATGAATGGGGCCTTTCTCATGACCTTATGTAAAGGACTTTAAATCTGGTGGCGTTTCTTCAAAGAGCTTGTATCACACATCGTGATGATGTCATTTGGTATTAGAGAGAATTCAGCCTGCAAATTACTAAGAAGAACGCATTCTGCATATGCCTCTTTAGTTTCACTCCTCACATAACATATTTGCTTACATCAAAATTACAAATTCCATGCCTCTTAGAGGTATGAAGACACTCATTCATGCATGGCAATAACTTGAAACCGGGATAGCTGCATAAAGAGCGCAATTTTCACGAGTTTTTGAGCTGGTTTCCAACAGCCCCTAGACTGTATTATTTATAGGATAGGGTTTATATAAATAAATGATAGCCCCTAGACTGTATTATTTATAGGATAGGGTTTATATAAATAAATGATAAGGGCTTCATTTAAGTTGCTTTTTATTTATTTTGTTTTCATTTAAATTATATACCATGATTTTTTAACTAACTTTATTTAATAAAATTTAAATAATTTTGTGGAGTGTAGAACAAATGGTAAACATGTATTAAAACACTTCTAGTTATAATCACGAGTTAAAATTTTATAAATATGAGTTAAAAAAAACACAATAAAAAAATATAATTAAAAGAAAATAATATAAATAATTTAATACACAAAAACAATTTGAAATAAAATTTTTTAGGTCAAATATAAATTAATATCATCTATGAAATAAAAGGCTTAGTTGTTGTCACATCTAGCCTTCTTCTTAATTTTTATTTTTGCATAGTGGGACCTCACACATCTTCCGTTTGGGGGAGTTAGGCATGTAGGCGTTCAAATTTATCATAAACAAATTGTTTGTTTGCACATTCTTCTCTATTCAAATCATTAAGATAGCCTAGTTTTAGAGGGGTCGACAACTAAAAGGGTCGACCCTCTCTCTCTGTCGCTTAATAATTACGTAAAGGCGCACTTATTTTTAAAAGTATTAGTTAATAAATAAAATCATAAATTTTTAATTTTTAAAGGAACTTAAAATTTTCTCAAATTTTTATGATTGTTGTGCTAACTTGTTTTTCGCAAGTCACTCAGAAACAGGTTTTGACAAGAAGCGTTTTTATTTTCAGGTATAAGAGCATTTTATTTATTCTCCTTAACTTTCTGTTAAGCACATAATTTCATGCATTTTCTATGCTCTAACAAGTTTGATGCAGGGAAATACTAATTTTTTTTTTCAGATTTAAAGACGAACAAATGGCATGCAGAAATAGTTTCCAGAATTGCATAAAATTTTCAGAAAAATGCTCCATTAAATGTTTGGACAAGCTGAGTTTCCACTGTGTATGTCATGACATTTGCTACCATAAAGAATCCTTTTAGAGACCAATTGCACCATGTCATGATTACTTACCATTTTTCCTACCAAGCTTATTCTTCTTTCATGTCAGAGTCTACTTTTCCTTGCCTTATACATCATAACTTCCTGCATGCCTACCTTTCTCAGTTACACACATTTTCCTCATTTTCAGTTTATCTATTTCCTTCTGAATAAAATCATTCAGTTTCCTTTCCATGACTACATTGCTGTGTTATCCCTGGCATAAAAACTGTTTGACCTTCATATCTTTCATCTATAGTCCTACCACTCATTATGTATAACTCGTGTTGATTGATGTGGGATTCCTTAAGGCCCACCTTTCAACAATTCTTGCCCCATCGACCTCAACACTTTATTTGGGATAGAGACTAGAGTTCATTTTTAGTACATTGAGGCTTCCATGCCTTAATGGCAAGTTCTCTCGCTGACAATAATGGAAATAAATCAATGTCCCTTAATCGCTAGATCTTGCAAGTGGATCGACATCAGCTCATTTATTCGCACTTTGCATGATGTGCTTAGGTACCTTGGCACTCATTGACATCAATGGTGAGATTGCCTCGCATTGATAAACAACATTCATCAATGGTCGGTAATCCAATGACTTATTTCCATGTTCGACATCAACACATTTATTCGCATGGTAAGAATTGTACCATCGGGTTTTGTAGCAGGTGAAGACTATATATTTTCATGATCATCATCGAAAGTTTTATAGAAGCATACTTTAGCCATATAAGAGTACCATAATTCTACTTCCAGCTCTCATCTTTTACTTCAGCCAACCAAGCACTAGTTCAAATCCTTCACTTCACATTCTATGATCCAGTAGCAGCCGCCACATTTCTATTACATAGTTCATCAACTTTTTGGGTAAGTGGACGTATGTTGTTTTCTAATCTTTAACCATGTAATTTATTAAATGCTAGAAAATGAATGAATTTAGAAAATTCGCTCATTACATTCCCTTTATCCTTTTTCATAAACCTAATCCATATTAAGTTGGGGGGGAGGGGTATTCATTATTGTTTTACACATTCATCATCTCATTCACCTTTAATCAACATATCTTTCCCAAACTAAGCTGGCATGATTCATAATATGAAGAAAAGGGGTTTTTTACTATACATTGATGGGTCATCATTTCTAATGCATGTATACTTAAAAAAAATCTTGTATATTGCAGTGAAAAATACAAGTAAAAAACAAGCAAATGTTGTTAACACATGAACCAACATTTGTCATACTTATGGTTGTCACACAAGAACCAGCCACAAAAATATAAAAAAGAAAAAAAAGAAAAATTGTTGCCACTCATGCATTTCAATATCATGAAATGATTTACTCTTACATACTATCATCATGTAAAACCTTAGCTAGAAGCCAAAAGTTTTAAAGGAATCAATGCATAGTTGCATGAGGACATGCAAATAGTCAAGTTGGGGGGTATGTTGAGCCACAAAAAGATAACATTTTATTTAACATTTCATATACTATTTATCACCTTATTCCATTATATCCTTCCATAAAACCATTAATATTTATCACTTTCATAATAAATATGGGTTTATATTACTATTTTCCAAATCATCTATTCTTGAGTATTTTAAGTGAATTTATGGTTAATTATTGAGAAAAATAACATATTTTCATTATACTTTAAAGTTGAGTGAGTTTGGTGTTGTGTACAGGTGTATTTGAAGACTTTAGCAAACTCAAAAGTGGCCACCTAGCCTCACATTCGAATTTCATCTTCTAGATGTGGCTAACTTCAAGGAGAAGATCATGCAAGTGTGGAGAGAATATTTCATCTAATATTTGTTGAGAATTTAAAGGGATGATTTGTAGATTTGTTGAGGATTTGGGGGGATGAGTTGTGTATTTGTTGAGAATTTTAAGAGATAGGTTGAAAGAATAGTGGATCTGTAATTATGATCAGTTATCTTGGATTTATGTATAAATAGGAGGGCTCTCTCCTCATTTTGGTTAGAGATCTCTCTAGTGGTTTAGAAGTAGAGAATAGTTCAAAGTTAGTCATAGAATAGGTTCTTGACTGTTATGTAATGGAGATGATGCTTTGATGCACATCATTTGATTCCTCCATGTTAATATAGATTTTATGTGAGATCACAAGTTAATGATTATTTGCTTTATACAAGTTAATGTTGATTTGCTTTATACCAGTTACGTTTATTCAATTTTATGCTTTCATAGATTAGATTTATTTCCTGTAATTTCCTGTTTTCTTAGATAAGATTTATTTCCTGCAATTTCCTGCTTTTCTAGATTAGATTTTCGTTCATGTCACTTCTCCTTTTGCATGTTTAATTTAATTTCAGTTGCATATATTTTCTCTTTCAGTCATTTAGAATATTAGATTAAGTTCGGCGACACTCTGCCCTTGCATATATTTTGTTTGTGCCTCACAAGTTTACGCTTTCTCTGGGTTGACAATTAAATCACCAGAATTCTATTGTAATCTGTTTAATAATTTTACCCAACATGGAGGCATCTTCACATGCTCATCCTAGGCCTAGTGTTAGTAACCCTATTCAGATACCAGAACCGGGATGTGTGAACATTGGGAACACCCGTTACATTCCTTCACATGTCCCATTTCCTGCAAAACCCTGTTCCTCCGAATTATTTTTTAACGACCCATACTCCCCCTAATTCGCATGGGCCTTTGGGCCAGAATATCGCTACTTTCCATGTTTGTTCTACGACTGCTAACACGATAGTATCACAGAGACAAGTGCCTCCTATTGTGTCAGCAGGACATGTACCTATTCTGGATCATCTCATGTTCCAGCTCATGGAGCTCCCCATATACCTAACTATGGATCATCTCAGGGAAGATCCCATGGAACACCTTATGGAGCTTCCCATGGACATTCTTATGGATCACAATATGGAAAAAACTATAAACCATGTGGGCATGGGTATCAACAACTGACTTACTCTTCTAATTATGGCTTTGTATCACCTCATAATCAAGGTACTCCACATCACAATGCTTCCATGCAGCCCTTCATCAGTCAAATGGGCAGAGTTTATTATGGACAGGGTCATGGTATTTGTAGCAATCAACCTTACATGAATCAGCACTACCAGCTCAACCTAGGCTCCCTTTCCTTACAACATTGAACTTACCTAATTTGTCAAGATTGATGAATGATCTTGTGTCTCATAATCTGGCATGGCCGACAATCCATACAAAGCTTCCTTCGAACATTCCCAATTTCGAAGGTAAGGCTAGTGAATATCCTAGTGAGCATGTCACCACTTTCCACCTTTGCTGCTCTTCCAATTCCTTACATGATGATTCCATCTGTTTGAGGCTATTTCAATGCACCCTCACGGGTCTTGTGGTGAAATGGTATATAGAGTTACCAGGGGGTGCTTATGCTATGTTCGATGATCTTTCCATGACTTTTCTTAATCATTTCCAGCTACTAGTATGTTACGATGTCGGTACTGAACTCTAGTCTACCTTTCGGCGAGACAAAGGAACGCACATTTCAGATCATATTCAAGAGTGGGATAGATGGAAACAATTAATTAAATCCTTTATACCACCAGAGTTTCTTCTAGAATGGTTTCTCAAGTCATTGTTACATTACATCACGAAGGATGTTTCTACATCTAGAGTTCAAAATGAGGTCCAAGCTATATTTAGGGCTCAAGAGTTGGATTTTATTTATGCTCAATCCGGACTCTTGTATGAGATTATTTCGAATGCTCCAATATCCAATTTCAACCCCAAGATCAAACATAGGCCACATGCCGATGGTATTGTTGGATCCACAAGTACCAAACCTATGGACTCGATTACGAAACAAGTGAGCCAGTTATCGATTAACCAGCCTGCGTCGGGACAAGCTACGAATCCATCTCAACCTACCCAATCGATGAGTGTACTCTCCGTGCAAACGTTGAACCTGAAAGGTAACTAGCATCCTGGAAGGAATAAGAAAAAAAGAAAAAATAATTGTAAGGGTGGGAATACAAATGAAAATGCTAATAATAATGACAAGAACATGAATAATGTTGGTGGGGACAAGCAGACTAAACGTAAGGTGAAGTTTCCTTGTAAGTTGTGTAAGGATGATCACCTCACTCACTTGTGCCCTTGTATGGAGGATGCCTCAAAGTTCATAGCACATGGACCAACTGTGTTTACTAATTATTTACCTAATAATCAAAATATGAACTCAAGGCTCGTTGATCCTGGTTGTGCATCTGGTGGAAATCAAAACCTACCAGAGGTTGCTCCTATTCATGGTTTTATTTACATGGTGAAAGCTTCCAAAGTTGTGACACATGCGAAATATTATGGTTCGTCACAACCAGTTATTGAGAAAGAACCTTCCACACCCGAGAGCACTTTGTGAATTGAAAATATTATGGATAAACCTGAAGCTCCACCTCACATTCCTAAGGGAGTCTTGAAGCGTTCATGGCACAATCCTAATGTCAGAGCCACCCAAAACTATTTAGTTGTTGAGGATTTGGGCCAGACTCCTTGTGCAATGTTCGCATTAGAAGTACTTCAGACTTTTCCTCCATAGAGGAAAGCCTTGTTGTCTGCTCTTGGGGTTAGTGATGATAACTCTTATTCCATTATAAAATTTTAAACCACGGGAGTACATCCTCACTTGCCTTACTACGTGTCTCTTTTGATTCATGTAGAGTGTCTCAACAACACCATCATGCATAGCATTATTGATGAAGGTGCTGTTTCTTCCATGATGTCTTTGTCTTTTTGGAAGGGATTAGGTTCTCCCATGTTGTCTCAGTCTTCCAACATGTTGACGAATTTTGATAGTAAATCATTTCAGTCGCAAGGTATACTTCCTTCTCTAGAGGTCCAATTGGGAGGGAATACCATCGCGATCAAGATCGTGGTGGTTGATACTACAATATTTTGCTGGGTAGGAATTGGATGTACAGTATGCAAGCCATAGCTTCTTCCCTATTTCGAGTGGTATTCTTTCCGTAATGGAAATATTCTTACTATTGATCAAATGTCATTGCATAATCCAAGTGTCAATGCATCATCGGGAGCCTCTATCCTGATTATCGATCATTCTCAGCCGACAATTAAGAATGTGGGTGTGGGTATGTATCCTTCTCTTATGGGAACCTTTAGTTGTCATGCGCTTGTTCTTATGATTGGGTCTAGTCTTGGTGGGGCTTCATCCTCGTCGAATTCGGTATCTTTTTGCACTGCTCATATGTAAGATCCTTGGATTCTTCCTTCACCGAATACTTTGAGTATGCCTGTTGAGACAGACTTGACGTTTCCTGCAACAATGGTGGCGTATCAATCAAATATTGATCATGTTATAGAGCCTAGTCCTTCCTCTTCGTAGATGGAGGAGGAGGACCCTTATGTGATTCTTGCATACGCAATAGAGTCATCTCACTCTCATGACTGCATTGATGATGTTTTTCTGTCAGATGAAGCTATTTTTGAGGCCATGTTTGGGGTTCAGCAACCTTTGGAAGAGTTGCACCATAGATCATATTTCCTTCCTAAGCTCGATCGTCTAGAGTGTGATGACTTTAGGGATATTATTAGTGAGAAAATTGGTATCCCTATGGTCCCATTAAGCTGTCCTGGTCAGATGGCTGAAGGGAACATGACTAACCTATCACCAACGATTCCTATCAATATTTCTTGTGATCCTGGTAAGATTGAGAATGTCTATATTGGGGCAGGTTGTCCCACTGATGAGATTAAGGAGTATACCGATTTTTTTAAGGAGTTTCGTGATATTTTAGCTTCGTCATATGAAGAAATGATAGGTATAGACCCTCATATTATCGAACATGAAATCCAGACCTATCCAGATGCAAAACCAATTCAACAACATTTGCGTGTCGTGAATCCGAGAAAATCACCCGCCATTAAAGTTGAGATAGAGAAACTACTTAAACATGGTTTTATCTATCTCGTTCCCTTAATGGAGTGGGTTTCAAATCTCATTCTGGTGGATAAGAAGTAGGGAGTGATCTGAATATGCATTGACTTCTGTGACTTAAATCGAGCCTGCCCTAAGGATAATTTCCCCACAACATTTATTGACCAAATTTTGGATCAATGTGCGGGAAGTGAGGCATTTTCTTTTATGGATGGATTTTTTGGATATAATCAGATACAAATTAACCCCGAGGATCAAGACAAGACCGCATTTATTTGTCCTTGGGGTACTTTTGCATATCGGAAGATACCCTTTGGCCTTACAAATGTTGGAGCTACATTTCAGTGGGGCATGACCTTAATCTTTCACAATAATAAAATGATTATAGAAGTATATTTGGATGATCTCGCTACTCACACTTGTTTGAGAGTGCTACATCCTTATAATTTAATATTAGTGTTCGAAAGATGTCATCATTATCAAGTTTATTTAAATCCTCATAAGTGCATCTTTTGTGTGACAGTTGGTCGTTTACTAGGATTGATCGTATCCAAGGAGGGTATTAGAGCCGATCCCTTGAAGGTTAAGGCAATACTTCAATTGTATCCCCTGTGTAATATTCGACACCTTTAATGTTTACAAGGTATGGTGAACTTCTTGTGAAGGTTTGTGGTTAATTTTTCCAACTTGACTAAAGGTTTTATGCATCTATTGAAGAAGGACACCCCTTTTTACTATGATGAGTGAGCCCAAGAGTCTTTAGATATTCTTATGCGAGCCTTAGCAACATATCCCATGCTTAGGCCACCAGACTATAGTCATGACTTCTTGATTTATGTGGTCGCATCTTAGGAGACGGTTGGTATGGTTTTGGTTTAGGAGGATGAGGAGTTACATGAGCATGTCATATATTATTTGAGCCGAAACATTATTGATGTGGAACTTCGCTATTCCCATGTGGAGAATCTAGCCTTAGCCACTGTTCCTGTAGTTTAACGTTTGAGACATTACATTCTCCTCCGCCAAACTTTGGTCATAGATCACATCAATCCATTTCAGTTCGTCCTCACTAGAAGGATTATTAGGGGAAAATATAATAAATGGATTGTGATTTTGCAAGAGTTTGATCTCGAATTTGTTTCAGCGAAATCGAAGAAATCATTAATCTTTGTGGAGCTCATATCATATTTTCCAAACTTGGAGGAAGAGGAGGTTTATGAGGATTCATTTTTTGATGATCATATATTCCTCATCTCAACTGTGGACCCTTGGTATGGGGATATTATTGTGTATTTGCAAACATTCAAGGTCCCTACTCACCTCTCATGGGATGAGCGGTGACAATTACGTCACATAGCGAAGAACTAGCTCATAGTGGATGACACTTTGTACCGCCATGGGGTAGATTCCATTTTATGTCGTTGTTTAACCCATGCTTAGGCTGAGGTTGTGTTTCATGATTACCATAGAGGGGCATGTGGTGGTCATTTATTTGGGCTTTCTATAGCCCATAAAATCCCGAGAGCGGGCTATTTTTTGTCGTCTATCTTCAAATATTGTGTTAATGCGGTCAAGAAGTGACAACCTTACCAGGTGTTTGAACGTAATATGCACTCGTGTCTAGCCCTGTTGCATCCTATTATCACCTTCGATCCCTTCACCAAGTGGGGGCTTGATTTTAAGGATTGCAACCCAGCTTGGCTAGGGGCCATTATCATATTATTGTGGTTGTCGAATACTTCATGAAATGGGCAGAGGCTATGCCCACAGTTAAATCTGACAGTGAGATAGCTGTGCATTTGATTTTCAACCAGATTATCACCCGGTTTGGCATTCCAAAAGATCTTGTCACTGACCATGGTGGGAAATTTTAGAACAAAATGATTAAAGAGATGGCTTCAAAGTTAGGGTATAATCAAGAGCATTCCTCTTCTTACTACCCTCAAGCGAATGGACAGGTTCGAAGTAGTGAACAAGTCACTTAAGTCTATTCTCCAATGAACCATTACACAAAGAAATAATAATTGGCATGTCATGTTGTGTCCTTCTTTGTGGGCCTATATAACCATGGTTAAGACTGGCACTAGTTTTTCTCCCTATCAGATTGTGCATGGGGTGAAGTTAGTATTACCGGTTGAATGTAAAATCCCTTCTTTGAAGCTAGTTGTGGAGATTTTACCAGACACTTCCACATTGGAAGAGAGTTTGGTCTACTTAGAGCAGCTTGATGAGCAGCGCCGAGATTCCTTAGTGGCTCTAGAGGTTAACAAGTGTTGTGTTAAGGTCCAATATGATAAGTCTGTCCATCCAAGGAAGTTTAGTGAATGTGACTTGGTCCTTTTGTGGGATCAAGATAAGGAGTCGTTGGGGGTAGGAAAGTTTAAACCCATGTGGAATGGTCCTTATGTGGTTAAACATGTATTAGAGAAAGGCACCTATGAGCTAGTTGATTATGAAGGGATAGACTTAGCGGAGCCTAAAAATGGGATCTACCTCAAAAAATACTATGCATGATCTTTAGCCAAGGCTAATTTTTGTATATTTTTGCACAGTTTTGCATTGCATAGTTAGGTTTTATTATGATGATTGGGTTTGTTGATTAGATTTTGTTTCTTATGGTAGATGTTGATGGAATCTTCTGTTTACATAGGATTCGGTGATGGTGCTAGCTGCCACACTCAAAACTCAGCTTCGACTGCTTGGGTGATCTATACTCCTACGGGTCAAGTATTGTATTCAGGAGGCGTATGTTTATGGCCTTCATCAAACATTGTTGTTGAATATAGTGCCTTCATTGAGTTATTGTGTTATTCCATTTCACATGGTGTTCATTCTCTTGATGTACATCTTGATTCGCATTTAGTGGTTTCACAACTTAATGGCTTGTATCGTATTAGGGATTCGACATTATTACGAATATTCTTATGTGTTATATTGCTAGAACGACAATTTGAGAGTATAACATACATTCATGTTTTGAGAATTTTTAATCAAGTTGCTGACTCAGTTTCTCATTCTACAGAATTTCAATTTTTTGTGATTTTCTGACAAGATGGCCCCAAGCACTAATCTTGAGGACAAGCTATAAGGCATGGATAATTTCTGAGCATGGAAATAGAGGATTGGTCTCATTCTCCAAGAGAATGATCTTGATAAGTATATCAAGGAGGAAGTTGCAGAACCTAAAGAAGATGAAGCTAAGGGGAAGCACAAGAAGGATATGATTAGGGCACAAAGGATTATTACTGACTCTATCAAGGATCACTTGATCCCTCAATTGTCATCCAAGAAGACTCCAAAAGAAATGTATGATTCCCTATCCATAATTTATGAGGGTAGAAACATCAACAAAAATATAAATCTAAGAGATCAACTAAAGGGCACCAAGATGAGTCATGGAGAATCCATCCAGGACTACTGCACAAGGGCTTCTCAGATTAAAGAACAACTAGAATCCATTGGAGACAATATTGATGAATATGAGATGGTTATGACTACTCTCAATGGTCTCACTATACCCTGGGAGTCATTCCTCCAGATGATGTGTACTAGAAAGGAAAGCATGAATTTTGATGTGGTATGGGAAGACTACATTCAAGAGGAGACTAGAGTGGCAAATAGAGAAGCTTTACTAAAGGAGGATGATCAAGCCCTTTCCACTCATACCAAGAGAAGAAGAATTCAACCCAAATTCAATAAGTGAAATAAGAGGGAGTATCAACCTCCCAGGAAGTTCCAGAAGACAAGAGAAAGTCTCCCCGAAAGGGACTACTCCGGATTTCAATGTTTTCATTGTGATAAGATAGGACATATTGCCAGAAATTGTCCTATGAAGAGACAAGAATATAAGAAGAAGATCAACAACAACCAATGACATCATTCTCATCTAGCTGAAGATGAAGACAAAGAAGAAGAAGAGGAAGGACATCGAAGAAAGCAAGCAAGACAAGAAGATGCAAAATAATATGTATTATTCTCAGCACTCTCTGGATCTATTACACCTAGAGAAGATACTTGGATTATTAATAGTGGTTCTTCAAATAATATGACGAGACAAAAGAAGACTCTATCAAGAATTGAAGAAAATATCTCTCCTCAGAAAGCATCTCTAGGAGATGACTATCAATATCCGATCAAAGGAATTGGGGAAGAAAACTACAAGCTTGATTTAAGGAATCCCCTGAAGATGAAAGAAGTGCTATATCTACCAGGACTATCAAGGAATTTACTTTCTATCTTAGATTTAGATAAGAAAATATTTAGAGTCGCATTCATAGATGGCCAAGTACTCATGTGTACCAAAGGAAATAATATTGAAGATGTAGTTATCATTGGTGAAGAAGAAAGAGGCCTATAAAAAATCAAGGGACATTCAAAAACAACCCTTGCTCATGAGTCCACTGATCCTAGTGAACTATGGCATAGAAGGATTTCTCACATCAATTACAAAGAACTACCTCATGTGAACAAAGTGGTGACGGGATTACTAGACATGAAGATCAAACATGAAGGCCTTTGCAAAGGATGTGGGAAAGGAAATAATTTCAAGAATCCATTTTCGAAGATTAAAAAAAAACCAAAAGGTACGTTAGAATTAATTCATTCAAATGTGTGTGGTCCAATGTCCTCCACATCTTTAAGTGGTTTTGAATATCACATTACATTTATTGATGATTATTCAAGAAAGACATGGATGTATTTCTTGAAATAAAAGAGCGAAGTGTTTGAGAAGTCCAAGGAGTTCAAATCCTTGATAGAGAATATATCAGACAAAAGGATCAAGACACTCCGATCAGACAATGGCGGAGAGTATACTTCAAAAGAATGTGAATCCTTCAGTAAATATGTCGGAATCAAGAGTGTACTAACCACTCCCTACAATCCTCAATATAATGGCGTTACAGAAAGAAAGAACAGGACTATCATCGAATCAGTGAAGACAATGATATATGATCAAGATATTCCAATGCATCTATGGGAAGAAGCAGCAAGAACTGTTGTCTATGTACAAAATAGAATATCTCACAGTTCTCTTGGATTCAAGACTACATAAGAGATGTTCATGGGAAATAATACTGAGGTAAGTCACCTCAAAATATTTGGTTGTCTAGTATATATTCATATAACAAAAGAGAAAAGAACCAAGTTGGACCCTTCAAGAAAGAAGGGGATATTTGTTGGATACTGTGAAGTATCAAAGGCATTCAGAATTTACATTCTTGGATTCCATCACATGGAAATCATTCAAGATGTGACATTCGATGAAGAAGCATCCCTCAAGAGACCCAGGAAGTGCCACATGAAGAAGTGTATGAGGAAGAGGCACCTCCCAAAAATAAAGAAGCTACATGTCTCCCTGAAGATGAAACTCCTGAAGAGCATGACATGACAGAACCACAAGAACCTCCTAGGATGGAAATGTCACAAAAGAGAAATCCTTCTTGGGAAAGAGATATTATACAAGAAGCAGAAAAATATGGAGCTCCTAAAGGCTCCACAAGAGTAAGAAAGAGGCCCAAGACAATTTCCAACTATGTAGCCTTGATGTGTGATCTTGTAGATCAAGAACCTACAAACTATGAAGAAGCGGCACAGAAGAAAGAATGGGTATAAGAAATGACTGAAGAATACCAGTCAATAGCGAGGAATGTTGTATGGGATATAGTTCCCAAACTAGAAGGAAAGAGTGTAGTATCCTCCAAATGGATATACAAGATAAAACATGCAGCTGACGGAAGTATTGAGAAGTATAAAGCAAGATTTGTGGCTAGAGGTTTCTATCAGAAAGAGGGAATTGATTATGAAGAGACTTTTGCACCTGTAGCACGGTATACTTCAATTAGAGCTATCATGGAACTTGCATCCATGATGAAGTGAGACTTACACTAGATGGCTGTGAAGACAACCTTCCTAAATGGTGTGATTGATGAAGAAGTATACATAGAACAACCACAAGGATTTGAATTTGAAGACAGACGTACTCATGTATGTAAGTTGAAGAAGGCCCTGTATGGCTTGAAGCAAGATCCTTGAGCTTGGTATGGAAGGATAGATAGTTTCCCAACGAGTATGGGCTTTGGCAAGAGTAAATACGATCCTAAAATTTACCTCAAAGTTATAGAAGATGAACTTGTCATACTATTACTGTATCTGGATGATTTATTTCTGTCAGGGAATGAGAAACAGATTGTGGAAAGAAAGAATAAACTCACCGAAGAATTTGAGATGAAAGACCTTGGGTTAATGCATTACTTCCTAGGTCTAAAGTATGGAAAAGTTCAAGAGGAATATTTCTCAACCAGGTAAAGTATGCTGTAGAGATATTGAAAAGATTCAATATGTTGGAATGAAAAGCCATGTCCACACCCATGGATTCCAACCTAAAGTTATTAGTTGATGACTCATCATATTTAGTGGATGTGACTCAATACAGATAGATTATTGGTTCCTTGATGTATCTAACAAACACCAGACTAGACATTTGCTTTGCTGTGAACACCTTGAGTCAATATCTAGTTCAACCTAGATGGGTTCACATGATAGCTATAAATCATGTGATGAGATATCTGAAAGTGACTATAGACTTTGGTTTATACTATGATGGAAGCCATGAGTACAGATTATATATCTATATGGATGTAGATTGGGCTAGAAGTGTATCAGAAAGGAAAATCACATCAAGTGGATGTTATATTTTGGGATATGCTATGATTTGATGGTTTAGCAGGAAACAGTGCAATGTTTCTCTTAGCATGGCTAAAGAAGAATATATAGCATCTAGTATGTAAGTACCGAAGAACAAGTTGTTGATGTGTTGACGAAGCCTTTGTCTCAGGTAAAGTTCAAACACTTTCATGACAATCTCAGTGTTGTTCAGAAAGACCTTCCTCAAAAGGGGGAACAATGATGTTGCAGTGGGATTGTATCATCCCTGGGCATTTTCCCTAAAGTGATCCGATGACCTCGGTCTTCAAGAATGAAGAGGGATTGTATCATCCCAGGACATCTATCCATAATGGATCTGGTGAATTCGGTCCTCGATAATGTGGTGGGATTGTATCATCCCTGAACTTCGTTTCAAAAAGGATTTGATGGCTTCGGTCCTTGAGAATGTGGTGGGATTGTATCATCCCTGAAATTCAGTTCAGAATAGATCTGGTGGCTTCGATCCTCGAGAATGTGGTCGGATTGTATCATCCTTAAAATTCAGTTTAGAACGGATCTAGTGACTTCAGTACTCAAGAATGTGGTAGGATTGTATCATCCTAGAACTTCGGTTCAGAACGGATACAGTGACTTTGGTACTTGAGAATGTGGTAGGATTGTATCATCCTTGAACTTCGGTTCAAAATGTATCCGATGACTTCGGTACTGGAGAATGTGGTAGGATTGCATCATCGTTGGACTTAGTCCTAAAGTGATAGGGATTGATTATCCTGTAATCAATCCAGTGACTTCAGTTGTCGAGAGTGTGGTAGGATTGCATCATCCTTGTACTTAGTCCTAAAGTGATAGGGACTGATTATCGCGTAATCAATTTGGTGACTTCAATTTCGAGAATGTGGTGGGATTGCATCATCCCTGGACTTTAAGTCCAAAAGTGATTCGAAGACTTTTTGTCTTTCTACTGTGGATTGCAGGTTGTTGCTGATGATGTTGATGTTCCTGATCAAAAGATCAGAGTGTGATGATTATGATGTTCCTTACCGAAATATCAGAGTGTGATGATGATGATGTTACTAATCGAAAGATCAGAGTCTGATGATGATGTTTTTGATCCAAAGATCATAGTATGATGATGATGTTGATTGAATGATGATGTTGCTGATCGAAAGATCAAAGTACCGTTGATGATGTTGTTGATCGAAAGGTCAAAGTGTTGTTGACGATGTTTTTTATCAAAAGGTCAAAGTGCTGATGATGATGTTATCAATTGAGTAGTCAAAGTGTTGTTGCGGTTGAAGATTTAAGATGAAGACTAAAGTACTGATGATGATGTTATCGTTCAAAGTGTTGTTGTTGTTGAAGATTGAAGATGAAGACTATATGATGTTGAAAAGATTCCTATGATTTATAGATGTGTCACCCTGATGATGATGCTGATGACTCCCTCCTTCTACTATTGTTGTTGTTGTTGATGTTGATGATGTTGTTGTAGAATACCCTTCTCGTTAAGGGGGAGTGTTGAAATATTGTAACTTCAAAGAATATTCTAATGTATTTTTTGTGGTCCCCAATGTTCCTACTGGGAGAATCACTTGTATTTCTTTATACCCTGATGTTTCTAATCAGGAGAACTAATAAGATTCATGAGGAAGTCCCCTCCAATTGTAAGTCGGGTCATTAGTACCCCAATTGTGGTTACTCGAGCCTACAAGATTAAATTAGGATTACTTGAGCCTACATAACTGAATTAATTATTAAGTGAACGAAAGAATATAAATAGAGGTGTGGCGATCCTCATTTGGAACACACACACACTCACTTGTGTAGCGCATTAGAGAGAGAGAGAGAAGTAGATGGAGAAGGAGGAGGATTAGTCTTTTGGTTTTACCTTTTATCTTTTTGGGGCATCTATATTGAGGAAGCTTTTGCTAGGTTTTTCCCAGGATAAATATGTGTTGTTTTTGTGATACTATTTCTTTCAGTGATCCTGTTTATATGATTTTGTTATGAAATTGAAATTAAATGCTGATAATATAGCTTATCATATGGAATTTTAACAAAATATACTACATGGTCATACAAAACATATACACCCAGGTCTCTAAGCCTGAAATGGGGAAGGGTGCTGATCATGATAGTACACTACGACTCTAGCTAGCCGGAAAAATATTCGAACCCATGGTTGTGGTACTCCAACCACCTAGCGCTGCATGGCCTCAGGAAAGTCCTCGACCTGTGTCATGGGTACTATTATAGCTAGGTTTTGTTTCTATGATTACATGTTATTTCCAAAGTATTGTTTTTCATTTTTCTTTTAATTTTGAGTTTGGTTTTGGGGTATTAGAATCATGAGCATATTTTTTATTTTGATTCCATGTCATTTCTTTTTAAATCTACTTTATTTTGTTAGTTTTATAGTTTTAATGGGATTATTAGGTGTATATTCTTCTAAGAAGTCGAAAAAATATATCATAAGGTTTGATCTAAATTGAATCATATTACTTAAGCCTTTGTTTTGGAGCCATGTGTCAAAAATATTTATCAGGAAGATTCTTGTTGCGCAAAAGGGAGGGACCATGAACTAAAGCGCTACAACAAAATCGAGGCACTTAAAAAATTATAATATTAGCTTGTTGGTTGTTCAAAATTGCAAATGATGGGGTTTTTACATCTGTAAAGACGAGATGATACGTGTATAGACCTTGCAATCATTATAAGAAATGTATATAATAAGGTAAGGATTATGCAGGTAAATCGCAGCTATCTTGAGTCTCGAAGATTAGAAATTTCTCAAGCATTAATGATAACACATCCACGGAGTTTGTTCAAAGCTAGTGGCTAATTTGATGGGCATATGAGAAACTGAGAAGACTGTGGAAAATTATTAAATGACCCAGGTGTAATTGTGGTCATCGAAGATGAAACTGGGGAGTTTTGTTTGACGTGAATGAGGACATGAGAGCATATTTTCAGGATTACAAATCATCATAGTGATATGTATGCAACAAAACACACAAAATGTTAACTGAATCATGATTTACATTGACAGAGGGATCATTCTAATAAGAGAAAGTGAGAAATTACAAGTTATGGTCCTGATGTTTCTCAACTTCTAATCTGTTGTTATAGTGAGATATTTTCAAGATAGTTTTAACTATATTTTGAAAGAAAGATACACTTAGGGTTTAGTGTAGAGAAATGAAGAGGAGTGGAAAAACCAACAGGGCCGAGCCTTCTGGCATGGGTTGGGCTAAAATTTTTCCTGAATGTGCAATTTTTTTTCAGAAAGCAGGTTGGTTTAAGTATTTTGAAAAAAATGATGGTTATCATTCTGAAGTATCATATAGGTCTGCTCAAGGGTTAGAGAAAGATACATTTCTATTGAATACCTTAAAAAATGAGTTAACTAGAGAGACGATAGCAGAAGCAACATATAGTGCTGATGAGGGTGAATTTTGGTTTTAAAAAGTACCATTTACTTTCAATTAACAGGATTTCCTACTGCCTGAAGTTGTAGCAGACTGGGGCAAGGGTGTGCATGTATGGCATTTTAAACCTGAATGTAGGGAGTCTATTAATCTTTTATAGAGTTATATAAATTCTAAAGGTGGATTTGCTTCTGCCTTTAAGTATCATATCTAGTTTTTACAGCTCCTAAACCAAGAATCGAAGATGAATCACCCTTTCTTCTTCCTAAAGAGTCTGTAGAAAATTTCAAGTAGGGTAAAGGGACATCAAGATCATACTAAGCAGTCAAATTTCCATCATGGACTAATAAAACTAATCATTTGTAATGTGCTTCAGAAAAAAGGAAAAACTTGCGATTACTCCTTGTTTTCGTCAGGGTTTCAGAGTGAAAAAGAAGATCAGTAAAAAAAGAGACAGATGAATAAAATTCACAAACTGGTTAAAATATTGAAGAATGAAGACATTGTTGAATCAGCAAAAGAGAATGCTCAAGTGGAATATTTATCTCAGAAGCTCGAAGAACTTGTAGGTGGAGAGAAAAGATAGATTGATGAAGATAACTAGATAGAAATTTCTGAAGATATGGAAGAAGTCCAGGAAGCAGTTTTAGAACATGAAGAAGAAAAAAAATCAATTGATATTGATCATGATGTCAATGATATCCAAGAAAACATGGAAGATGCTTCTATTCCAGGCGATATTGAAGTGGAGAACATACATAATCCCAGTAAAAAAACTAAAGGAAAGTCAATGGTTGAATTAAAAAGTGAAGGTGTAATAATTTCAATTCTAAAGTTTCGTGGTAGGTCTTATGCAATGATAGGTGAGTCAAATTGGAGACCTAAAACAAGACCAAAGAATAAGTTAAGACTGAATATGAAAAATCTTTTGAATCCAAAGTTAGCGAAGGAGAATATTACTGTGATAGATTTAGAAGACTCCTCATCCAAAGAAGATTTAAAAGAAGATGAAGATCGAAATTTCGAGCAGGTAGATAATAAGAGAGAATATTCAATGATTGAGAAGCCTTCTCTAGTGAAAGTCACAGTTAAAGAACAGTCCAAAGATTTCAGTTTTAAGGGAGATAAATCTCAAAAGGTTCCTATAGCAGAAACAGAGCAGCATGAAGAAGATGATGAGACATTTTTTAGGAAATTAAGTATCCCTTGGTTATTTAAGGAAGCTTCTTCATTCCAAGAAGGAAAGTTCATAGACTTAGAGAATGAAAATATTCAGAAGAGAGTTAAACAGTACAACTATCAAATTTATTTTTTGAATGAAATAAATGAAGGTTTGGTCATGGCAAACAAGAGGTTAAGAGAAGGTCTTGAAGATATTAACACCCATTATCAGGAGTTGATTTTGGTTTCAAAGGAAGCGTTAAAAAGGAAGAGGTAGACACAAAGCAAATTTGAAGAGTTAAATAAAAAAATTCAAGATTTAACTCAACAGAATCAAGAACTGTAAAAAATGGTTGAAGACTTGGAAGCTGAGCAACAAAGAACCAGAAGAAAATCACAAGCTCTAGAAGGGATAGCACTTCTGGCTGAAGTAGCGAAAAATATTTAAAAGATCATTTTTGGCAAGTGTCATATAGTTAATTTTTGTAAAAGATTAAAGTATATTTTGTTCAACAATCATTTTGTAGTGGTTTCAAGAGCTGTACCTAGAAGTTAGTTATGTAAAGTAATTGTTTTTACAATTTCAAAGACTTGACCTAAAGTTAGTTAGGAAATTAAGCAACTATTTTTTTTAGATGGAAAAAGGATAAAGGAAAGGAATTAGATGGTAGGAGGGTTGGAGTTTTTTGCAAGGGGACGCTCAAAACCTACTATATCAAGCTAAGACCCAAATTCTCATGTAATTTTTCAGACTGATTATGATATATATCACTGATAAGCCCATATTATTTTCATTACTAGTTTCATTGATGATTTGTTAAATCACTCAATGTGCAGTTACGTTTCCTGTATAATGTCTTATTCATGAAATGCTTGTAGGTTGTGGGTGAAGCTCAGTCAGTTTTCTTTGTTCTTTCTAGTTTATTTGTTATATATGTTTCATCTCAGTTTCTGATTTTTATATGATTTAGTACATGTTTTATCTTGTTTTATGTATCGTCTTATTTATGAAAATTTTGGACCAAAACCAATATAAAAAGACAGTTTTACCTTGTTTTATTTTAGAGATTGTGTTGTCTTATTCTTCTTGCAGTATGGAACAATTTATGGCACTAACATCTTTGGCGTCATTGACAGGGATGAAGCTGAAGCATACATTCCCTGGGATTTATCATTCAACTGGTTTTGAGAGGTACACAAAACTAGCAAATCATTTAGACTACTTTTCACCAAACAGTTTTCACAATCGATACTAGGAAGGTTGAGACAAGAAGGAGACCTACTTCACCATTACACCTGGGTGTCTCAGACCCAGAGAAAATATTGAAAGAAGCTAGGAAAATTAAGAAATAACAGTCACCCCCATCTTTATGTGGCCCTAATCAATTTGACCTACTATCACCCTTTCCATTTTCCAAAGAAGAAAAACAAGATTCATCCTAGTTAACACCTTCTTTACCTGTTAGCAGTTTTCAAATATTTACTTATCCTCAATCCTTTAAAAAGGAAAAAAATCAATCTCCTAGAAAAATCCCATTGTTCCATTTCAAAACCAGCAAAATCCTTTTTCATCCTAGTACAAGTAAAGTAAACAAATCTTTGCTTGCAACAAACCCTAGTAGTTTCACAATGGAAGCTCAACAACCTCCATTATATATGATGGATAGGATGGTGGCAGCTAGGTATGCTCCACTTGTCCTTCCCCAGCCCTTAAATGCTCTCCCTGGAGGATATTATCAAAATTACTTGTCTAGGTTCAATGGGAAAGGTGAGACAATAGTCGAGGGGACACTGGGATGCATTTCTTAGTTATGCAGATAAACAAAACATTGAAGCAAAAGATCTATGGATGAGAATGTTTGTGCAGAGCCTAGATTTTGAGGTTAGCAAGTGGTTCAAAGAGTTACCAGCAAATTCAATTACCTTGATAGAGGAACTTCAAGATGTTTTCATGAGGCAGTGGGGTGATACCAAGGATCATACATACTATACTACAGAATTTGGAGCCCTAAGGAGGAAAAAGGATGAGACCATAGAAAAAATTTCTAAAAGATTTAACAAGATGTATGGTAGAATTCCGGCAAAAATCAAACCCTCCAAAACTTCAGCAAAACTTACCTATGCAAATGATTTTGATCATGAATTTTCTTTACACCTGAGAGAATGAATACTAGTCAGTATATTGAACATGCAAGAAGCCGCATTAGAGGTACAATCCAACATTCTAGATTCTAATAGATTGAAAATGAATTAAGATCAGAAAACTTATGATAGAAAAGGTAAAAAGGAGGCTGCTCTAGTAGTTTCAACATCACAATCAGCTGATAGTCACAACTGATGAAATGGAAAAATTATTTTAAATTCTAACAGCAAAATTAACCAAATTGGAATTGGAGAAGAATACAAATAGGTATGCTCAAGAAGGGGAAAGAAACCCTAATAATCTTAATTAGTTTATACGCCAGTTTGCACCTACGTTTATTCCCAGAGAAAGAAGGAATAATGATATACAAAGGGAGAGAAGAGAAGCTTAAGATCAGAAGGTGCCGCCACCACTCCAAAACAATGTCATTGATGAACAAGAAGTAGAGGAGGATGAGAAGTTTGAAGACACAAATCAATGAGGACATAAATAATTTTGGGGAGATGTCGACAGAAGGTTTTTTAACTGAAGAAGATTATTTAAATTCTGAGTATTACGATGCAAATATTTTTCAGACAGAAAATGATTTAGGTTTTGATAAAACATCAAAGATATGTCAGTCTAAACCCAAAAGGACTATTGGTTTACGGTCAGGACCAAAGCTGGTTGCACAAAACCCTAGAAAGAAAATAGTTCTTCCTTTCAAGCAATCAGATAGTCAAACATAAGAAAAAGGGCATGATCAAGGTCATCCATAAAAGGTTATTGAAGTAGAAGAAGTAAATAAGAATCAAAAGAATTTTAATTTCAAAAATGAGTTGTGCAAAATTAAAATTTCAATGCCATTTACTGAGCTGCTAAAAAATATTGGTTATAAGAATTCAGTTTTGAAAATGATGGGTTCAACAACTAATCAAATGCCATCAGATACAGTAAACCTTCAAGAAGAACATGCTAGAATTTTCATTGGTTCTACATTATCTGAAAAAACTGAAAAGGATTCAAGTTCATCTCCACCTTTCTATATAACATTGACTGTCCATGATCAGATGATTCACAATTGTTTACTTGATTCTGGGGTTTCGCACAATTTGATGCTTAAGGAAGTTATGGAGGATTTAGGGTTAAGTATCACAAAACCCTATTAGGATTTATATGCTTTTGATTCTAGAGTTGTTAAATGTTTGGGAGTGATTAAAGATATGGTGGTAGATTTAACACAGTTACCCATGAAGAGTGTCATCATGGGTGTTGTGGTGGTAGATATTGCTCCTAAATTTGGAATGTTACTTTCTAGGTCTTGGGCTAAGAAGGTAGGGGGTACCTTGTAGATGGATTTTTCATATGCAATAATTCATGCTTTTGGAGGTGAAAATAGGAGGTTGTATAGAGAATTGCAGTTTGGTTATACTATTACCGCTGATAGGAATCCAACAAATCATCCTTTATATGTTGTATAAAAGGATTTGGGCTCTTGCATGTTACACTTCAATGATGACAATACAGCTAGTATGTTACAGCTAGAGAAGGAAAAACCAGTCAAGCATTTTGTAGAACAAAAAGATGAGTTGTGGAAAATGTATTTTGATGGCTCCTCATCCAAGGAGGGAGCAGGAGCAGGTATTCTGTTGATTTCCCCTGGTGGTGAATCAATAAGTTTGATGTATACATTGTAGTTTATCACTACAAACAATACAACAGAATATGAGGCATTGCTATTGGGATTAAAGGATGCAAAAGATATTGGAATTCAACAAATTTCTATCTATGGCGACTCCGAATTAGTTGTCTAGTAGGTAAGGGACCATTATCAAGTCGGGATTTATTGAAAGTGTATAGGAATGAGTTTTGGGACATGATAGATAATTTCTTTATTGCATTTAAAATTTACTATATTCCTAGAGATCATAACTAGACTGCTAATTCACTTGCTCTAGCAGCTACTCATTTCAAGATTCCAAAAACAACTCATTTAAAGTATACTATAGAATTCAAGTATAGACCTTCTGTTGTAAAGGAAAGTATCCTATGGCTAGGGTTTAAGAGGCCATCAATGTACTAGGGTTGAAAGGTGGATGCATATAGTTCTGCAAGTAAATACAAGCAACATCATAGATTGGAATGGTTCATACCTTATCCAAATGAAGGTTGATCCAAGCAGCCCTCCAATCCTCTTCTTGCTCCAAGAGACCTGCAAAACAAGCTATACCTTCCTCAAACCAACATGACCACATATAAAGCAATGATAATAAAATAAACCTGAAATAATAATCTGATTAACATCATAATATGATCATAAACAGAGATTCAATCACACATTGAACAATCATTTGGGAAGAAGAAGGACATCACATCTTTATTAATCTTGAAAACAAGTACAAATATACCTCCTCTTCAAGTTCGGCACCTCACAAAACCTTGAACTAGTTCTCCTGCTTCTCTTCTCTAAGGAACTCAGCCTCCAAACTCTGCAACACAAGGAGAATGATTCTAGGGCAAAGGTGTGGGCGAAGAGAGCTCCAAATCCTCCAGCATAATGATGAAAAGATTCAAGTCCCCTCTCATGGACCTCCCTACCTCTATTTATATGCTTAATGAAGAGTTAGGGTCAAAGACAAAGTGGTTACAATTGAAGGAGTCAGTTGCATAACTACCCAAACTACCCAAATTTCAAAATACATATTTTTTTGACATTTTCAGGAGGCATACGTGGCTTGCTGAAACAATAGTCACATACACGAGGAGGTATACACAGGTTGCAATGCAAAAAGTCACATATTTAAGGTGTACATGACTATTATATATAGCAACTTGCATACGTACGTGGGTTTCCTTAAGGAAAGTCACGTACACATCAAAAACTCATTTAGGGTATTTCTGGGCATTTTGAGACTTTGGTGTCTTCTAGAAAGTTTTAGCTAACAGAAATATATTTCCAATGGTGTAGAGATGAGGTCAAATAGAGTTACAAAACTCCAGATATGGATCCTCCACGTTAGGTGTTTTTTCAGTGAATTTCAGTGACTTTCATGAAGTGTCGTCATGGAAGTATCGACATGCGACAGAATCATGGGAAAGTGGTCACAGGTAGAGATGTGTCATTTTAAGCTATAACAGATGCCCCCTAATGTATGAGGTTAGAAGGGAAGACTATAGCCGAAATACATTATAAAGGAAAACAACTGAGTATGGAGAGAGCAGAGAATCCAAGATCAAAAGGCTCGAACATAGGTACCTGAAAGAGAGATAAATGTCAGACAAAACTGATTTCTGGGACATACAAGTCCATATACAAATCATCGCCATAAAGATACGAGAAGATCCAAAATATGTATAGCTGATGAAACTATCATGGTCACTCAATATGCAAAAAGGCGCCATATCATATCTAAAGGATTCATGGCTACAAATGAACAAGGTGGATCTATGTCTACTCAAAATGTCATATAAAGTGTAACAAGGTATTGTGTAACTTGGGTAATAGAAAAATGACGATGTTATTCTCAACCCAAGGTCTTCAATCCAAACCGCCCAAAAGGTATGAATCCTAACCATGTTAATAAAGGAGTTGAATTCGAACATGGATGAAACTATTTGATTACCAGTCAATAATGAGAACCATTAACAAATGCGAGGGAAACCACCATTAATGAAAATGGTCCCCAAGATACCTAGTACATTCTAAACAAGTGTGAGTGCAAGGACTTGAAGTCGAACACTTGAAGAATCCATTGAGTAGGAGACATTAAGATATTCCCACTACCCAATAGCGAGGGAAATTGCCATTGATGACTACGATCCCCAAGGTACTATCATAAATTCTAAATCTCATTCCCAGAGCAAGATGTGTTACAGTCGATAGGAAGAGATCTGTTGGAATGAAGGCATTAAGGCATCCTTCATCATCCAACACGAGGTAAGTCAAAGACTAATTGGATCTAGAATTGGTACTGAATTTCATGACAAGAAATGCCGAAGACATGATGTAATGAACTGATACCAGGGAATGACCAACATAAAAGGTCAAGGAAACTGTAGAATGGCCAACAAAGGTTTAATCCCTGAACAGTGAGCATGAGACAAAAGTGACTTAGGCATCTTTTGACACAAAAGGACCAACGACACAAATCTACATTATAGGAGACATTGACAGATTCCCCATATAATTGGAAAAGAGACCAACTGGAGGAGTAAGAAACTTTGAATCAGGTTAAGTTCAAAACACTAGGACCCAATTGTTGATAGACTCAAAACTGGTACTTTGTTTAAGAAAATAAGACTAGCTGCCATGATGTAAAAAACATGTGAATGAACTTCCCTTCCCCTCTTTCTTGTAAAGGTTTAACAAGTCCAAGAAAGCAAACTCGGGACCATATTCACTTTTAGCAAGCTTGAAGAAAAGATAGAAAAATGCTTGATAAAGCACTTATTCATGGATTTTACGAGCCCGAACTAGTACATGCTTGACGGTGTTTTCATAGTTTATAGAGTCTGAAAACTCCAAAGAAGACTCCAGGGGGGTTCTTTTTCGTACAATTTAGTCTCCTAAGGCCTAAAAAGTATAAAACATACCAAAGAAGAACTCTCTTAACTTCTGAAGAAGAAAAGGTGCACCTTTTTCGTACTTAGTTAGGAAGGTCCGAAAAGGTTAAATTACCACCTACCCAACGCTCCTTCAAAAGCAACATATAGTCTGAGTTTTACAAGTGTGAAGGAAGGCAAGATCACTCAGAAAGATCCATTTGATTATGAGAAACGGGGCTTACAACAATAAAATCGATGCTTTATTCTTTAGGGTTTAATGAGCATGACAAAGACATAAAGTACACTCGAAATATTTTTCATGTTTAGGTCCAAAGCACGAAAAAGAGAAAACTAAACTCATACCGGGGGTTCCTTTTCCATAAATTTAGTCCCTCAGGTCCGGAAAAGCGATAACCCTATGCCTAAGAATACTCTTCTCAATTCCAAAGAAAAGAGAGTGATCCTTTCTCATACTATTCCACATGGTCCAAGAAAGTGATAACCTACCACCAATGTGGATGCCCATTCACATATTCTTAATGAGCCTGAATGGATAAGTTTACTCGATAGTCAAGTCTATTTTCAGGAGTCAAACCTAGGCCTAAAGAAACTCAATATCTTTCCCGTGAAGTTTTAACGAGTCCAAAAAGTCAACTTACGACCTCCTTACTCTTTTTAACGAGCTCGAAGGAGAGCATAAACAATGCTCTAAATGCGAGGAGACGAGTTTCATAGACACGTGAAACTAGTTCCAATCACAAGGAACACGAGCAAGGTAAAGACACTCAGGTAACATCTCCTCAAGGTAAAGGGTGTCAAGTTGCAAATGAAAAATGATACAAGGCTTAGCGATGATGAGAATAAAGATGAGGGCTTATACAACAAGCTAAAAGCGTGAAAGATGGGATCGGGCTCATAAGCATGAGCACGGCACATGCAAATGTAGTTACAACTTGAACAACAAGACAAGGCCAGTAACCAGTTGTGAATCCAACTAAAAATCTTGCTCCAAGAAACAACAACATCAGAATCATATTCAGAAGAAAATATCTGATGTTGGTCACTTTGGTAGAATCACATGTGATTTTGCTATCTTCTACAAAAGGTGAAGTCAAGGTAGAATCAACCGAAGAAGATTCTATAGCACCAAGGCTTGAGGGTTTATAATTAGTGAGATCAACCTCAAAAGGAGAGAAAAAATCATCAAGGAAGATAGAGTCTGCAGGAACAAACTTAGTATCATGGTAGTTGAAAAATTCATAAGAAAAATAAAACTCATTAGGATCACTCACTTGTTGTTCAAAGGAAGAGTCAAAAGAATCAACAAGAACAACATAAGAAGAAAATTCAGGCTTACTAGGCAAATCAGGGTTAGAATTAGTCACAATTGAACCAACATCCAATAGAAGGTCAGACAGTATCAAAGACTCTAGGAAGACTTCACCCGAAGGAAGGAGATCATCCGAGATAGGACACATGTCTAAAATTTCAAATGGATTGACAGAGTGGAGAGCGGGATCCATAGTCTGTATAGGATGACTCACTTGGTCAACTGCTAGGACCAAGTCCTGAGAAGTTAAGCATGAAAATAAAGGCTTCTTCTTAGTAGCAATTAAACGCAAAGGACATGAGGCCACATAGCTCACCTGTGGCGAGGTAGTGTCTATAGAAACTATTATCTCCCAAATAAAATAAATTTATTTTTGATAGTATGAAACATTTAAATGATGCAATGAAGGACATGAAGATCACTAACAGTTTTGAAGACTTCTATTTTTTATGCAAATTTCACCAAGTTGTGGTTTCGGTGGCTTGGGCGAGGATCAGAACATCTCATTAGCCACCGAAAGATGAAAGATAAATAGCAGGTGGAAGACCCCTTCGACAAATAGGCATATTGATGAAACTATTTACATGATCGAAATGTTTTCCAAACATCAATCGAAAGTTATGAAGACTTCAAATTGGCGAGCTGGTTCCCTAAAGAGCCGCAACGGTGGAAAAAAGACAGACTGAGGCCTCCACAACCAGATGAAGACGTCGGTGATCGGAATAACTAAAAACTATGCGGCAGAGAATGCGAACACTAATCATCGGCACAATAGTCCACTAGCGAGCCGCAATGGCGAGAGTAAAACTGACTAAGGCTTCCGAAGGAGTAAGAACAACGTAGCGGAAAAATAGTTCACTGTGGAGCCGCAACTGCGGAAGGAATAAATACTACGGCTTTCGATCGATGACGAGGATCATTCTGACAGCACGATAATAGATGAACTCTTCGGTGATTCTAAAGCTGAAAATTTCCGCAGTGTCGGCATCAAAAATTGAAGACACTAGCCATCGGCAAAATAGTCTACTAAGGAGCTGAAATGGCGGAAGGCAGACTCACTACGGGTTTCGCGACCAAAGGAAAAATTCGGTGATCGGAGGTTCAAGGAACTAACGATTGGCAAGCTAGTCCTTTAAAGAGCCGAAACTGTAGAAGACAAATAGATAAGGCATCTGATAAATTAACAGAAAATATTTTGGTAACGCAACAATAGAGGAAATTCGTCGACGGTCGGAAGGACTAAAAACAAAGGAGCGACAAGCTAGTTCACTAAGGGGCCACATCGGTGGAAAAGAAACTTACTATGGGTTTTGAAACAATACAGGCTCATTGATGTTGGAACTTGAAAGTTCTAATTATCGATGAGCTTGTTCCCTAAGGAGCTGACACTATGGCAAGGATGAGGATTGGAGGGCCAATGGAACAGAGGAAAAATCCTCCGATCAGCGACTGCGACAGAAAAATATGGAAAAATTAAGGCCTGTAGCACCGAAACCGCGGTAGTAGTCAGGCTTGGAGTTCCAATGTGATAAAGGAAACAGCGTCCGATCGACGATTGCAGCAACAAAGAAAACGTGTTGGGCGAATTGAACAGGACTGGACACTTCAGATAAACATCGACACACTGGTTGTTGGCGGCAATTCCACAGTGAACCAGTAGTGGTGGTTATCAGCTATTACTTCAGTCATTAAAAAGACCGCTCAGTGAACTATATATTCACAGTAGATAAACAAACAGTTAGTAAGGGTTTGATTCCCTAATCTAGAAAAACTATTTCTTTCAATTATTTTTGATGTAAACATATCAGATTTGCAGGATCTGTAAGTTTTGTAAAAGGCTATAAGGCCCATGATTATTTTATTAATAAAGGTTCGACTCCGGAGATTTATAATCCTATTCTATTATCAAGCATCTAGTCTGGTTTATTCTTGATATAAGCTCTTTTGTTGTGATTTGTTCAGCCATCTCTTTCTTTACTGTGTTTATTGCCTAAATGTCCATTTAGGTCATTGTCAGATTTATTAAAAATACAATAGCTGTCATCCTATTGGTTTTTTAGTGATATTTGATTTATAAATACCATCCTCATTAGGGTTTAGCCATTTATATGCATGTGTTCTGTGTGTAAGTCTTCTAGCCATAGTGAGTTCTCCATCCCTGCACCTTTTTGTTAAACTACTGAACAAGTTGTAACTAAAAGCCTTGTATTTGAGTGAGCTTCATGCATGTCTTGAGAGTGATAGGTTATATAGGTTATCCGGCTTGATCCATATCAGAAATTTGAAAAACATTTTAAGTTACCAGGGATCCTCGAGCTACAACCTAGAGGAGTTTCCTGGAGTGATAACAGAAACACTGGGAATCAATAAAGGAAAGACATGGTCTCTAGTTGGATCAGGAGACGGATCAAGAAAATACAACTGATCGATAGTGACAATTTCTTCTCCGTGATTAAATTACATCACATGAAAGAATGTTGATACCATAGCTTGCATGGCATAGACATAAAAACGCCCAAGGAGCATATTAAAGTCCAAGGGGTCTTCTATCACCATGAAGTCAACTAAGACTATCTTCCTACTCAAAGTAACAGGTGTTTGAGAAAGAATTCCCAAGGCTATACAAGTTATTCTATCAAACACCAGTAACTGACTAGCATTCAACACAAGGCTGGGAGATCCCATGCCTTGCCAAGCATGAGTAGAAAAGATACTAACTGAGGCTCCTTCATCAACAATACAAGGAGCAATCATGTATGGTTCAACTTTGACCTTTATTTGGAAAGGTGCATCATAAGGAAGGAATGGCTCAACTAAGCTATCTGAATCAAAGGAAGCAATCCGAGAGTGTAGAAATTCTTACCAACAATAGATTAATTTCACTCACAAAAAATTACAATTGATCATGCAAAATTGTCAACAATGGAGATTGAATATGGAGCTGTAACACAAAATTATATTAACTCAGTGTACAATAGCCAACCCTGTAATAACATAGGTTTCTGAATATATAGAATACATCAAGAGATCGAATGCATAAGGAGGCATCCAAAACTAGCATAAAGCAGGCTTACCCAAAATAGGCAAATCCCCCATAGGTGTAAAAAGCTGATCCCAAATTTGTCATGAGGCTCACGAATTGGCAAGGGCGCATGGGCAAGCTAATGAGTGGTGGAATGGAATCTCATACATGCTTTTGCATGGAGGAAAGAGTGGAGGATGAAAGGGCAAGAAAAAAAGTTCACCTCACCTAGTCTTGCTTTCCTATGTGCCTTAAAACACTGAAAAGCAGTCAATAAAGCAGAAAAAGTAGAAGAGTGCCTAGGAGGCCAGGAATAAAGCAGATTTGATTCCTAAGGCTTTCCCAAGTGCTACATGAGTCAAAGATGGAAATTTTGACCTCTATGGATAGGCAATT
>LPNX010803935.1:0-30000 GCA_001517045.1 Pseudotsuga menziesii
AAATGTGAAAAGACATTTTTATGAGTTATGAGTACTTTACTTGAAAATGACAATAATATTATTTTATGAGAAAGTGAATTGTGAGTACTTTACTTGAAAAAAACAATAATATTATTTTATGAAAAAGTGTGAAATGACTTTTATTGTGAGTACTTCAATTTATGACTTAAAAGTACTTGTACCACTACCTTGGTTAACTATGGATTTTCATCCACCATAAAAAAATGTGACAAATAAGCATTCTTAACTCATGCAATGCCATCTCAACCATGGGGGATGATGTCATCTACTAGAATGTAATTGGTTGATTTTTATAGTACATTTTGGTCCTTTTGAGGCCCATTTTTTACCTCAAATTCTCTCTAATGGATTAGCGCACATTTTTTTTCAAGAGCACGAGCCTGCCTGTGGAAATACTCACAATTTACACATTCTCCATCATTCTATTTGTTATGCAGGTGCAACATTGAGGACATCTTACATGGTTGAGGAGCACACATGATAAGATATCAAGCTTCAATGTCATTTCATGGTGATGGTGGATATAACTTTCATTTGCTTATTATTCAAGAGAACCAAAGGTAAATTTTCTCGTTGATTATTGTTTTGATGGGAAATATGAACAATTGAGAAGGAAGATTGAAGCACCTTGAAGGATCAATAGTTATAAAGCAAGTTAAAGGTTTGAAATCTTGTAATTGAGGAGCAACAAAAACAAACTATATTGACATTGATCATTGTGGTGATGGGGAATGTACGTAACCGAGGATGAAAATCAGCAAGGAAGAAGAGACCTCAAGAAGTCATTGAAGAAGAGAAAGAAAAGAAAAAATAGACATGATGAATCGGATGCTTTCTTTGGAAACTAATCCAAATCCAATTATAGAGGATATGACGGTTCATCCTATTAATCCATCACAAGAAAAAAGAAAGCATTCACTAGAGGGACCTTCAATTTCCACAATAGTTGTTGAACAAGCACCCCATGGAAGTATTCAAGAAGCAAAACGTAGGTGCTCATTAGGGGATGTTTCAAATCCCACATCAATTCAAAGTGATAAGTTACCATCTCAAGATGAAGCTCATGAAGAGGCATTGTACATGGAGCCTACTGTTGAAGAGGCGTTGGACATGGAGCCTACTGTTGAAGAATAAAATATTAACCGAACCATCGATGAGGATGTTGGACTTCCACCATCCAACTACCAAGAAGAGAATGAAGGACAACAAGTTGATACTGAAATGCTAGAGAGTATTGTTGTTGCACTAGATGATAGAAATCCAACCCCCTTACCTCCATTAGAAAGCACACGTTGAAGAGCTTCGAAGCGTATACAAGTTGATGAAGGACTCCTCAATTCCATTGAAGGTACGCTATCTAAACATAGTATTGCTTATCAAACTCAACAGATACTAAATAAATATTTTGTTTCTAAATGTGTTGGAGATAAATGTAGATTATTTTTATCATGGTTAAAATCTAGGGGCATGAATATTGTTAGAAAATCGTTAGGGATAAAGATGAGAAAGCCTTCTGGACCAAGTTCTCATTTTCTTAAACGCTTAGTAGATGCCTTTGGTAAAATTGGTAAGAACACATAGTTAAAGGACCGCAATGCGGTTCATCATGTGTTATCACAAGCAATTGTAAATAAGAACACTAGGGTCCTTCGTTTTCTCAAGCCTACATCTAAACTAGTTAATTTGAATGTAAAAACCCTCCGTAGGTATTCTATTAGAAGAGAACATCTTGACACAACTGCCCAGACATATTTTTGGGCCTTTATTGGTCGGTTGCCACGTCATGACATGAAGCTAGTTGATGTAGTAAAGGGACCAGTGCAGAGTTTTTGGCATGATCACACAAGGCCTTCTTCAAACCGGAAGGATGTACTAAAAATGAGAAGGGTTTGAAAGGACTGTGAACCACATATTAAGCATCTTCTTGATATAACACAGACAAAACTATATGAGAAATTTAGGAATGAACATAGACATTTGAATTTGGGGCAAAGATCTTTTGAGAAATGTAAGCCCTAGTATGTTAGAATAAATACTCTTCGTAATACTTGTTGTTGTAGATACCATGTAGAATATGAATATTACTATGACACATTTTTGTACATTCATCGTGTGTTGCATAATAACCATGTGCACGATTTCTCCTTGACAATACCACCAACCTCCTCAAGAGAATTCATTCATAGTATCTTGTGCAATAGGCCTAAGGGGCAAACTTACTATGCAAAATCCTGTTTGGATGGAACTTGCTCCAACTGTGCTGGAATGGAATTATTGAGCCAATGAATGCACGAGACGGGAGACAATGAATTTGGGAATATGGTTACAGACATGAAAAGTTTCAAATATATCAGCTATGAAATAGTCCTAGGGAAAGAAAGCCAAAAAATACAATTGGTGATATCTCAAGTACATGCATTTATCTATAGATTTATGTTTGAACAGTTGCATTTCATTCCTTACTTACAAAAAAAACCTGATATTGAGATCATTTTGTGTCAACAAGTACAAGTTAGTGTCTTCATCAAGGAATTTATTGAAAAGACACGTCAATATGTTCAGCATGTCCACTTGGCACGATGGCAGGATGAGAATTTTAGAATATGCAGAGATACATTTCCTCATGGTACTATACTTTCAGTTGTTGATTTTGCCAAGAACTACACTCTGCAACCTAAAAATGAGATCCAAACTCAGTATTATCACTCTGAGCAGGTTTCCTTGATGGTGCATATCACATATAGGCATGGTCCAAATAGCAGTGAAGAGCAAAGAGAAATCCTAAAGGAATATCACTTCTACATAAGTGATGATAGGTGCCATGACTTCCACTATGTACGCCATTTCTTCATCATGTTCTATGATCATTTGAAGGGCAGGAACATACAGATGGATCGACACTGGATTTGGTCTGATGGATGTGCTGGTGAGTTAAAAAATGCACGCATATTTCAATGGTTTTGTTCATTGCATAAAAAATACAAAGTTCCACATATGTGGAACTATTTTGAGACTGGGAATGGTAAAGGAGAGCATGATGGAGCCAGAGCATGTGTCAAAACATCCCAATGAAGAGAGGAATTGAAATTATCTACAATATCTACTATTCAAAATTCTCAATCTATAGTCAGCTGGTGCACATCAGTAATGGGAGAGGAATCAACTATGCGAGTAGAATCCACAAGAAAGAGACATGTGGAGAGATTTTTTGGGAGGTGGTAAACATAGGTCGTTCACATGCATGGGAATGGAAGACTGTTCCTGGGACTCATGGCTTTCATTTAGTTCGAAGTTTTGATAACCCAGTATTTGAAATTTGGACTAGAAAACTCACTTGTTTTTGCTCGCCTTGTTTTGATGGTGACTGGGATGTGTGTGAATCATTGGATTGGGTTGATGGATGGGATCGCATATCACTTCCACTTGATCAGCGTGCAACTGTTGAGTTAACTCCGTTGGAAGAAGACCAATCATCTATTTCTATAGATTTTGATCATGTATTAGACCTTGTACAACCTGGTATGATGCATTTCCTTAACATTTTTTTGTTAAATTTACGTAGTCTTCAAACTCACATTAATGGCCTTGTATCACACGGAAAATATTTGATCATATACCTACAATCATACTATGTAGGACACATGTATGCAGTGGTTGCCTCAAAATATAGTGAATGGGGTGGTGATTACTGGTTGGCACGTTGTATAGAGGGAAAGCAAACCCTCATTATGTTTATGACTGATGATGAAAACAACCACTTCCCCATTGGGTCTATGGTTGTTAAAGGTGAATACCTTACACATGACAACAATGCAAGAAAGAAGGGCGGATATGTTTACAGGGATTACAAACTAGGTGGAAGTGTGTATCACTTTACCAACTTAATCATTGGTACAAACCTCTAGGTACAAACAATGCCTAGCCGAAATTCATCAAAGGTATGCTACTTCTTACCAAATACAGAGCATAAGAGACTGATGGAGACCATCATTATAAGAGATGATCCGGAGGGCTTGGTTGTATGATAATAGGTGGGACCTAGCATGATGAGGTATGTATCATAATTTTAATTTCCCCATGTATGTTTCTTATGAATATGTCAATTTTGTGTTCTTGATATGCAAAATTTTCCATAATGTTGTTTATAAATATGCCAAAAGTTCTCTTGTATGTCAAGTTAATGAACATGCCAAATTTTACATATGATCAATAAACCATATATATCAATCATATGAACATTTCAAGATCTCATTCACATGATATACATAACATTATAATACATACATGTACCTCTATAGGTCATACCTATCAAAGTTCTTTGTAGGCTCCTTTACAGGACTAAAACCCTAACTTTTTAAGTAGGTAATATTGTCAATGTTTTCAGCCGATATATACAACAAGGATGATGGAAACAAGATGCTGTAATGATAAACTTATGTTTTAAGGCTTGTATAATTTCCTTCTTGAAAACTCACCTCTTATACCTGCATGTCCATTGCCAAAGGGGTAGTGCCTAGTAGTGTTGGAATTTCATGTCATTCTTTTTTATTGAGAAGTTTAATTTCTACTTAAAAGATAATAAAAGATAATAAGAGATTTATTTAACTTTGTTTTTATTCGATTATGTTTTTTGGAACATTGAAAGTGGAAGAAAATAACCTACTAATATTGACACAAACAACTCAAAAGTAACATGCTTCAACATTATGCATATGAAGTATTCCAAAGTAACATGCGCTAACATTATGCATGTGAAGTAGGTAAACATCATGCATGTGAAGATATTAAGTGATAAACTTAATAAACAAACAAAATTTGGAACCTCTCATGCTTTCGAAAGGTTAATGTTTCATATGCATAATATAAAATTTTGGGAGGCTGACATGTTGGGTCATTGGTGTACTTGAAATTGTGATATTTTAATTTTCAATAAGAAGATATGATTTTATTAAGGAGTTTAATTTCCAATTAAATGATAACAATAAACGCATTTCCTCATGTTTCTCATTGATCATGTATTATAAAAATCCTGAAACAAAACAACATACTAGCAATGACAGCTCGATAACTCAAAAGTAACATTAAGTCATTGATGCATAGAAAGCCACAAACAGTGGGGATTTGGTTGGCGTTACCATATTTCCCATGCCCAAACATGATAGCAGGAGTTGACATAATTCAAAATTGTGGCTCCATGAGTTTTTTTGTGCACCGGGCCCAAGTCCACAAGGTGTCCCTGAACGGTATCTGGAGGTGACCTGCAACTCGCCATAGATTGATGCTCGGGCCTCCGATCAATGAACTGTTGATTCCATTGGATTTGTGACATGGTATTTTATCTAAGGGGGGGGCTCTCCCTCCTATCAATTTCCCAATGACCTCCGTCTATGGTGGATTCTAAAGCTAGGGTTTCACTCAATAGAGGAAAATGCAGTCACGCCAACGAGGGCCAAAGCTATAAATCCACGGATGATGGAGATGCGGTTGGCGTTGACATATTTGCCATGCCCAAATATGCTAGCAGGATTTGATGGAATTCAAAATTTTCGCTCCATGAGATTTTTTGCGCACTGGGCCCAAGTCCAATAGGTGTCTCTGAACGGTATCTGGAGGTGACCTGCAACTTGCCATAGATCGATGCTCGAGCCTTCGATCGATGAACCGTTGATTTCCTTGGATTTGTGACATGGGATTTTAGCTAGGGGGGCCTCTCCCTCCTGTCCATTACCAGACGAACTCTGTCTATGGTGGTTTCTGAAGCTAGGGTTTCGCTCAGTAAGGGACAATGCAGTCACGCAAACGAGGGCCAAAGCTGGAAAGCCACGGATGGTGGGGATGCGGTTGGAATTTCCATATTTCCCATGCCCAAGCATGCTAGCAGGAGTTTATAGAATTCAAAATTGCCGTTCCATGAGGTTTTTTGCTTACCGGGCCCAAGTTCAGCAGGTGTCCTTGAACGGTATCCGGAGGTGACCTACAAATCACCATAGACCGATACTCGGGCCTCTGATCGACGAACCGTCGATTCCGTTGGATTCGTGATGTGGGATTTTAGCTAGGGGGGGGCCTCTCGCTCCTATCCATTTCCCAATGACCTCCATCTATGGTGGTTTCTGAAGTTAGGGTTTCGCTTAGTAGGGGACAATGCAGTCATGCCAACGAGGGCTAAAGCTGGAAAGCCATAGATGGTGGGGATACAGTTGGTGTTGCCATATTTCCCATTCCCAAACATGCTAGCAGGAATTGATGGAATTCAAAATTTCTGCTCCGTGAAGTTTTTTGTGCATCGTGCCCAAGTCCAGTAGGTGTCCTTGAATGGTATCTAGAGGTGACCTCCAACTTGTTATAGATCGATGCTCGGGCCTCCGATCGATGAACTGTTGATTTTGTTGGATTCATGGAATGGTATTTTAGCTAAGAGGGGGCCTCTCCCTCCTGTCCATTTCCCGATGACCTCCGTCTATGGTGGTTTCTGAAGCTAGGGTTTCGCTCAGTAGGGGACAATGCAGTCATGCCAATGAGGGCCAAAGCTAGAAATCCACGGATGGTAGGGATGCGGTTGGTGTTGTCATATTTCCCATGCCCAAACATGCTAGCAGAATTTGATGGAATTCAAAATTGCGGCTCCGTGAGGTTTTTTGTGCACCGGGCACAAGTCCACCAGGTGTCCCTGAACGGTATCTGGAGGTGACCTGCAACTCACCATAGATCGATGCTCGGGCCTCTGATCGATGAACCGTCAATTCTGTTGGATTCATGACATGGGATTTTAGGTAGGGGTTGGCCTGTCCCTCCTGTCCATTTCTCGGTGACCTCCATCTACAATGGTTTCTGAAGCTAGGGTTTCGCTCAATTGGGACAACACAGTCACGCCAATGAGGGCCAAAGCTAGACAATGCATTTCATGCCAACAAAGGCCAAACTTGGAAAACCCTATCCCTAACTAGGGTTTATTGTTTAACATGCATGGCCCATAACCACAACCCTACCAAGGAAACCTTAATCCTAACCCTAATCTTATCTTAGTGTCACAACTCAATTTAGAATCAATCTAATGTCGAACTGAACTTTTTCAAATCTGGTGGACTTATGCTTCAAATCATGTTGATTCACAAAGTTGGTTCTCAGTCTTTGGATTCTATTGTAGTTCCTTTAATGCTGAGTGATTAGTCGTTGGGTGCATGAGGTTTGTTGAATAGTGTTGTTGGTTGTTGATGAAATGTGAAGCATGTGTTGCACGTAGTTTTATTAAATTACACTTGAGCATTGACTTAACTTGTAATTTAATGAATCCAAACTCACAATTTTTAATTAGATATATCCAATTGGTGTGCAAGTAGTGAGCTCATTGAAACCTTGAAATACATTGTATTGCACTTATATTTATTAAATTACACGAGCAAGAACTTTGAATTTAGTGTGCATGTATTGAGATCATTGAAACCTTTAAATATAATAGTTTTTTATTTTGACATAATGCATTCATAATTAATAGATAATCCTCACAAATCAATACAATAGATTGACACAATAACATGTGGAAACCAAACACGAGGACTTCACTTAGTGAACATCTCACATAGCACGTGCGATCGTGGGATATTAAAGAATACCCTTAATTTCGAGAGATATTGACCAAAACTATTTTTATTGAAACCCCCTCCCAATACTTAAAACCTCCTCCCCACCCCTTTTTATACCTCAATCCTTGTAAACCACCCTACCCACCCTGACCTTAAACCCCTCATCCCCCCAATACCTGCAATATATTGGTTCAATTTTTAATAATTTTAAAACCCACAATATGAACTAACGTGATAGGATATTGGTCAACAAGTGAAGCCCCCATGAAACCAAAGAACAATTTCAAAGTGAAATATATCATTCATTTATAACTGAAATGTCAATGTACATGTCTCCAAAAGTACATATATATCTAAAAGCATCCAAAAGTACATATATATCCAAAAGTAACGAGAAGTACATGTGTCTCCACAACTGAGACTATCCAAGCCAAATGTACATGTATCCAAAACTATCCAAGTCACATGTACATGTAAGTGTAATGTCAATGTACATGTCTCCAAAAGTACATGTATCCAATACTATCCAAGCCACATGCACATGCACATGTATCAAAATGTACATATCCCATAAGACACATCAAAACTCAAGCTTCCTCTTGCTCTTTCTCAAGGGTGATCCTATAGGCACAACTATAGGACTAGTGTGCATCTCTGGTTCCTGCAAATTAAATATCAATTGTTAAATTCAACTAACTATGTACTAATACATTAGCTCAATAAAATACCATATCTAAATTAAATAAAAAATTATCAAAATGTTAATGGACATTGCATGAAACAATTGTTCATTAATGGACATCTCACCTCAGTGAGAGACTGTGACAAAGGGGATTGTGTTTCTTGTGTAGCAGATGGAGCTGTTGGTTGACCATGAAGGATGGTCGCATCCATGGTCGAACCAAAGGGGGCAGCAACTGGTGGTGGTGGTGGTGGCTACAATCACCAAATCTTGAAATAGTTAGAAATGTGCATGAATAAACAATAGACAACAATAACACACTATGTCTATATCATGTTCAAATAGTTGTACCTTTGTGTGGCTTGTTGTTATTGCAGATACCACATTGATTGTTGCATCAATAACTCTTGCTTTTGGTGGCTACAATCACCAAATGTTGAAATAGTTAGACATGCATGAATAAACATACGCCAACAATAATAAACTATGTAACGATAATGTTGAAATAGTTGTACCTCTGTGTGACTTGTTGCCATTGTAGATGCAACATTGACTGCTACATCAACCATCCCTTCAAGGTTTTCAATAGTAAACTCTGGCTCCCGATACAGTAAACAAGCAAATCAAACATTAACAAAACATTTTATGTACTGGATTTCAAGTTAACCAAGAAATATCATTGAAGAATATACAAATTACCATGGCATCAGTATCTCCATGGTCATGGACAACTTGAATCTTTCTAGGAGTAGGCCGTCTCATATACACTTAACCCTTGTTCACATATGGCCTATGAGGAGATACAACTCCAGGAAATGGTCCAGGTGTTTTGGTTGGTGCCTATAGTCAACAAGAGTTCATGTAGTTAGACATGCATGATTCAACGAACATACATGTATTAAAAAAATGACCATTAGAGGAAATTTGAGGTCTAAAATGGGCCTCCTAAGGAAAATAATAAAATAATAGTTAAAATAATAAAATAATAGTTAAAAAAATAAAAAAATAGTTATTAATTTTGGAGGAAGAATGAAAAAAACTACTTTTTGTGTTCGTATTTTTTGACATATCTCCATGTGTTTTTACTCAAATTCTGAGCAGAAGAGCTCATTGGATACGGAATTTAATTCTGCATCCAACAAGTACCCACAGTGCATACTTTTTATGGACCCCACCACCCCAAAAATAAGAAATACCTAAAAAAACGTGATGATGATGTCATCATCACGTTTTTTCAGGTATTTCTTATTTTTGGGGTGGTGAGGTTCATCAAAAGTATGAAGTGTGGTTACTCGTTGGATGCGGAATTAAATTCCGCATCCAACGATCTCTCCCGCTTAGAATTTGAGTAAAAACATAGGGAGATATGTGGAAAATACGCACAAAAAAATTAGTTTTCTTTTATGACAAATATGTCAATTCAACTATTATGGGTGACTCATTTTATTGAAATTCTATTGGTTCTTGAATTCCAACTCACATAATTCATTGTTGGCACGTTTTCTTATAAGGCCCATTTTAGACCCCAAATTTCCTCTAATGATTTTTTAAATGTTTAAAATGTTTACCTCCATCACTGCTTTCCCCCGTCAAGGATTTGGCATATGCCAGTTTAATAATTATAAATATTAGACCGTAGATAGCATTAGTGAACTAACATGTAGAATGTGTGGAAATTAACAAATATTAAAAAACTTACATTTTAAAAATGTTTACCTCGGTGTGAGATACGACAATGGGTGCTATATGAATCTCTCCACCAACCAAGGGATCAGTGGATGGAATGTCATGCCCAGATATTTCCTCGGTCGATACGACCATGGATCCTACCTCCATCACTGCTTTTCCCCGTGAAGGATATGGCATCTGCAAGTTTAATAATTGTAAATATTAGACCGTAGATAACTTTAGTGAACTAACATGTACAGTATGTGGAAATTAACAAATTAACAAGTATTAAAAAACTGAAATTTTAAAATGTTTACCTCGGTGTGAGATACGACAATGGGTGCTATAGGAATATCTCCACCAACCAAGGGATCAATGGATGGAATGTCATGCCCCTGTGTAGAGTGTGGAACATGAAACTCTGAGGTGTTGCTGCCAGCATAAAGCATCAACTGCAAGTTCACAAAATTAATATATTAGCTCAAACTATACATATGTGTACGAAGAGGAAAATAAATGAAGAATTTATTACAATTAACCATAGACATACATCGCTCAAAAACCCACTGAAGACAACATCTGACAAAATACCATAGCATGAACGACCACATGATGTGCACTCGTGAGGCTCAAAAGTAGGCTGGGAATGTGCTGATGGTGCTGCACTAGTAGATGGTCCTGCATTAGATGGGGGTACTGCAGTAGTGGGTGGTACTGCACTAGAAGATGCTCCTACAGCATGACGACCTGGTGTATGTACCACACCAGGGATAGATGTCCCTTCCACACCCATATGTTGAACCATAGTGCTATGGCGAACAACGACCCATGCCAAACTCACAAATGCATCACGTGTCTATGGAATAACACGATGTACAGGTGGGACATCTAGCGCAGGCAACTTCCTGCGAGGTGTAGGGATAGGGCGATCAACGTCTCAAAGCATAGCATTGGTTCGGTTTTGGGGCATCCCCCCACTGATCCCGTGAAACACTAATATATCAAAATAGTTTACATGTTTACCCAACATGAACTCTGCATACATATTCCAAAGGAAATACAAGGGGATTTCCCTATTGTTGTGTGTTGGCATATCAAAAACCATATACCATCTGTCCATCCAGTTATCAACAAATGGTTGATATGTGCACCACTCGATAGAGATATGTGGCCTATTTTCATTTGGGATTTCCCCCATGCGAGGGTCCCTAAACAATGAAAATATATGCTCTTTGGTAATTTTCAACTTTTTTATTGCACTGTAGCTAACCCCATTAGCATACTCACGTCTTTTTATTTCTCTATATGAAGTAATATCATATAGTATGTTGCTTGACAATGTAATAGTCTCAACAATTGCATCCAAAGTGGATGCAAGTGAATGTCGAATCCTATCACCACCACTAAAAGCAGTACTGAGACCTCTCAACTAGGCAAGCTCAATCAATATTTCAGCATTGGTATCCATAGCCGCAAGTGCAATAAAAAAATCAATAAGAAAATCATTAGAAATGTATATACATGGTATATAATGACATCTCTTCAAAATTGAAAATGTAAATGAAGGAAAACTCAAGTTACAAGCAATTTAATGGCATTCGCTTACATACATTTAAAACTTAAAATTAAACATTTAACAATTAAATAGTGAGTTTTGTTCAAATTCTTTCTAGAAGTTAAGGCACTTCTTCACCCTCATTGGTGACTTTTCCATGCACACTTGGGTATAAACTTCTTTGAATTTAGGAGTGCTATTTTGACATGTTTTGTCCTTTACGTCCCTTGGATATGTAAAATTAAGGGGCAAGGGACCATTAGGGCATGTGAGGCAAGAAAATGGGTGATACAGGGCTGCCACCATATCCTCTAAATATAATTGACTCGATCATGGTTGGGAACACTCTCACGATGCACTCTAGGTAGTTCATGGATGTTCACCATTTCCATTGTCGTATAACCATGGAAACCAACCAAAATTTACATGGAAAATGGAGAATTTGTGGACTTGACTACAATTGGTTGTATATGAGCTTAGAGACTCGACATGTAGAAATATATTACCCATTGATTTTTCTATTTTAAAAAATGGTTGATAAACCTAGTGATGCAGGGGCATAGACTGTTTGAGTAAAGTCATTTATGTCTTTGCTAGATCTAGGGATCTTAGGGACACCTAGGGTCTCACATGTTTCTAATTTAGTTTATCATGTTTATAGGATAAAAGAAGCAAAATTCGTGTTCTTGTGTTTGCTAACATATGTTTCTTACACCTTGTGTCTTATACCATATTTTTATGTTAGTTCTACCAATTGGTGTGTAATATCTGGGGCTTTTATTGTAATTGGAACATAAGCTAGCTTGTCCATTACTCTCTCTTGCATATTGTGGAGAATTATGAGATATGTGTTGTTTAGAACCCTACTCAGTAGTAATTTTGTGTCTCTCTTATAGTATTTTTGTTCCTTTTTGTTTATGCCTCTCAATCTCGTTATGATGTGGGATTTCTATCTTTCTTTGTCTTTAATTTGAATGTAGATATATATTGTTTTTTATTTGTTAAAACCCTTGGTTTTTAATTTTAGCCTCTTTACACACACACTCTATACTTGTGTTTGTTTTATACATTTCTATCCTTTTGGAACATTAAATATCTATTAGACATTATGTTTTTGTTTCTTATAGCCTCCTTTAGTTTGAATCCATCAAACATTAGCTTGGGAGTTGTTGGGTTGATTATTCTATTAAAAAACACAATTATAGGTTAAAAATTGACAAAAAAAAAGAATGCTTTGGGTGATTGAATTACCTTGTTGGATGACAATTCACGAGTGGAATATCCTCCCCTCATCCTAAATGAGCTACTCCAACAATCCCAAGTAGTTAACATGCTCCAAAACGCTCCAATTGGCCGTCGTTTTCGCGTTCCTCATAGATAAAATGGGCCACGGGTTTCAGGTATGTGTATATAAATTATTTTTTGTTTTCCAAATCGCGTACACATTTTATAACTACAGATCGCGAGCACTTTTTGTAGTTATATAATGCGTACGCGATATGGTTTCCTATCCTACATGTCCCATGACATGTTAGGCTCGTGTTGAACCATAGCAAGTGCTATGTAGCAAAAACGAGTTGTATTTTTTGGTAACGTGATCATGTTTTTGAAAACTAGGATTGCATCTAAAAGGTCTCTCATGTTCTTGCAGTGACCCCTAGCTAAAACTTAATTGTAATTTATATAAAATTTAAACAAAATGAAAATTTCTAGGAACATAAGCACATCTAATTCACTTAATTTATATAAAATTTGAAAAAAATAAAAATTTCTACGAATATAAGCAAATAATTCAAGAAATTAACATTCTTCTTCCCTTTACACTTAGAAGTACCAATAAATTTATACCTCTACAATAACCTAGAAAACTTGGGCATAAATCTATACAAAAAATTGGAGTAATTACCACCTTAAACTCTATGTAGACCACCTGCACAAACATAAACAGAGATATGGTTAGATTTGCTATTATTAATATTTTAAATTGTAAAAATAATCCACAAGTTAGAATAACTAAAAATATATGAATATATAAGGAAAGTATGAGACGTAAATTTATGTAGTATAAACATAGTTAAAAAAATATCTAAGAAAGTGAATAATTATAGTTTTATATCACAAAATAAATAAATAAACCCTAATGACAATAAGGAAAATGAAATCTTGCAAATGAGATTAGCTATTGAAAAAAAAGGGTAAGTGTGCACAAAGAAAAGACTAGAGTATTTCTGAGCAGGTAAAAGACCAGAGTTACGACCAATTTAAACCCTACAGCACTTATGGAATTGTAGGCTTTACGGATTATATATATGTATACACGTTTATGTTTATGTTTAAAGAAACAAAACAAAAAATTATATAGTTATATACAGAGTAAATTATACTAAGTTAAAAAAAATAAAAAACAAATTATAAAAGATTGCAGCCTTATTATTATTTTCGTAATATGAAACCAAACAAATCATTAAAGATTGCAGCCGGTAGTTATAATCGTTACAGCCAGCCGTAGATTGTAGCATGGCTTGCGAGCTTGTTGAAAAAAAAATTATAAACCAAATGTAAAAAGTAATAAAATAAATAATAATGAAAACCAGAAATAATAATAATATCTTCCTGAAAGGAAACGCCCAGCACTCTGTTCAAACGCACAGGTTAAATTCCAAACCTATCTATCAACCAAAAATAATAATTTATTTAACTCATACCTTTCATTTTTCATAATTCTTGTTTTTCCTCATTTCATTTTGGAAGGAAGTCAACTCTTTTGTGAAGGGATCGCTCTCTTCACACCATAGATTTATCCAAATATTAGAGTCTGGAAATTGGTGGTTCTTATCCTAAAAGAATAACTAATAGTATCTCCAACAATGGAGAGGAGTCAGTTTTCCACAGTGAAAACGCTCCATCAACACAAAAAAAAACAAACAAAACAAAACACCTTAATAAATCCGATAGTAAAACCAACAAAGAATTCAATACGAACATAAATTCGAAAGTCAGACATTAAGCAAAGGAATCGAGGCGACTTGAACTCTGCGCCTATCAGCGTGCATTCAACATTTTGATTAATCAGTCCGTAATGTATTCCTTACGATTTACTACTTACTGGGTGTCGTTAAAATCTGTCAATTTCTTTTTAATCTTGTTTCAATATTTCCTGTGCTTTTCTACGTGTTTCTAAGTCATGCTGGAATATGAATTCATCCAGGTGGGTACTTATTTTGGGTACTCACCTCTTGTATTTCAAACCCATTAATGCGGAGACCCCCCAATGGTTTAGTTCAGGAGAACATGCAAGCCTTCTCTTTCTGCTTTTAGGCATCTTTCAGAATGCCCTCTCACACGAAATCACCGGTTTAAATGCCCTCCCGAAGACAAAATCACAACAACAAGCATTGAGAGCTAAGTCCATTTGTCTGAAAGGGGCGTTCTTTTTTTTGGGATAAATACTTAACCAAGGCGTTTTGTGCAAGAGCTGACTCCCCACAGGTGTGAAGGGGCTTAGTGCCAGCTACCTGACTCACCGTAGACCCTAAGCATTTTCTCCCTTCTTGCAGAAAACGTGGTTGAGGGAAATCACGCCCTTTGGACCGTTTTATCCCAAGCATCTCCGTGAGCCCATCTCTCCTGTAGCCAGCCACGAGGAGCCCGCCGGTCTTCTTCTTCGTTGAATTGGTCAAAATGGTTAAAAAAAAGAGAAAAACAAAAAAACAAAAAACTTACAAAAAGAAAGAAAATAAAATAATGGCTAGAACAATCGTTCTTGCACCCGCGACCAAAAGGATGAAAGCTACCAAAACTGAGCGTAATAGGCTTACTGGTTGAAAACATTTACACCTCCACCTTTGGGGATGAATAACAAAGCAACTCGTTTAAACAAAACCTACTGTTCAAAGGTAAAGCTAACTATCATAGGAACAGTGGCTTACCTCCTTGCTCGAGGCAACGGTGAAGCTAACTAGCATAGGAACAGTGGCTTACCCCCTTGCTCGAGGGCGCGGCAGTGCTGTTGCAGAGCAGAGCTTCTCCAAAACGAAAGAAAAATGAACCGAAGCTAGGGTTTGTTTTCATTGTATGACGGTAGAGTACAGTGAGGGGCGGCGTGGTGTGTTCATGCGCTCAGTGTAGAGTATAGTAGTAAGGCAACCAATATGTACCCTGCAGCAGTGTTTAATGCTGCTGCGGGGCTCTGATAGTACATTTTCAGACCTCAACTCTCAGTGGACAGCTAATAACTTTCGGGCCCATCTCACCACATGTCCATGCATAAGCATGCCATCACCACATCACCAGGATCAAATTTGAAGGCCAGGTCTCATTTTACTTCGAAGGGTTGTGAGAAATTGAACCCTTCACTGTTGACATTTAAAATAAATCATTATTTTGATTTGAAAATTTAAATGTTAAAAAAAAATCATTATTTATTAAATACATTGTATAAAAAAAAAATGACAATAAGAAATGACAATAAGAAGAAAATTAGGAAATTGATAATGTTGACTATATAACTAAGACCAAACCCAAACCTTAAAAATGTTATGCTAGATAATAAGGAAGTCTAAGTTGTGATTAAAACAAACACCCTAAATCCCTTTAATGATTCTGAACTTAGAATAGAATAAAAATCTAAATTAAAGCTATTAATATCAAAAGTTATTCTTAATGAATAAATTGTGAATTACTTAGCCTATTTTTTATAAACTATAGAACTAAATGTAATATGTAATTCTAACCTAGAAATAGTACAATTTTTTAGATGAAATAATAATTTAAGAGTATTTTTTAATAATTAGTGAGGTACTCGCCATAACCTAGGAAATATTTGATGTAAATTTAAAGTAACCTAAATTATCAAATCCCATTTAGTCTAGCATAACCTAAAAGAGATCCTTCTAGTAAAAATTAAAACTTTAAGATTAATCTACAACTTAATTGTGTATTGCTATCTAATCTTTTTATAATAAAATTCAATATGGATTTCATTAAAGAACACTGTAGTAATTGAAGAGAGGCATTGTTTTGAACAATGTAAATCATGCAAATTATGGTAAAAATCAATTCATCATCCATAGATATAACTCATATGAGCATTTAATTACACATGTATCATATACGGAAATACTCAAGTGACTTTTAAGTTGATGCTAGATCGAAAACTGAGTTGGAATGCTGAAATCCTTTGAGACCAATATTTAATGAAGTAAGTGAATCAGTAATGCATGCCAATGCCATTAAATTCTTTGAAAGTGAACATCGAATCTCAAGTCACACTCATCGAGTTGAACTTGGAACTAGGTAGTCCACTGGCTGGCCCATCGTGGTCCGTGCCCATTGGGACCGAGATCCTCATCCACGATGACACTATTAGAGGGAACTTGGGAAGGCTCAAAGTCTTGACTCTCCCAGAGTAGTGAATCAATGATAACCCCTTGGAAGGGAAAATTTTGTAGCTGACCTTCTATTGCAAATTTACCCAAGCTTACTCAATTTCATTATTGACCTGGAAATGAAACTAATTTTTTTTGCATGGTAAAATTCTTTGTAGACTTTTATGAAGGCTAAAATGGCCTTTGAAGGGCTTTGAAGCCTTCAAATTTCAAGCATGATCACCACCTAAGGGTCACCAGGTCCAGGCCTGGAAATTCAATTTTCTTGTGCCTGTAAATAAATTTTTAATGACCGTTTCAAGTTTTTTGTGCCTATCATTATCATTTGAAGGTTTAACCAATTTTGCTCAGTGTGAATTTATTTTTAATATTATATATAAATGTGAATAAAATAATTTTTTTATATTTACTAATTAAGTAAATTATAAAATGTTATAGGAGAAAATTTTAGACATTCTTTTTGGAAAAATTTGAAGGCTCAGAGTTGAAGACTAATAATACAATTAGAAAGAAAAAATATAAATAAATACAATACACATAAATGGAAATTAAGACCAGCCTAGGAGATGACCCAGCACAATGGCCAATGATTGTTAGCTAAATTTTAGTAGTTAACATACCTATTAAAAAATTTGATGGTTATCTACATTTATAAACATCAAATTGACGTTTCAACTATTTTTTTACCTGTCAATGTTAAAAGTCTTTATCCAAAACTTACATATCAAATACCTGTAAAAATGAAAAAAACGTTCTCTTGAACATCAAATTCCAGACCTGACTGGGTCTCATCTGCCCATTGTTACTCAAATTTGACTTTGAATTTTTAAAACGCGAACCCAATTCCCTCCGAGTCTTCTGATGTCATTTTCAATATTGCAGAGCCCTTTGATTCCTGGCTCCATGAACAACTTTAAAACAGCAACAAAGAACAGGTTGTTCTCCACCAGTTTGTATTATTAGCGATCTCTTCATGTTATGGCGCTGCATACCAGTGACTAGTTTTGTTCAATACCTACAGGGAATTCGGCACTTTTGAGAAAGAAGGGGGCAACCCCAAGGTACTCATACCTTGAAGAGGTTGCCACATTTCTAGTTTATATAAATTCTTAAATGAATGGATGGCAGAGATTCTTGTCCATTTTAAATTCTTGTTATATAAGTTTTTAAAGTGAATCGATCCTCTAATTCTCCATTCATGGGTACAGAGTTATCAATTTTATAGCGCCTACTTATGAATTGGAAGTTCTAATAGCTACTCACTTTCTAGAGCCTGGAATACTTAGCCATGTATGTTGTATAGTCGTTTATTATACCTTGCACGAAGAATGTGATATGTCCATGGTTTTACAGTTGATTTTCACTATATATTTCTTTTTCCAATATGTTTCTGTATATATGCTTTTCACTATGTTTTTAGGTAGTTCTTGTAAGTTGTATTCTTTCAAAATTGATACAATCAGGTACAGATCGAAATGCAGAATATGCTTTTAGGCCGTTCATGTAAGTTGTATTCTTTCAAAATTTATAAAATCATGTACAGATCGAAATGCAGCGTGTAGGCTATTTTGCTCCATATTTTTTGTTTTTATTTCTTTCTATCTTGGTAGAGGAGTATAGTTAAGATCTATAATTGCGCTTCAAGTTTTAATCCCAAAAACTTTGAAAATAATTTATGATTTTCAATAAGTGAGATTTTTCTAATTAATAAATTTATTTATAAAGTTAGACCCATTTTACACAGAAATGGTTTAATATTAAGAGCACATTTAAGATCTCTCGTTTCAGAGCGGATCCAGAGCTACCTAAAGTTCTAGGTATCCTATATTCAGTGCCATTAGCAGAATCTATCACCGTTGTTAAGCAGCTTCAGTGGTAGAGCCCCGTTTTTTTAATCCCAATCCGGCGCCAATTAAACTAATGGAAGCACCAGAGTAAGCAATCAGGGTTGTAATACTTATTACAATAAATTATTTGATATTAAATTTGAAAAAGGGTAAACCATTTTTTTTAGATTTTTGTGTGTTTGTTAAAAGGTAAATATTATTAGTTTATTTTATTTTAGTGGTAGATTTGAAGAAAAATTTTAATATTTTTGGTATTTATTTTTATTAAAAAATATATAATATATTAACTTTTTGAATTTGTTCCTTGAATCTTAGTCATAGATAAAATGATTTAATCCTAAAGTGAATGAATATTACCTTTTGGGATTTATTTTTATTCAAGGGACATATTAACTTTGAATTTGTTTGTTTTCTGTAAGCTTAACTATTGATAAAACTATTTGATTATAAATGAGATAAATATTATTTCGTATTTTTTTGGAAAACAAAGAACAAATTAGCTAAATAATGAATAATAGTTTTTTTAGTTTTTGGTTGGTTTAAGTTCAAAAGCAAATAAAATGTTTTGAAAGTTGATTTGAGAGTAAATTAACTATTTTCTTTTAAAAAATAGCTAAATGATAAAAATAAACCCTAAATTATTATTTTGGCTCTAAATATCAATTACTAAATATCATTTAAGGCTCCAAAGTTCAATACCCAGCATAACTAGCAACAACCATATTAATAAGATTAATATGTTTGGAATAGGAAGAAAGGAATTCATCACCAATTTAATAGTTGTATCATGATTGGAGTTAACCTAATAGTTAACCAATATAATTGCAATTAGAGTTAAAGTTAAGCTAATAGTTGTAAATTTATTGGATTTAAACTAATAATTGCATCTAATAGTTAATTTAAAAGTTAATATATCAACCATTGGAGTTCAATTAAAATATGTGATTGGAGTTGAAGTTAAGTTAAAGTTGTATCATCATTGGACTTAACCTAATAGTTCTAACTTTTTTTCCTAAAGAATATGTCAATTACTTGTATATAATAGTTAATCTAACATAAACATCACTCAAGTTGTGGTTGTTAAGCTCATAGTTGAAGTTAAGATCATAGTTGTATCATCATGTTGGAGTTAAACTAATAGTTGTATTTAATAGTTAATTTAAAAGTTAATATAAATCTATTGTAGTTAATAAAAGAGCTTCCAGTTATCATGACTTCTAGCTTCCAAATGGAGTTGGAGTAAGCCTTATGCACATTAACTGGACTCCCAATTGGTAGGTGGAGTTCGAGTGTCACATCAGTTGCACATCACCATGCCACTAAGTGCAGTTATCACATGAGTTAAGAGGAATTTAGTAGGAGTTGAGAGTATTTTATTAGGAATTATACTATCACACGAACTGCACTTTACTTCAACTCCCAATTGTAAAATGCTGTTAAACTAATTAAATCGACTTCGAGTTGCTAGATGGAGTTCAAGTGTCACATGGACTACACATTACCATGCCATTAAGTTCAGTTATCAAAAGAGCTATTTTTTATTTTTTATAATTGTTTATAAGGAGTTCGAACGATTAATAGTTAATTTAAAAGTTGATATAAATCTATTGTGGTTAATAAAAGAGCTCTGAGTTATCTTGACTAAGCCTTATTCACATTAACTAAACTCCCAGTTGGTAGGTGTAGTTCGAGTGTCACATGAGTTGCACAATATCATGCCACTAAGTGTAGTTATCACATGAGTTCGCCAAATGGATTTGGACTAAGCCCTAACTAATTAGAGTTGAAGTTAAGCTAATAGTTGTACAAAATCATGGGAGTTAAGCTAATAGTTGTATCTAATAGTTAAGCTAATATAAATCTATTATAGTTAATAAAAGAGCTATGAGTTATTGTGACTTCTAGCTTCCAAATGGAGTTTGACTAAGTCTTATCCACATTAAGTGGAATCCCAATTGGTAGGTGGAGTTCGAGTGTCACATGAGTTGCACAATACCATGCCATTAAGTGCAGTTATCGCACAAGTTCAGAGGAATTTATTAAGAGTTCAAACTATTTTATTTCAACTCTTACATGACTGCACATTAGCTAAACTCCTAGATGTCAAATGCACTTGGACTAAGCTGTAAGTAATTAGAGTTGTAGGTAAGCTAATAGTTGTAAAATCATTGGAGTTGACATAATAGTTGCATATAATAGTTAAGGTAATAATTATCCAATATAACTTTGATTAGAGTTGAAGTTAAGCTAATAGTTCTAGACACATTTGTGTTAAGCTAATAGTTGTATCTAATAATATATGGAGTTAAGCTATTAGTTGTATCTAATAATCGAATAATTGAAGATTAATTTTAATTTTTACAACTATCACTAACTCTACTTATCACATGTTAACTAAATTATTTTTTATTTTTTTGGAACTATTAATTATTAATTTTAGATGACCCTGATATAATCAATCTAAAGAGTACACTTGTCTCATTCTTGTCAGTAGATGAAAAAGCATAGATGGTAGTCCACCCCAAAATTCTAACATATATATGCCTATCGACGTAAATATTATGAAAAACTAAACACCATTTCTAAAACTCAAGGCACCCTTGTGCATAATCTATTTTTTACCTTTAATTTTCAAACTGTATAAATTGGATAGATTGAATAATGTAAAAATCACCTTACTTTGACATTGTTTTATTTAATCTTGATAAACCCAAAAAATCTTTTATCACAAACTCAAAGAAACAGAGAAACCGTTTTTGTTAGTGCAAAAACTTATAGTCTGATTTTCCCAAAAGAATTCCATTCTTCATTATAAAATAATTGTATAAGTGTCTTTTAAACAAAGATTTGATTCTTTTTAAGAATTAATTATGAGTTTCAGTTTTCATAATGTAATATGTAAATGGTATTGATCAAAAGATTTAAATTTAAATTTATGTATTGATTTTAACTATGAGAGGTTTTGTTTTTGTATTTCTTTCATATAATTATAAATAAATGAAAAGTTCATGTTTACCTATTTAAATTTAAAGATTTTTTTATCATTTAAATGAAAACTATAATTTTAATTTATTAAAAATATATGGTTTATAATTCTCATATTAATATTAATATTATTTCTTTTAAATAAAATTATTCTAACTATAAAAATGTATACAAATTTATAGGATTAAACATAAATTTAAGATATCAATATAAATATATATAAATTATTATTAACATGTTTTAATTTTAAATATATTAATATAATTATATAAAATTAATATAAAAATATTTTAATTTTATATACAATATTGTTTTCCATAACAAAATTTGTGTTATTTAGTATTTTAAATAAATATACCCTACATAAATATGCTTACTTGAATACTTATTACATTACATTGATGGATATTTATATAAAATATTACATGTAATAATCAATAATTGTAGTATGTAACATTTAACTTCTGATTTATTAATGTTTAATGGCTTGTATTTTAGTTTATTAGTTTTAAATAATAAAATTAAAAAATACAATATAAAATGCATTTTGGTAAATTATTATATTTTAAATTAATGTATATATTTTTGAACACTTTGTTTTATATTTAAAAAACTAATATTTGCAAAGAAATATATATCTTCTATAACAATGGAAATTCTATTTTTGAAATTTTTACTTCACAATATAGAAAAATCTATTTTTGAAATGGTTGTTTACAATAAACACATTCATGTTGTAGAAACCAACATCAAAATGTCATATTCTCATAATTTATCTAAATAAGTAATTTCCCAAAGTATTTTCAATAGTAGATTAATAACTATTAAATGCTATTATCAATTTTTTTAATGTAATAAATTAAAATATGTTTGTCTTAAGTAAAGTAAAAAGTAATCCTTGTGAAAGCCCCAACATCAAAATGTCATATTTTCATCCTCTATCTAAATATGTGATTTCTTAAAGTACTTTCAATAGATTTAAAGACTATTAAATACCATTATAAATTTTTTAAATGATGATTCTATACTAATGTAAAGAATAAACCTTTTTTAATTGTGAATATGTGTTATAATTTTTGGATGAATTTGAAGTCTCCATTGAGAATTTATATAATCTCTCAAGTTAGTTTTGAAGTCAACACCAATTCCAATATAAACTTTGTCTTAAATATCGAATTTCAATGAAGATTTTGATTTAAAGTTATTATTTCATAGAATAAACTATATAGCTTTGTACAAGCTTTATAAAGTTTCATCTTCACTAAAAGAAACACTTGCACAAATTCTAGAAACAAAAATTACATCATCCATTATTGAATATAACATTGAATCTACTTTCACCTTATATGTATGTATGCAAAGAAAGAGAATTTCATTGCAATTTTCTATTTTTATTTTATTACACTCCCACGTATATATGCCAAAAATCATGGTTCACTTCAAAGATGTTTTGTTTCCAAAACATCATATTAAAATTTTATAGTAAATTCTTTTAGCAAAGAATTATAGTTCAATTCAATGATGTTTTGCTTCCAAAACATTATGTTATTAATATTATATTAAAAAAGTATTCACACAAAAAGATGTTAGTAAAACAATTAGGTTTTTAACTAATTCAATAAAACTAATTAAGAACATTATTTATGACTAAAAAATAAATAGGCCCCTTAATGTTCTATGTAGATTATGTTTATGATAAGTAGAGAAAACATTTCATCCCAAAAACAATACGCCACATAAAATCCTGTTGTTATCCTCTTATACATTTTTTAAGGATATAGTGCAAATAAGACATATATTTGAGCCATTAAATAAAAAATAATATTTTTAGAAAAAAAATTAAGTATAAAGGTAAGAAGATGCTTTACAATTTAAAATTTATTTTTTGTCAAAAAAACTTAGAGAAGAGTAACACATATTCATGGAATTACCCTTAGCATCTATTTATATTATGTGGTTTGAAGTGGTGGTAGTAATGCCAATTAACCAACCTAAGTGTTAAACTAGTTGTAATGTTTGTTAATCTGATCGAAAATGGATTATGATGGCATTGACCTTATTCTGCACTTTATCAAACTACAAGTAGGCACTATATTTCATAATACATAGCACATGATATTGAAAATTAGGCACATAAGTCACATATATGGTTCAAACATAAAGGAGAAGGGATTCTTCATCTAACAACAATTTATATTACTAATGAAAATACAAATTGAGTTTACATTACTATGGCCTCCATTGCTTTTAGCATAATATCAAACATTCAATTTTTTAGGCCAATTGATCTCAACCATAGCTTTGCCACTACAAATTTCTTACACTTATAACCCTTACAAAATTTTATCTTGGATCACACTTCTCTATGTTCCACCGATTTTTCTTTTCTCCCCCCCTCCTCTTGGGAAATGAGCCAAACAATAGTCTGTCCTCTTTTCTCTTGAAACTTCTTTGAATTCTATGATTCTCTTTTCTTGCTTGGAGTCACCTACCTAACTAATTAAAGCCTACTAACAATAAATAAATTGAATGTAATTGAGGTTGGCCAAACTACAACTCAAATTTTGGCACTCATATTCACATGAATGGATGATTGTGGGTCCATGAAATTAAATTTCATGCATAGATGATTGTGGGTCCATTTACGGAAGGCAGAAATGCAGCTATACAGAAGCTCTCTTATGTATATGCACATTTTTTCTTCTGTATATGTGCATTTACAGAAGGAAGAATGCGCATATACAGAAGCTCTTTTCCGTATATGTGCATTTCTTCCTTCTGTAAATGCACATTTATGGAAGGAAAAATACGCATTTACGGAAGGAAAAATGCACATTTGCAGAAGCCAAAATGCACATATACAGAAGCTCTCTTCCGTATATGCGCATTTTTCCTTCGGTATATTCGCATTTACGGAAGGGAAAATGTGTATATATGGAAGCTTGCTTCCGTAAATCCACATATTTCCTTCTATATATGTGCATTTATGGAAGGCAAAAATGCATATTTATGAAAGATCTCTTCTGTAAATGCACATATACATAAGAAATGATGCACATTTATGGAAATGATCTTCCGTATATGTGAATTTACAGAAGCCAAAATGCGTAGATATAGAAGCAAGCTTTCATAAATGCGCATTTTTCCTTCTATATAGACGCATTTACAGAAGGAAGAAATGAAAATATACGGAATCTCTCTTTGTATATGCACATTTTTCCTTTCGTAAATGCGCATATATGGAAGGAAAAATGCGCATTTATGGTAGGAAAAATGAGCATATAATTTATACCTACCATAAATGCACATAGACAAAATGAAAATTCGCATTTATGGAAGGAAAAATGTGCATATACGGAAAAGAGCTTCCGTATATGCACATTTATCCCTTCGGTAAATCTACATACAGAAGGAAAAATGGTCATATATGGAAGCCGCTTCCATATATTCGCATTTCTTCCTTCTGTAAATGCACATTTACAGAAGTCAAAATGCGCATATATGGAAGCTGTCTTTCATATATGCATATTTCTGTCTTCAGTATATGTGCATATACGAAAGGCAGAAATGGATATATACAGAAGAGAGCTTCCGTATATGTGCATTTCTACCTTTTGTAAATGCGCATATAAAAAATGAAAAATGTGCATTTACAGAAGGAAAAATGAAATTATACAGAAGATCTCTTCCGTATATGCACATATACAGAAGGAAAAATGTGCGTATATGGAAGGCATAAATTATATGCGCATTTGTGCCTTCTGTATATGCACATTTTTTCTTCCATAAATGCGCATTTTTCCTTCTGTATATGTGTATTTACGAAAGGTAGAAATGCACATATACGGAAGCTCTCTTCCATATATGCATATTTCTGCCTTCCGTATATGCGCATATATGGAAGAAAAAAATGCGCATATATGGAAGAGAGCTTCACTATATGTGTATTTATGAAAGGCAGAAATGCACATATACAGAAGGAAACATGAAATGCGCATATACAAAAGAGATTTTCTATATAATATACGAAAGGAAGAAATGCGCATATATGAAAGGAAAAAATGCGCATATATGGAAGAGAGCTTCGCTATATGCGTATTTATGAAAGGCATAAATGCACATATACAGAAGGAAACATGAAATGCGCATATACAAAAGAGAGTTTCTGTATAATATACGAAAGGAAGAAATGCGCATATACGAAAGAGAGATTTTGTATATGCGCATTTTGTCTTCTATATATGCTCATTTATGAAAGGCAGAAATGAGCATATATGTAAGACAATTTTTGTATGATGCGCATTTATGCCTTCCATAAATCTGTAGTATACAAATGGAAAAAGGTGCATCTATATATGCACATTTCCGCGTTGCGTAAATGCTCATATACAGAAGGAAAAATGAGTATATACGAGAGCTCTCTTCCGTATATGCGCATTTTTTCTTTCTTATACGCACATATACGAAAGACAGAAATGTACATATACGGAAGAGAGCTTTTGTATATGCACATTTCTACATTTCGTAAATGCGCATATACAGAAGGAAAAATGCGCATATATAGAAGACCAAATGCACATATACAGAAGATCCTCATGTATATACATTGGTGTGTGTACTAGGTATATATACCAGTGTATATATATGATATATACACCGGTGCATAGATAACCCAAGCAACCGAAGTTAAGTTCTCGGTATGGCGACTGACACCATCAACAAATGCTAAGTGGTAAAGTATGCACATCAAGGTGTATATACACTAGTGTATAGGGTGCTCGCACGAAGTCGGTTCCACTTAGGAAATCAGAAACACACTTCGAAAGTGCGAATCAAGAACGCATATGTGTTATTGATGCTACTTTCGGAATAAACCGAGCCCAAACACAAGCCTAAGGTTCGTGAAAACATATTACGTATGCGATATATCACATATGCGTTTTGTAATGTTAAATATCACACATGCGATATAGCAAATCAAGAATGCATATGCATTACTGATGGTACGTTCAAAATAACCTAAGCCCAAACACAAGGCTAAGGTTCGTGAAAACATATCGCGTATGCGATATATCGCATATGCGTTTTGTAATGTTAAATATCGCATATGCGATATTTAACATTATTGTTGGAATGATTGTTAAATAATTATAATGGATGTGGAAGACATGGTTGATACCTATCCATACTAATGATACCCATCGATGCATCATGTTGGTTCTTGGCATCCATACATCATGTTGGTTCCTTACTTCATGCTTCAATCTTGCTTCATTAAAGGTGATGGCTCATGGGATGATATGAGTAGGGTGGATTTTTTAGGTTTTATGAAGAAACCATTATGGAGGATATACGATCTAAAGATATTCGAAATGTAGAGATCGAAAGCCATGATTTTAAAGTAACCATTCAACAACCCTTCCATCTCACTCTCTTCTTCCACTACCTTCCCAATGAAGGTTTCCTACTTCCAACAACACCCAATCAATCAATTTCATTTTGATATTTGCATTGGATGGACTACAATAGCAAGGTCCAAAAGATATCTATAGATTTTCCTAGAATTTATTGTTCATACAAAACAATATGGCATAAACGAAAAATGTGAATTATATATATTGTTCTATTCGAGTTTGTTTGAATAGAATGTTTGTGCCAATATTTTAATCTTAGAAGGAACAAGATCAATCATATATTTTCTCATAGCCTCCATAGTATAATGAGCTTTGAATGACCCTCTTTTCATCCTTCCTACTCTTTCCAACCTTCTATCAACTAGTAGATAGGTAAGCCTAAGTTTTTATTCATTAACACATGAGCTATTAATACACAATAATCCATTTGGTATTGTATCATGAATTCTTCCAATTAAATTATATCTAGATAGAACAGGGAATGTAAGAGGACTCAAAAATGTTTCTTACATACCATAAGATATTTAGTGCTTGTAAGTTGAAAGCAGTATGTGCAAAGGGAAATAATGATCAATGCTATTAAATAATAACAAAATAGTGATATTATCTCCACAAAGTAGTATGTTAACATTGCATAGTACATATGGCTAATAATGGATCTCCACAACGTGCCTAGAAAATATACACAAATGATACCACATATTACCCTTGACCAAATGAAATGATGATAAAATGGTATATCCATAGCTAACACATGATCATAGAATAACTTAAAGAAATGTTTCACGTAAAGGTTATCATGGGTTCGGTTGTCACTTATGTAGAAGTGACTTTCTTTCAGTGTCACATGTTTCTCTTCATTGCTATCTTGCCCATGTTGATACGTGATATGTACCATTATGCTCACCTGCTCTGAGTGATAGTATTGACTTTGAATTTCATTTTGTGGTTGTAGGGTGTAATTTTCCACAAAGTCAACCATTGATAGTATTTTTCCAAGAGGGAAGGTGTCCTAGAATATTCTGAATTGCTCATCTTGCCACTGTGCCATATCGACATGTTGAATCTACTATTGGATCTTTCCACGAAACTCTAGAATAAAATCACATACTTGCACCTGGTACATGAATATTAATATGTCAATAAACCACATAAAAAAATGTGTACATTAATATTAACTTGTCAATATTCAAGAATTTACCTGTGAAGTCACCAATTTAATCTTCCTACTTTCTTTCCCATCATTTAGTTGATATGTCTCATACTGATAGTTTTGCTTCTCAACAATTGCATTCCAGAATGCTTGATATTCACTTTCATGGATGCAATCATACCATAAGGATAGCCCACCACAATTGTTTCAAGAACCGTCTACACATTGTTTTAAGTAATGTGTCTGCCAATCTTGCCTTAGACACATGATGTTATGGATGAAATCTCTGGATGACATTGGCGGTACTGTACTTGAGCATTACTGCACGTGGTTAGGATGAAAAAAATGACATATATGTGCAAATGTATCGTAATATAGGTCAAACTCTATGTGGTATCTACAACAACAAGTGTTCTGGATGGTATTGATTCTAACATACCAAGGCTTGCAGTTTTCAAAAGATCTTTGCTTGAGCTTTAGCTCTAGGTGGGAAACTTTAAACATCTCGAACAGTGGACTTTGTGTCATGTCAAGATAATGCTTAACATGAGGTTCAGTGTGATGAGAACCCCTACATTGTTTTAACACATCCTTCGTGTTTGAAGAAGGCCTAGTGTTATCATGCCAAAACGTTTTCACTAGGCCCTTCACTTCTTCGACTAACTTCATGTCTTTGTAGGGCAACCTACTGCTAAATGTCCATAACGTTTCCATTTGTTCGTCTAGATCACGGTTGTCTCTTCTTACTGAATATTTTTTAAGTGTCTTTGGATGTAAAGGAACAATTTGTGATGTGCATTTAAGTAAACGACGTTGTCTTGTGGATATACATACAATTGATTTATCCAATACATGATGAGCCACATTATAGTCTTTTGAACAATTTTTTTTACCAATTGATGTGAATGTAGCAACAAGATATTTAACAATGTGATTACTTGATTCGATATTCTTCATTGTTGTTATGGCTAAATTTCTTCTAACAGTTGCCATATTTCTAGATTTAAGCAAAGCTAAAAACAGTTTCCATTTACCAGCTTCGGATTTGTCATCAAAATATTGTTTCATTATTTGAGAAGAATGATGAAGGATAGTGCGTCTTGCCACCTTACCTTCCATGGAAGTCAATCCGCTCTTGTCCACTTGTATTCATTTAGGAGTTCTCTTTCGTTTTGATGCAAAACTTCTTGTCGTTTGAAATGTTGGAGTGGCGTTTACATCAACTACAAGCTCACAACTTCGATTATAAGATTGAATCACTGAACATGGTTGTTGCTGAGTCACATTTACATCAGGAGTAACATAATTATTGAACTCTTCACAAGATTGTCCATCTACTAATGGATGAATAATATCACTTCCGTATCACCAGCTTCTTTTAATTTGGCATTATCTTCCTTAGCCTCTACGTCAGGTATCTATTGAGGGGGAATGGGAACTATTTTCTCATGGAATGAATGCCGACGTTTTCTTGAATCTTTCCTTTTTTTGTTTTTTATTTTCTGCTTCTTCCGGTGTAAGCACCTTCCCTGTTGAATTTCGTCCTCTATTACATACATTCCCCATTGAAATCCACCCAAACATGTACAAAACTATGGAATTATGTATGTAATGATAAAAAATTGCATGTCGAATAGTTCTCTGTGTGTAGGTTCAGACAAATTATGTCTTTTGATATGTTAAAGCTGGCCAACACGATGCCCCC
>LPNX010803935.1:35000-137500 GCA_001517045.1 Pseudotsuga menziesii
CCCACTTTCATGGAAACTAATTTTATAATCATTTACACACATTTTCTCTGCATAAATGCTATATATTATTAAATGTAATTCGATTACCTATCTTTTCTCTTTTTACTTCATCTTCAAATAAGTTAGAGAAGTACCCATAATCGTCACCTAAAGTCATAGTTTCCCATTTATTCCAGTATTATGTGGCATCTAAAGTGTCTTTAAAGGATTCCATGATTGTACATCAGCCCTATACTCCTACACATATGTAGTCTATATACCAATTATATACTTGAACATACACCAATGCATATAACTAGTATATACACCAATGTATATACCTAGAGTACATATAATATACACTGGTGTATACACTAGTATATATACGTAATATATACATAAGTGTATAGACATAGTATACACTAGTGTATATGCCTAGTATATATACACTAGTTTATACATGTTAGGTGTATATGTTAAGTATATACACTGGTGTATATACTAATATATATAGTATATACACTAGTATATAAACTAGTGTATATACCTAGCACATACATCAATTAAATAACTAGTATATACACCAGTGTATATATAACTAGTATATAAACTAGTGTATATGCTAGTTATATACACTGGTGTATATACTATAACATACTAGGAAAACTACACTAGTATACCACTATAGATAGTATAGACTACGTAATTTTGTATACCACTATACAAACTTAGTTGTTGGTACAAACCTCCAAGTACAAACAATGCCAAGGAAGAACTCATCAAAGGTACGATATTTCCTACCTTACTATGAACATGAGAAATTAATGGATACCTAATTAGTATTATAAGTGATATTGATTATCTACTTTAATGATCATTGTTATTGTCACCATAATATCCTCATCCTCATTGGTATTGGGATTATCATTAGCATTCGGTTCATCATCATCCTCAACGTCATCATTCACATTGTCACCATCACCATGTCATGAGTTGTTTGTCATGCCATTCAATATTACAAATTTGCACCAATGACATTTCATATATTTATGAACATTGCACTTTGACAATATTTCCATAATACTATTTGTGTTTACATTAATGACATTTTCATTTACAACAAAACATGTGTTGAGCACTTGTAACACGTTGGGACTATAATAGAGGAATTTGGTCATAGAAATTCAAATATTGTCTCCAACCAAAAAATACATTATTTGGTCATAATTACAAAACTATCATCTCAAAGATGTCATGATATACTATGATATACTATTAGTATTATATATTATTTATACTATATAGAATATATACATAGTATATACACTAGGGTATATACCTAGTGTGTAAACTGGTGTATGTATTAGTTATATACACCAGTGTGTACATACACTATATACACCAGTGTATATACCTACTATATATACTAGGTATATACACTAGTGTATATACTAATGTTTATACATAGTATATATACTATGTAGTATATATACTAGTCTATATATATACTATACTATACACTAATATATACACTAGAGTATATACCTAACACATATATACACCAGTGTATATGTATATATACTAGGTAGTGTACAGAAGGTATATATACACTAGTGTTTATACTAGTTATATTATGTATATACTGGCATATGTATATTCTCTAATAGGCATATACACTAGTGTATATACAATTTGGTATACTACATATTAGGCTTGGCATGTATATACACTAGGTTTGACATATGTGAATTTTGAGATTCTAACTAAATTAGGAGTTGGGATGTGGTGATTTCATGACTATGACATTCCTAATGTGAAAAAAATCATAGTAATTCTAGCAAATATTGCTTCCATATATTAGTACCTCTTATTGATTTAGAACTATGTATATTAGTACCTCTTACGGAAGACAAAATGCACATATACGAAAGCTTGCTTCCGTAAATACGCATCTTGCCTTCTGTATATGTGCATTTATAGAATAGAAACCAATAGATTTAAAAACTATAGAAATTAAAAATAAAAATTAATATCTAATTCATGTTTATGTAAGTTATATCCATCTATGATATATATTCCTTTAACATGTAAAAGATAACTTGAGAAAAATAAACACTAATGAATTCAAATTTCTTTGAGCATTCAAAATTTCAAATAGGGTAGTTTTGCAATCTTCAAAAGGAATATTAGCATTGAGCATTGTCCATATTCTTTTCATTTCTAACCCAACTATTGTCATATCCGTAATTATAACCACATATCACCATTTCCACTCTTTTAGGTAGATGATAACCATAATTACATAAGCATATTATCAATTCCATGTAAATGACCCTCTTTGGTTGACTAAAGAGAGTTGGCATTGTTAAAGAATATTGAGAAATATATACACTAGTGCATATACTAGTATATATATACTGGTATATACATTGGTAATATACACTAGTGTATATACCAGTATACAGTACTAGCGTATATAGTAGTATATAACTAGTGTATATATTGGTATATACACTGGTGTATATGCTAGTATGTAGACCAGTGTATATACCAGTACATATGAACGTGCATATATATGGAGGTGCTTCTATATATGCACACACATATATAGAAGCAATCTTATGTATATGCATGCACATACACGAAAGTGCTTCCATATAAACATATCACTAGTGTATATATTATCAGACATACCTAGTATATATATCTAGTATATACACCAATGTTTATATCTAGTACCAGTGTATATATATACTAGGTATATACACTCGTGTATATAGTAAATATACACTAGTATACTAGTGTATACACTAGTATAGTATAGTATACTGGTGTATACACTAGTATATATACTTAGTATATACACTAGTATATATACCTATTACAACGTTAGTATATACAGTAGTGTATATACATAATAACAAATACCACCACTATCAGATCCAAATGGAAAGATTGTGACTTTTCCATGAGCACAATCCCAATATAAAAGCATTGGTCATCTTTTGTATCATGTCTCCTACTCTCTCTCTCTCTCTTCCTGTATTCAAGGCATCCAAAACTTCATAGTAGATATTGGTTAGCTTCTGCATCTTTTCCTTTAAGTCTTCACACTCTTTCACATTTGTATGTATATAGCAGTATATATATTAGTGCATAGTGTATATTATACCGATATATACACTAGTGTATATACTGGTAATATACACTAGTGTATATACAGGTATATACACACTAAATTACGAGTTGGGATGTGGTGCTTTCATGACTATGACATTCCTAATGTGAAAAAAATCATAGTAATTATAGCAAATATTGCTTCCATAGATTAGTACCTATTATTGAATTAGAACTAGGTATATTAGTACCTCTTACGAAAGACAAAATGCACATATACGAAAGCTTGCTTCCATAAATACGCATCTTGCCTTCTCTATATGCGCATTTACAGAATAGAAACCGATAGATTTAAAAACTATAGAAATTAAAAACAAAAATTAATATCTAATTCATGTTTATGTAAGTTATATCCATCTATGATATATATTCCTTTAACATGCAAAAGATAACTTGAGAAAAATAAACACTAATGGATTCAAATTTCTTTGAGCATTCAAAATTTCAAATAGGGTAGTTTTGCAATCTTCAAAAGGAATATTAGCATTGAGCATTGTCCATATTCTTTTCATTTCTAACCCAACTATTGTCATATCCATAATTATAACCACATATCACCATTTCCACTCTTTTAGGTAGATGATAACCATAATTACAGAAGCATATTATCAATTCCATGTAAATGACCCTCTTTGGTTGACTAAAGAGAGTTGGCATTGTTAAAGAATATTGAGAAATATATACACTAGTGCATATACTAGTATATATATACTGGTATATACATTGGTAATATACACTAGTGTATATACCGGTATACAGTACTAGCGTATATAGTAGTATATAACTAGTGTATATATTGGTATATACACTGGTGTATATGCTAGTATGTAGACCAGTGTATATACCAGTACATATGAACGCGCATATATATGGAGGTGCTTCTATATATGCACACACATATATAGAAGCAATCTTATGTATATGCATGCACATACACGAAAGTGCTTCCATATAAACATATCACTAGTGTATATATTATCAGACATACCTAGTATATATATCTAGTATATACACCAATGTTTATATCTAGTACCAGTGTATATATATACTAGGTATATACACTCGTGTATATAGTAAATATACACTAGTATACTAGTGTATACACTAGTATAGTATAGTATACTGGTGTATACACTAGTATATATACCTATTACAATGTTAGTATATACAGTAGTGTATATACCTAATAACAAATACCACCACTATCAGATCCAAATGGAAAGATTGTGACTTTTCCATGAGCACAATCCCAATATAAAAGCATTGGTCATCTTTTGTATCATGTCTCCTACTCTCTCTCTCTCTCTTCCTATATTCAAGGCATCCAAAACTTCATAGTAGATATTGGTTAGCTTCTGCATCTTTTCCTTTAAGTCTTCACACTCTTTCACATTTGTATGTATATAGCAGGATATATATTAGTGCATAGTGTATATTATACCGATATATACACTAGTGTATATACTGGTAATATACACTAGTGTATATACAGGTATATACACACTATCGGTATATAAACTAGTGTATATACCGATAGTATGTATATACCGGTATATGCACTAGTGCATATACGAGTATATACACTAGCAATAAATAAGTTCAAAGCAATTGAGGTTGGCCAAACTACAACTTGAATTTTTGAACTGATATTCACATGAAGGGATGATTATGAGTCCATGAATTAAATTTGGTGCATCTAAAGATTTGATCCATTTGCAACTATTCCATCATGAAAACAATCTATCATTCAAAATACAAATGACTAACCTCCACCAAAACATAATCTTGTGGAGACATCATAATCATTAGTTAAAAACTAAGGAACGATCAAGATTTAGTTTGCTTTTTGGGGTGAAAGGTGAACTCTGATTTGAGTTGCACTATTTGATTTGGAGTGGACAATTTGAGGATCATTGATAATTGACAGACCATTCAACCTTCCTTTAGGATTCTTGAGAATGGATGTTACAAAGGTACATGTGGATTTGATGTTACTAATATACCTAGTGTATAATACACTAATGTATATACCTAGTATATACATTAGTATATATTAATATATCTAGTATATACACTACTGTATACATTATGTATATACACTATTATACACACCTAGTGTATACACTATGTTAGGTATATACGCTAGTATACAAACCTAGTGTATACACTAGGTATATAGACTATAGACTAGGTATATTAGCACTATATATACTAATTACCTAGTGTATAAGACACTATTGTATATACTAGGTATATACACTAGTGTAACTAGTATAGACATCAATATATGTTAGTTATATATACTGGTGTATATATTGTATTGTACAAATTATAAACATATACACTAGTTTCATTAAAGTCCTAATAGACATATACACTAGTTTCATAGAAATAACATGGGGTTTGGCCATGGCTAGTGTATTATAATCTAGCAAGATGGTATTTATATACAAAGGGCATATACACTAGTGTATATTACATTAGGCATATTTAGTGTATATTCTAAACTATATACACTAGTAGATTAATATATAATTTGAGAACTATAGTAGGTAGTTCACTTCATTGGCTTCTACTTTACATTTGTAGAGGTTGTGATTTCAATATGATTTTCCATTCTTATCTTCTTCCATTAGGTAAATGGAATTTTTCCTCAGTTCCTTCCCTTGAAGGTGCTTTCTATTCCACCATTCATGCATTAGGTAAATGGAATTCCCTGCCCCCCTTCCTTTCCTATTCTATTAAGTCAATATTGCATTTTGTTTATGGAAATATTTGAAAGAGGGATATGATCCAATATATAGGTAGTTAATTAGTCTAGATATTATTATATGCATCAATAAAAATATCTAGCATCGATGCCATAACATGAACATCGATAATCTTCTTTGGATGTTACTACCAATTTTCAATGGATCTAAGTCAAAAAATGTATTATGCATGTACCTCTAAAATTCCTCCTAGCCACCATATTATTGTTTCTTCAAATTTGTATTGAAACTAATCTATCATGAGAGGGAAGAATTAGCTTTCATAATCCCAAGATTAAGAAAAAATATTTTAGGAAGATGTTAAAGATAATGTTAAAAGGTTTGTAGCAATTTTTTTTTTTTAATTCAGTAGAACAAATAAAATATGACCAAGACATGGGTCTTTTATAATGGTTATCCATACTAAACTAATGTTGGGAATATGTCTTAATGATTTTTTCATGGGCCTATGAAATTATGAAGGAAATAATTTCAACATTGTGGTGGAGGACCAACTCACAAAATATACCCAAATTTTCTCATTTTCTCATCCTTTCAAATCAAATGTAGTAGTCATAGTATTTATGGAATAAATTTAGAATTTACATGGAAACCCCAAGCATATTGTAGGTGACAACAATAAAATTTTCATGATTTCTCAGAATGACTTGTTTTATTGTTTGGGTACTCAACTAGCTTATAACTGAACTTTTACCATCCCAAATCTAATGGGAAAATTGAGATTGTTAATTAATGTCTCAAAGGTTATCTCTATTTATTTACATATGATAAATTTTGATAGAGGGTCAATGATTACCATTGGAAAAATTGTTGTACACCAATTCCTTATATATTTCATAAAAAATTCCATTCTTTTTTACACTATACGAATATCATTTTCCATCCATCACATTTCCCATGAGAGGGAAACCTAGCATTCAGTTAGTGGAGGATCACATCTACAACCAACATTATGTTCTCTAAACATTGAAGGATGACCTAGCTATAACACAAAATTGGATGAAATAACACACATTTCAACAATGCAAAAAGACACTTGAAAATGAGGGATTGAGTATTTATATGGTTGAAACCATGTAAACAAATGTTCCTTAAGAAACAAAAGAATATTAGTTGGATTTGTGTGAGAAATAAAATGAAATGGGACATCTAAAACCACATACACATATTTATTTCAAGAAACACAATGGTAAAATAAAAGCAAATAGAATGGTTGTAGCTTTATCTCTGAGAAGAGATGTGACATCTACCCTCATTTGTGGCAAGTTGATTACAAAAGGAGGAAGAAGGAACTTTCTTATCATAGGCATCAAGGAAAAACCCTAAACATTAAAAAATCTAACCCTAAACAAATATTTCATTAATTATATACACAAGGATTAGCATGTATATATACACTAGCCTTTACATGTGCAGATTTCAAGTTTCTAACTAAATCAAGAGTTGAGATGTGGTTCTTTCATGACCATTCCATTTCTCCTAATAGGAAACCACTCATGGAAATTTTGACAAAAAATGTCTCCCTATATTAGTATCTTTTGTGATGAAGTAGAACTATGTAATCTTATTTGAATTCGGATTTTATGTGCCTTTACAAATGAAGATGGCCCCTCTCATTCATATCTATTTAAAATAATGTGTGCTGGTGTGTATTCTAAGAGAATGGTGTCTTACATACATTGGGAATATACACTAGTGTATATTATGTTAGGCACATTTAGTGTATAATTTAAACTATATACACTAGTGTATATACTAGTTATACACACAAGCATATATATTGGTTCACTAGGCATATGTATCAAACATCATTCAATAGTGATGTATATCTAGGGTAAATAGAGAAAAGAAGAAACACTTCACATTTTTCACAAAATTTCGATGTTAAAAAGGACTTTTCAACAATTTTCAGTTCAAAAGATGAATTTTGACCCCAATTGTAGTAGTGGGGGGCATCAAATCCACATGTACCTTTGTAACATACATTGTCAAAAATCCTAGAGGAACGTTGAATGGTTTGTCAATTATTATTGATCCTCAAATTGACCACTCCAAATCAAATAGTACAAATCCAATCAAAGTTCACCTTCACCCCAAAAATCCAACTAAATCCTGACCATTCCTTCACCCCAAAATCCAACCAAATCCTGACCTTTTCTTCACCTCTACAAGATTATGTTTCGGTGGAGGTTAGTCATTTGAATTTTGAATGATTGATTTTTTTTCCATCCATTTCTTATTTTCATGATGGAATAGTTGCAAATGGATTGAATCTTTCCATGCACCAAATTTAATTTCATGGATCCACAATCATCCCTTCATGGGAATATCACTACAAAAATTTGAGTTGTAGTTTGTTTTTTCCAACCTCAATTACATTCAATTTATTTATTTCTAATAGTCTTTAATTAATTAGGTAGGTGACTTAAGCAAGAAAAGAGAATCATAGAATTTAAGAAGGAAGTTTCAAGAGAAAACAAGGGAGTCTATGGTTTGAAGAAGATTTTTAATATTTTTGTTATTTTTTTTTATTAAAAAAATGAAATATTAAGCTTTTTGAATTTGTTCCTTGAAACTTAATCATAGATAAAATAAGTTTAATCCTAAAGTGAATGAATATTAACTTTTGGGATTTATTTTTATTCAAGGTACATATTAAATTTGAATTAGTTTGTTTTCTTTAAGCTTAACCATTGATAAAAATATTTGATTATAAATGAGGTAAATATTAGCTCGTATTTTTTTGGAAAACAAGGAACAAATTAGCTAAATAATGAATAATAGTTTTTTTAACTTTTGGTTGGTTTAAGTTCAAAAGAAAATAAAATGATTTGAAAGTTGATTTGAGAGTAAATTAACCATTTTCTTTTAAAAAATAGCTAAATGATAAATATAAACCCTAAATTATTATTATTTTGGCTCTAAAATCAATTACTAAATATCATTTAACACTCCAAAGTTCAATAACCACGCATAAATATCATGAAAAACTAAGCACCGTTTCTAAAACTCAAGGCACACTTGGGCATGATCTATTTTTTACCTTTAACTTTCAAAATGTATAAATTGGATAAAATGAAAGATGTAGAAATCATCTTACTTTGACATTGCTTTATTTAATCTTGATAAACCTCAAAAATATTTTATCACAAATCCAAAGAGACAAAGAAACAATTATTGTTTTGCAAAAACTTATAGCTTGATTTTTCCATAAGAATTCCATTCTTCATTATAAAATAAATATATAAGTGTCTTTTAAACAAAGATTTGATTTGTTTTAAGAATTAGTTATGAGTTTCAGCTTTCATAATGTAATATGTAAATGGTATTGATCAAAAGATTTAAATTTAAATTTATGTATTCGTTCTAATTATGGGAAGTTTTGCTTTTGTATTTTTTCATATAGTTATAAATAAATGAAAAGTTCATGTTTACTTTTTTAAATTTAAAGATTTTTTTATCATTTTAATAAAAACTATAATTTTAATTTATTAAAAATATATTGTTTATAATTTTCATATTATTATTTATTTTAAATAAAATTATTCTAACTATAAAAATGTATAAAAATTTATAGGATTAAACATAAATTTAAGATATCAATATAAATATATATAAATTATTATTAACATGTTTTAATTTTAAATATATTAATATAATTATATAAAATTAATATAACAATACTTTAATTTTATATACAATATTGTTTTCCATAACAAAATTTGTGTTATTTAATATTTTAAATAAATATACCCTACATATGTGTTTACTTGAATACTTACTACATTACATTGATGGTTATTTATATATATAAAAGATTACATGTAATAATCAGTAATTGTAGTATGTAACATTTAACTTGCGGTTTATTAATGTTTAATGGCTTGTATTTTAGTTTATTATTTTTAAATAATAAAATTAAAAAGTACAATATAAAATGCATTTTGGTAAACTATTATATTTTAAATTAATGTATATATTTTTGAAAACTTTGTTTTATATTTAAAAAAAATATTTGTAAAGAAAAATATATCTTTTATAACAATGGAAATTTTATTTTTGAAATTTTTGCTTCACAAAATAGAAAAAACTATTTTTGAAATTGTTGTTCACAACAAAGAAACACGTTCATGTTAGAAAAATCTGTTTTTGAAATTTTTGTTTACAACAAAGAAACACATTCATCTTCTTTAATTAGATAGGTAGGTGAGTTAAAGCTAGAAAAGAGAATCACGGAATTTAAGAAAGAAGTTTCAAGAGAAAACAAGGGAGTCTATGGTTTGGACCATTGCCTAAGAGGAGGAGGGGAGCAAAGAGAACTTGGTGGAGCATAGAGAAGTATGAACCAAGATCAAACTTTATAAGGGTTATAAGTGAAAGAAACTTATAGTATCCAAGCTATGGTTGAGATCAATTGGCCTAAAGAGTTGAATGTTTGATATAATGCTAAAAGAAATGGAGGCCATTGTAATGTAAACTCAATTTTTATTTTCATTAGTAATACAAATTGTTGCTTGAGGAAGAATCTCTTATCCTTTATGTTCGAACCATATATGTGATTTATGTGTCTAATTTTCAATATCATGTTCTATGTACTATGAAATATAGTGCCTACTTGTAGTATGATAAAGTGATGAATAAGGTCAATGTCATCATAATCCATTTCCAATAAGGTCAACAAACATTACCACTACTTTAACACTTAGGTTGGTTAATTAGCATTAATACTACCACTTCAAACCACATCATATAAATGTGTGATAATGCTAATTCCATGAATATGTGTTACTTTTCTATACATTTTTTGGCAAAAAAAATTTAAAAATATATATATATTTTTTAAATTTTAAATTGTAGAGCATATTAGATTACCTTTATACTTAAATTTGTTTCTAAAAACAATATTTTTTTATTTAATAGCTCAAATCTATGTTTTATTTGGACTATATCTTTAAAAAATAAAAATAAAAATGTATAAGAATATAACAACATGCTTTTATGGGCCATAATGTTTTTGGGCTGAAATATTTTTTCTACTTATCATAAACATCTTCTACATAGAACATTAAGAAGCCTATATATTTTTTAGTCATAAATAATGTTCTTAATTATTTTTTATTGAATTAGTTAAAAAACCTAATTGTTCTATTAACACCTTTTTGTGTGAATAATTTTTTAATCTAATACTAATACCGTAATGTTTTGGAAGCAAAACATGGTTGAATTGAACTATAATTTTTTGCTAAAGAAATTTACAATAAAATTGTAACGGTTTTGGAAACAAAACATCCTTGAAGTGAACCATGATTTTTCACATATATGTGTGTGTGAGTGAGTGAGAGAGAGAGAGTGCCACAATAATAAAATAAAAATAGAAAATTGCAATGAAATTCTCTTTCTTTACATACATACATATAAGGTGAAAGTATATTCAATAATTGAAGATGTAATTTTTGTTTGTAGAATTTGTGCAGGTATTTCTTTTAGTGAAGATGAAACTTTATAAAGATTGTACACGGCTAGATCATTTACTCTTCTATGGAATGAGAACTTTAAATCATAATCATTATTGAAATTGGATATTTAAACCATAGTTGGTTTTGGAATTGGTGTTGAATTCAAAACTAACTTAAGAGATTATATAAAATCTCAATGGAAACTTCAAATTCATCAAAAAATTACAACACATATTTACAATTAAAAAGGTTTATTCTTTACATTAGTACACAAGTATCATTTAAAAAATCCATTAATGGTATTTAATAGTCTTGAAGGTTATTGAAAATACTTTAAGAAATTATATATTTAGATAGATGATGAAAATATGAAATTTTGGTGTTTGGGTTTTAGAAAAAATTGTTTTGTATTTTAATTAAGAATGCATTCATCTTTTAACTTTTTGCATTAAAAAAATTGATAATAGTATTTAATAGTTATTAAGGTTATTGAAAATACTTTAAGCAATTACATATTTAGATAAATTATGAGAATATGATATTTTGATGTTGGTTTTTTCAACATGAATGTGTTTCTTTGTCTTAAAGAACATTTAAAAAAATAGAGTTTTTTGTGTTGTGAAGTAAAATTTTCAAAAATAGAATTTCCATTGTTATAAAGGATATAGTTTTCTTTGCAATTTTTTTTATTTAGAGAAAATAAATTCAAAAATACTTAAATTAATTTAAAATATAATAATACTTTATCAAAATACATTTTACATTGAAATCCTCAATCTTATTATTTAAAATTAAAAAACTAAAATGGCACCAAATAAACATCATTAAACAACAAATTAATACTACATACTACAATTACTAATTATCACATGTAATGTTTTAAAAAAATATTGTAAAGATTTTTATGAAGAATCATGATAAGATTCAAGTAAACATATTTAAATAAGTATAACATATTTATTTAAAATATTAATTAAAACAAATTCATTTTTTCTTATCTAAAAAAATATTGAATATAAAATTAAAACATATTTACATCAATTTGAAATATAATTATATCAATATATTTAAAATTAAAATCACAATATGTTAATAATAATTTATATATATTTATATTAATATAGTGAAATTTTGTTTAATGAGATGAAATTTAGCAACTAATTTGTATATCTTTTTATAATTAAAATAATTTTATTTAGAAAAAATAATAATAATATTAATGTGAGTTATATAAATAATACATTTTTAATATATTAAAATTATAGTTTTCACTTGAAATGATTACAAACCTTTAAATTTATACACACAAACATGAACTTCTCATTCATTTATATGGATATTAAAAAAAGCACTATATAAATTTAAATCTCTTTACCAATACCAATTACAATCAACATTATAAAAGCTTAAACTAATAACTAATTCTTAAAACCATTTGTTTGAAAAACACGTCTAAGTTTGTTTTATAATGAAGAATGGAATTCTTTTGGAGAAATCAAATTGTAAGTTTTTGCACTAAAGAGAACTATTTCTTTGGATTTGTGATAAAATATTTTTCTCGGGTGGATCAATATTAAATGAAACAATGTCCAAGTATGGTTACTTGGACATTTCTCATTCTATCTAACTTATAATATAGTTTGAAATCTAAAGCTTAAAATAGATTATGTTGCAAGTGTGTTGAGTTTTAGAGATAATGTAAAAACTGTAGGGCTCACATTAACCATTTAGTTTTTCTTTTAAAGAAAATGGCTAATATTTTCCTAATTTACTCTTAAATCATTTGAGTGGCTTTGGAACTTTAAGCCAGCCAAAAATGAAGAGTCATTATTCATTATTTAGCTAATTTGTTCCGTGTTTTTCTAAAAATATAGGTTAATATTTATCTTGTTTAGAATCAAACATAAATAATTAAGTTTCAAGGAAACAAACAAATTCAAAGAATAATAGTACGTGGAACAAAAATAAATCCTAAAGGCTTGTAAATATTCTTGAAATCTACTATAAAAGAAATCAAAGACTAAAACATTATGGGTTAGTATTCAACCAATTTAATACGATCAAATCATTTTATGGATGTTTAAGTTTAAAGAAAGTAAACAAATCATAAAAGATTAATATTTATCTTTTTGAGAAAAATAAATCTCAAAAATATTGGAAATCTTCTTCAAATTTATGAATAAATAAAAGAAACTTCTTCAAATCTATTATTAAAAAAAATTAAGTGTTAATATTTAACTTTTAACCAACAAACAAAAATCTCAAATTTTTTTTTACCCTTCTTCAAATTTAATATCAAATAGATGATTAAAAACTAATCTAACTTCATAAATAAATTTACCAATTAGAAAAATCTTTCCTATTAAAAATCATAAATTGTTACTAAAGTTCTTGCAGTTACAATTTTTCAGTGTTTAACAATCTTCGGTTCCCGCAAAAATGAGTAAACGTGTTAAAATGCTATTATTCCCTAAAGAAAAAATTACTTTGAACCATAAGTTAAACAAAGTGTATGTAACATATCAGGTTCAAAATGTCATTTCCATAGAGCGAAAATGGGGATCTAATTGTTATCTATCAAATTGGGACACTATCAACCACGTCTTGTCCTTAATTAACGAGGTATATATTTTATGTTTAAGGTTTGGTTCGTATATTTACCTATATAAGTCTTTAATGCCCCATCACCATACTTCATAAATCCAAAGCTGGCTCAATAACTCTTGGCAATGATCATGTACTTGAACACCGATCACGCTAAGGAGAACCCTGCTATAACCAAGAAATATATTTGCATGATTTATACACTTCTTACTTCCATAAATAATATCTCTTATCGTTGGCAAACACTAAATATGAGTTTCAAGTTACATTGCTGTAAATTTTATGTAAAAAACCCCTGCTCAAAATGTCTATCAATTGTAACAGGGTATGGCTACTTTATTCTCCTTTCCAGCACACCTCCATTTGAAGTAAACCCAAATTTGACTGCTCACATTTGGAGTTTCTTAGCTTGCATTGCCATTGGGAGGCCAGGTTCTATTATTTAGACAAGTAGGATTTTCAGGATAAATTAGCCAGGTTTTAAACAATCACACGTTGGTGGAACCCATCCATCACATGGTGGAAATTCTCATTAAGAGAGACGTGTATATAATCGATTTGAAGGGTTGAACTGTCTTATAGCAACATCGCTTAGGAAGATAGGACATATTTCGTCCTTCAAGGGTTCATCTAGCATGCAGGTATAATGGTCTGGGTACACAAGTTCATGGTAAATAATGACAGCATGTGGGTGGGCAGAACAGGGTTTCGAGCCTTTGTATAGAACTTTATAATTTTAAATTCCTACAGAGTCTGCATATCAATCTTCAAAATTTAAAACACAAGTAAAGATCTTAACTATATTCTTAAAACAGAATAGAAAGAAATAAAAACAAAAAAAAAAATGGAGCAACGGACCCTATATCCTGCATTTCGATAAGTATTCTGATTGTATAAATTTGGGATAAATACAACACACCAGAGCAACCCAAAAGAATATTAGAAAACATATATATACATAACTATAATTGAAAATCAACTGCAAAACCATGCACATATCACATTCTTCCTAAAAGGTATTAGAGGCTCTAGAAATTGAATAGGCATTAAAAACTTCCAATTTAGAAGTAAGCACAATGAAATTGATAACTCTGTCCCATGAATGCAGCACTTAAGCAACCATTCAATTAAGAACTCATATAAAAAGAATTTAAAATGGACAAGAATCTTTGCCATCCATTCATTTCAAAAATTCGTATGAGAAGAATGTGTATATATTAGACATGTAACAACCTCTTCAACCTATGAGCATTAGCATCCAAACCCCTCCTTGACATTGTCCCCTTCTTTCTGAAATGTGCGGAATTCCCTGTAGGTGTTGAACAAAACTGGTAAACGGTCTGCACCGCCCATAGCATGAAGATATAGTGAATAATACAAACTGCTGGAGGACAACCCATTTTTTGCTGCTGTTATTGAAGTTGTTCATGGAGCCAGCAATCAAAGGGCTCTGCAAGATTGAAAATGAGATCAGCAGACTCGGGGGAATTGCGTCGGCACTTTCTCATGGCAATCCATTTCAAATATCAAATTCAGAGTAAAATGGGCGGATGGGACCGGATGATGCATCTGCATGCATGGGATATCTTGACCCTTTGGTGGTGATGGCATGCGGATGCATCCAATATCTTCATCTTTCATAAGTAATGGCATGCACATGCATGGATATGCCGGAAAGTTTTTTTGCTGCCCACGGAGAGTTGGGGTCGGAAGGTGTACCATCAGAGCCCCCAGTAGCATTAAACACTCTGCTACGGGGTGCATATCCTTTGCCTAGTAGTTTTAAGGTAGATCATTTGATAAAATTAAAAGAACAAAAAATTAAAAATGTATTAAATTTGAATGAATTAGTTTGAAATTTAATTATTTAGGTAAACTGGGAATCGTCAATTATTTGAAATTGATGAAGTTAGTTGTTTAAGTTATTAAGTTTTAAATTTGAAAGGTTTTAATAAAATTATTATTAGTTAAGTTTACCACTAATACTTAATTAATTGAACTATAAGGTTAAAAAACTAGTACTACTAATATAAGGTTTAAACTTCTAATTAACCTTAATTTATTAGAAAGTATATGATAACTTATAATATAATTTTATAGGGACGGAGTATAAGAAAAGAATAACTTCAATGTTGAGATAGGACCACTTAAAATGATCTACCATACAAATACTAAATAGTATCGGGTGGTCTCAAGATGGCCTGATCGAAACATCTGGAACTATAGCTCCTTTTATAAAACAAACAGTTTAAGACTCGATCAACACACCCTTTAGAAGCTATCCACAAGATGTATAATAGTTGGTGGAGGGGTATGCTTAAGATGCCCCCTAAGCTGAAAGGTCATTGGTTCTAATCCCGTTGTATGCCAAAAATCCAACCATGTTAAGGGTTGATGTGGTCTAGGCCAGGTGCGATCCTGAGGTGATTTGGAGAGCTTAGATGCCCCTGATTCGTGGTTTCTTAGCCAATGGTAACCCTACTAGTCAAGGGGGTTCCACCACTTTGCCAACAAAAAAAAGCACACACCCTTTAGAAGCTAATAATACAATGTTTATTTCCATGAAGCATGATGAATCATGGTTAGAACACGCACTGGTCGAGGATGAGGTTGAGGCCGATCATCGTCGCCACAACAACCATCACCACAAGCATCACCACCGGCACCGCCAAGGGAAACCTCCACTCTTGAGATGGAGGTCATATTGAGGTCCTTGGAAACCATTATGGGAACATTGAACAGGCAGTCGGAGAGGGTTGTAGAGGTCAAAACCATGCAGGTGAGACGAGAAAACTCCGAGAGGGAATAGAGCCTGAGGCAAGAACTGCTTCAGGAGATTTCCAAAGAGCTACAGAAGGTCAAAATTCCTAAGTTCTTAGGAGGACGATCGGGTAAGCATGTTGAAGCATGGCTAGAGGGTATGAAGAGGTGCTTCGCAATAAACGAGTACACCTCTAGTTCCAAGGCTAGAATTTCCATTTTTTAGCTAAAGGGAGATGCCCTAAATTGGTGGTCAGAACTCGAGAAACAATTGCATCTTACTCCTTTGACTATTTCATGGGAGCTATTCGAGGAGAGTTTCAATATGAAGTACATTCCAGCTTACTACAGGGAACAACATGAAGGTTCCTTTCATGCTTTTGTACAAGGAAACATGATGGTGGAAGAGTATGAAGCTAGATTCATGAGACTAGTAAAGTATGTTCCATACTTGGACTCAGATGATCGGCAGGTGGAGAGATTTCTTTATGGACTCAACTACAATATCAGGGCCACAGTACGGATGTGGAAGCCATCTTTAGTTGTCATGGCAGTTGAGTATGAATGCTATGCTGAGGATATGTCAGATGCAAAGGGGGGAAGCAAGTTGATAGGATCGAATCGATATGTTATAGGGAAGGCCCCACGACCGTACTTCAGAGGAGGACAATCCAGACCTCCTCCTTATGGTAACAGATTCACCCTGAGAGGTAACACTTCAGTTAACTCAGTATCGTAGGCTTCGTCAGCAAACCATGGGAACTGAGGATGAACTCAGGGAAATTCCTATAGAGGAGTGGGAGGTTTTAGAGGATCCAGGGGAAGGAACTTGTTCCAGAGGACTCCTCCCAACAACATACAAGCACCACCTAATGTGTCTTGTTGGGGATGTAGAGGTCCTCATTTTCAGCGGGATTATCCTAAGGGGCAGACCAACAGGAGACAGAAGGAGGGAAAAGCATCCATGAGTAGTTTTGGTAACACTCATCGGATTCATGCAGTTGTTCACAAGCACTAGGAAGAACATTAGTCGACCGTAGTGGAATCCACTGGTAAAGTAAACATTGTCAAACTTAAAATTTTATTTGATCCTCGTGCAAGAGATAGTTTTATTTCACCATATGCATTAGATAAATGTGGGTCGACATCCTACGAGCACGATGATTTTGAATCAGTCAAGATGGATTGAGGGGTTAAACAAGGAGTAGATCTTAAGGTAAGAGGATGTCAAGTGGACTTAGGAGTATGCACCACTAAGTTGGATGCTTTTGTCACCAATTTGGGGACCTATGACCTCATTGTCGGAATGGATTTGCTAGAAGGCCATAGAGCTTTCATTGATTGCTATGCAAGGAAAATCTTGTGCCTTCATGGTGAGGGTCGAGCAATTCAAATCCAATGTCAGAAGAGGAAAATATCCATCCATTTCATCTCCGTGATGAAGGCTAAGAGGTTTCTAAGACAATGACTTCAGATGTTTGTAGTTGATACGGTGAGCGAGAGTAAAGGACCTTCCTTGAAGTTTTACCCAGTGTTATCTGAGTTGATGGATGTCTTTCCAAAATAACTTCTAGGACTACCTCCAGAACGAGAGCTTGATTTCACGATTGAACTAAAACCCAGTGCATAGCCGATCTTAAAGACTCCTTATAGAATTGCAACCCCAGATCTTCAAGACTTACAGATCTAGTTAAAAGAATTGCTAGACTTGGGACTAACTAGACCTAGTATCTCACCATGGGGAGCACCAGTGATCTTTGTTAAGAAGAAGGACGGATATCTGTGACTGTGCATAGATTACAAAGATTTGAACAAAGCCACATTAAAGAACAGGTGTCCTATACCAAGAATTGATGACCTATTTGATCAGATTAAATGCGCTTCGGTCTTCTCTAAGATTAATTTATGGTTAGGGTATCACCAACTTAGGATGAAATAAAATGACATTTCTAAGATTGATTTTTGAACTCTATTTGGGAATTATGAGTTCGTAGTGGTACCATTTGGTTTGACCAATGCTCCAGCGGTATTCGTGAGCCTCATGAATAGTCTTTTCTGAAAGTACTTAGACCACTTTGTTCAGGTATTCTTAGATCACATTCTTATATATTTTAAGAACGAGAAGGAGCACGAGGAACATTTATGGTTAGTCTTAACTTGCTTTAGGGAACATATCTATTTGGTAAACTTGTCGAAGTGTTCCTTCTTCCAAAAGGGGATTCACTACTTAGGGCATATCATTTCAAGAGAAGGGATCTCTGTGGACCCAAAAAAGGTGAAGGCCATCGAGGATTGGCCAATTATGAAGAATGCGCATGAGGTCCATAGCTTCATGGGATTAGAAGGGTGTTACCGAAGATTCGTGGAAGGGTTCTCCAATATTGCAAAACCCATCACCACCTTGCAGCCAATGGGAATCTGATACGAGTGTACCAATGAATGTGATGTCACTTTTGCTTAATTAAATATATTGCTGACAAGTGCACCAATCTTACATGTAGACATGGATAAATACTTCATATTATGCACCGACGCCTTGAAGCAAGGATTGGGAGAAGTTCTAATGTAGGAAGGTGCGGCAATAGCTTATGCATCTCGTAAGTTGAAACCTCATGAGGAGCAATATGCCACACATGATCTAGAATTGACAACAGTAATGCTGGCACTAAAATTATGGAGACGCTACCTGGTCGGCAGAAGTTTAACACTTCAAACATATCATTAGAGCTTGTAGTATAGTTTTACAAAAATAGATCTGAATGCTACTAAACGGCGATGGAGTGTGTAATGTCCACAAAAATTGAAAATAAAAAAAATTATAGGCGAGTAAAAACTACCCAAAGGGGATCATTATTACACCTGCGGAATTACATGCGCTACTTAAACTTTTGATCTCTTCAGAAACTGCTCATACTGTCTTGTTAATCTCTTATCCATTCAGTGATTATTAGTTCTTTACTTCTTATGTCTTAATTCTGTTATTTAAACTATTTGTACATCTTAGTTATTACTGTAGGTGAGTTAATGAATTGTATGGTTCATTGTTTTACTTATGCACATGTGTACTTTGTTTATTAAGTATAAACTAACTTAAATTTGTTGGGGAATAAAGTGGTGGAGTGGCGGGACTAGTTCTCACATGACGATTTGAGAGGTAAGGTATTACTTGGTTACGCAGGCTTACTTAGTGCAATACAACTAAGGAACCTCTCTCTTTTGATTAGGCAGATCATTACTTGCAATGGGATTGGATGTAAAGTGTGTTGACATCCTTGGTCATCGATAACCTGCTGCTAGTTATTACGTTTCCTATCGACTTGGTTTTAAAACTTGGTAAGTGTCATTATTGTCAATTTTGCTATTACGGCTAAATTTCTTGTGCATTGATTATTCTTCATTATGGTGTTAAATTCATCATTTTAGATGTCATTAATATCTTTTTTGTGCTATGTATATTTTTACTATATATTCTATTTTAACATTTCTTATGTTCTTTTATTAGCAGGTTATTAATGGTTTTAGAGGAGAGCTTTAGATTTGATAGTCTGAGAGATTATCATGGCATACTTTGTATTCCATGGTGCTTAAGCCTAACCACCTTGATAATATGGTATTAAACCCTAAGCTCTAAACCTATGGATTAAAAATTATCTACATTCCTATGCAAGAGTCTTAGACTTTGGTCTAGCGCAACCTATGACTAAGTATTATGGTAATACTATCATAGTGCAAGATTTGTAATATGTTAATGTTGATGTTAGATATTCGGGTGATATGATATATGGTATAAACCATACATTTAGGGGTTTAAGCGTTGGTATGAAGGGTGGCATGAAACGATACCTTGTAACAAATCTTTACTATGGGAGTGGGTTTGATGCTTTGTTAATGGACTCCAGCCTGGTGCATTTAATGCTTGTTTAAAAGCGTGATAGCCTTTCCTTAGGCTTGGCTCACAATGGATGTGCAATGTATTTGTCAATTGGGGTTTCATTGTTTTGGCTTTGCACAAATGTATGGCCATGGAGGCAACCTCTATCTTGTGAGGTATGCCTGCATGAATTTATAAGCCTACACATTGTTTGGTTTATAGTTTGGAAAGGATGGCATACTCCTGATCCCCATTTGGTTGTTTCTTGCAGGTGCCAAAAGGAATGGAGGAGCATCATGGCTATGACACTGTTGGCTCCAAGCATTGCATTCATAGCCACAGTAAGCATGCTAAGCGAGTTAATCCTTGTCACCCTTCAATCCTGTGGCAGAGCTACGTTTCTAGTGGTTGTTTGGTTAGTTTTAAAATGGAGGCGTTATGCCATAAATCCTTTCTTAGGCCATTCGTCTCTATGTAATTTTTATTTTGGTGATGTAACTCATTAAAGTTTTGGTTTTGGGATTTTAAAGCCATGGGTTGCACCATTTCAAGCAATGGTGCCATAGCCCATTGGAACGCCTGTGTAAAACCTTGTTCTCGACCTTAATGGCAACGGTGTACAAACATTTGGGATATATGTGTAAATAAATGTAACGTTATGATAAAATGTAATGGTTAACTTCATAGATGGTGTATGCAATTTCCACATGCATTTTCATTTAGCTCTATAATTAAATGGGGTTGGGGAAGTAGAGGCATACGCCTTATCAGATGCTCTGTGTGTAAAATCCATTGATTTATTTGGTTAATGTGATAATTTGACAGTATGGGTAAAGGCCATGTCATCCATGGAACGAGCCTTCCCACAATGCTGCGATAGTTTTTATTATTTAAATTGTTTGTGGTATTTGGTTCTGTGTATTATGATGCTTATAGTATAATGATATAGATAGCGTGGGTATAGGCCATGCCATAAATGGCATGTTCCTTCCCATAGTGCTACGATAGTATAACGTAGGGTTTAAAATGGTAGAGACTGTGTATTGGTTTTATGATTTGGCCAAGGCCGTGACTTATGTGAGCACTATGAATTAGTGGTTTTGCATGGAGTCCAAGGTATGAAAACCCTCGATGGAGTTTGTTGTTCTTAATGTAATTGAAATTTGTAAATATTTTAATGGATTTATTTATAACCCACAGCCCGCATACGATTGTATAGTGTGGTCTATATGAGAATGATTATAGGATTTGGTTGTCGTTTGGTATATATAATATGTATGGGTTGTTTATTATGACTTTTCCTTGGGTCTTGACATCCATGAGAATCGATGTCATGACCTCTATTGGAAACAATGTTTTTAATGTAATGTAATGAAATTTATTTTGATGAATAAAACAAGCTGGGCTTGCATGCCCTCAGAATTCGATTCCTGCTTATGTTGCAATAAATGAATTTATGTTATGATGTTAAATTATGTAACTTGGTTCATGGTTATATATAGATGGATATTATATGGGATTTTTAAAGATATAATGCATGTGATTTATGGTATTTTAATATAGATGTTAATACTGTAGGTTTTATGACAGAGTCTTGGTAAGGACCACATAGATGGTCACGATATCCCTATGATTAAATTTAATGTTTAATCCAGTTATGTAAAATAATTTGGTTTTAAATGATTATATGAAGCATACCTTGGAAGGTCTTTATTAATTCATTTTAGCTTGGTTATTATATGAACTCTGTTCCTAATAAATCTAATTTAAAATATAAACATGTATAGTTTAGCATAAATACTAATATTTTAGTTAATGATTATTGAACTAGTCTATTTAAAATTCTAGGGCAAGCCTCTATTGACAAATGAAATATGTCAGTAGAGTATTAAATACAAAGAACACAGTATAAACATAATACTAAGTTCAACACCTAGTTAATACAGTAACATTTATGAAGGATACAACCCTGAACATAAACAACATATAATAAAACTTCTCTAGCATAATATTAGTAAGTTGTAATTACAAACCCTAGCGGTTTGTTAATCATAAAACTTAACCCTTAGGATTAGAAATCACATTGTAGCCATTACTTAATATAAACAGTAATAAATCTTTAGGAAATAAAATAGCATAGGTTTTCCAGGGTTTCATACCTGAATTTGAAGCTTTGTCAATGGTTGCACCTGCCCACTTAAATAACCACCATTAACAATTAAAATGTAGATCTGGCCTCTGTTTGATGACCAAATCACTTGGGAAAGACCATGTTCCACCCAACCATGACCTAGAACTGTTGCTGGTTTAAATACAGATCCCCTTGATCTGGAATCCAACATGCAAGTAGCCTAGAGCTCCTAATGTGGGGTTTCCTTTCTGGTAATCGGTTCTAAATCAATCCTCCTTCAATTTCAGGAGTAGTTCTCCAAGAAAACACCTGAGAGCCAAAAAAAAGCAGAATAATAATTCTCCTAGATAGAAATCAGAACCCCAAGCCTTTGCTTGGCTTGAGTCTTTATAGGAAGACTTTTTAGTCAAAAGGGTAGTTAAATCAAGAAATCATTGATTCCTTGATTTAACCCTTTTTAATTTACTGGGGTAATTTTCAATTCTTAACCTAGGAACTTTTAACTAGTTCCTAGTTAGTATTTCATAGTTATTTCACTATTTATTAATCTTTTAATAATAAATAATAATTGATGGAGCTTCTCTTCTTTATTTATTCAATTATATAATTAATCATAATTAATTCTTTATACATACTATGTATAAAATACATAGTATTGAAATACTATGTTAACATTTGTCTTCGGGCATCATGTGTCATAATCCCTGGACTTAACGACACTTCTTCATGGAGGTTAAGTAGATATATGGCTTAGGTTTACTAGGATAGGAAACTCTAAACATCCTTGCATGTTGGGTTTGCCTAGTATAACGTCGTAGCTCTTTAGTATTTTGATGAGAATACAGAAATTCAAAATTTCATTTAATCACTTATAAATAAGTATGATGATGATCAATATTTTTCTCGAGCCGTTTTTGCTCGAAAGTTATTAAATTCTTTTCAATAACCCCTAACGCTTCCCAGAGCCCATACTCAATTCCTATAGCAGGAAGTTACAAACATAGTGCAATTCCAGAGCTTTCTCTCAACACTAAATGCTAGGATGTACTTGTACGATACACCTAGGGATACAATGGCCAAATATCCGATGCTTCATAGCTTATGCCCAACATTTCCAATTATATATTCATGTGTTCCAGAGCTTTATCCTCAACACAAATGTAAGCACTCATGTGCTCTAGAGTATCTCACTCAACATATATAATAAGATCGATCATGTGCTTCAGGGTCCATGGCCAACACACACACACACACACACACACACACACACACACACATATATCATCAACAATTAGCTTATTCTCAATATACAAAACAAATCATCATGTTCATATGCAATGGGGTCTAAGACCCAAAAATAAAACATCAATATAATCATCATGATCAATAGGCTCATGCCTGTAAATGGTAGGTCCAAAATTCGGGACATTACATCCTTCCTTGCTTAGTACAACATCGTCCTTGGTGTTCGATGGATTCTGAATGATATCATGAAACAAGGTGGGGTAAGCCTTTCTTATGGTGGCCTCATTCTCCCAGGTAGCCTCATATACCTCAAAGTGCTTCCATTGCACTTTCAATTGGACTATTGTGCAATTTCGAAGCTGCGCTTCTCTCTTGTCCAATATATGCAAAGGATCACGAGAAAATTCCCCCTCAGTTTCCACATGTAATAAAGACCAATAAATGACATGCTAGTGTTATAAACATATTTATTTAATAAAAATCCATGGAAAACATTATGAACTCTAACCTGCGTAGGTAATTCTAATTCATAAGCCACTGGTCCTTTGTTGGCCAACATTTCAAAAGGTCCACAAAACCTAGGTGCTAACTTACCACACCTACCCAAGCTCAATGAGCTCCATGTTGCTTTCACTTTCAAGTAGACATGCTCACCTACTTGATAGTCTTTATCTTTTATTTTCTTATCCGCATAACTTTTCTGATAGTCTTGTTCCTCTTTAAGGTTTCCCTAGGCCTTGGTAACTAATTGTTCAAAGTCCAATAATAGGTCAGGCCCTAACATGAGCTGATCCAGCAGACTGTCCCAAGTAACTGGGGTCCTACACCCCTGTCCATAGAGTACCTCAAAAGGACTAATATTGGCAAAATCCTGATACCTGTTGTTATATGCAAACTCTGCAAGGTGCATATAATCCTCCCAATTGGTGGGGTTGTTAATGACATACATTCGAAGCATTTCTTCAACAATTTGGTTTACTCTTTTAGTCTGCCCTTCCGTATGTGGGTGATAATAAGTGCTAAAGTTCAGCTGCATCTCTAATCCAGAAAATAGAGATCTCCAAAAGTTTCCTGTAAACAAAACAACTCGATTTGAGATAATTGCTTTGGGTATCCCATGAAATCTAAATATCTCTTTTAGGAAGATATCGTCAATGTTCATGGCCTTATAGGTTGATTTCACGGGGATGAAGTGTGATTCCTTTGACAATTTGTTAATGATTACGAAGATGGAGTCTTTTTGCTTCTTGCTTTTCAGTAAGCTAGTAATAAAATACATATTGATAACCTCCCACTTCCATTCTGGAATAGGTAATGGCTATAGCAATCCTGAAGGATGCTGGTGCTCAGCTTTAACTAACTCGCATTCCTGATATTTTGCAATAAACATTGTAATGTCGACCTTTAAATTAGGCCAAAAAAACTGTCTCTTGATAGCATATATCATCTTTTTATATCCTAGGTTCCGTGAGTAGGGTTGGGCATATTAAATTCTGTGAGGATGTTGGACTGTTTGTCCCCTCCATCTGGAACATACAATCTATCCTTGGACCATAGTAGTTCGGAGTCATCCACCTTGTATTCCTTCTGTTGTTGAAACAACCGGTCCTCTTGGAACTTCTTGAGGATTTCCACATAGAATGGGTCAACCTTGTTGGCCGTTCTAATCTTCTCATGAAAATCTACATCAGTTTGACTCAAGGTCACCTCATATATCATATGAGTTCATCAACTCAAAGCATCGACAACTTTGTTCTCTTTGCCCTTAATGTGCTTTAGTTCAAAGTGATACTCACTCAGGAAAGCCAACCATATGGCTTGCTTCACATTCAGATCGGGTTGATCGAATAAATATTTCAGACTCATATTGTCATTCTTTAGAAGGAGCTTCCTTTCCATGAGGTAGTGCCTCCACATATTCAAAGCATGGATAATGGCTGCTAGCTCAAGATTGTGCGTGGGATAATTCTGCTCATGCTCTTTTAATTTCTGCAATTCATAATAGATTGCATGGTCATTTTGCAAGAGGACTCCTCCATGTAATTCCTTGCTTGCATCCGTGCATACAACGAAATCCCTATTGGGATCCGCAATCCGCAACACTGGTGTGGTCATCAAAAGCTGCTTAAGCTTTTGAAAACTTTCTTCACACTTGTCATTCCATCAGAACTTGTTTGCTTTCTTCTACAAAACCGTCATGGGACAAGCGATTCTCGAGAATTTCTTAATAAAATTTTGATAATACCCGGCTAAACCTAGAAAGGACCTAATGTTAGTGACACTAGTCAGGGTAGGCCAATCCTTTATGGCTCGAATATTTTTTGGGTCCACAGCTATTCCTACCTTGAATATGATGTGACCTAGGTACTGTATTTTTGGTTTGTAAAAATCACATTTACTAAACTTAGCATAGAGCTGGTGTTCTCTCAACACTCGAAGTACTATGCGAAGGTGCTCTTATTGGTCCTCTTTACTCTTGGAATAAACCAGAATGTCCTCAATAAAGACTAGCAGAAACTTATCCAGATATTTACTGAATATGTTGTTCATCATACACATAAAGTTTGTGGGTGCGTTGGTCAACCTGAATGACATTACTACAAACTCGTAGTGCTCGTACCTCATATGAAAAACGGTCTTGGGAATATATTTGTCTTGGATCCATACCTAATGGTACCCGAATCACGGGTCAATCTTCGAAAAGATTTTGGCTCCTCCCACCTGGTCGAACAAATCATCAATCCTAGGGAGTGGGTAATGGTTCTATATAGTCATTTTGTTCAACTGACGGTAATCGATGCACATCTGCATCGTACCATCCTTCTTCTTTACAAAAAAAATCGATGCTCCATAAGGGGACACGCTGGGTCGAATATACCCTTTCTCTATTAACTACTGCAACTGTAGTTTGAGTTCCACCAATTCTGGTGCACTCATGTGGTAAGGGGATTTGGAGGCCGAAACTGATCCTGGGGTCAGTTTGATGGAAAAGTCTAGGTCTTGTTTTGGAGGTAATTTGGGGATTTCCTTGGGGAACACCTCCTTGAAATCTTCAAGAATAGGGAAATATTCCAGGCGTTTTTCTTTATCTGACTCTATGTCTCGGATGTTCACCGCAAATAACTTACAGCCCGTCCTAACACACTTCTTAACTTGTAAAGCAGAGATTTGTCTTACAAAAACTTTCTTTGGGATTCCTTGAACCTTCACTTGGTTCCCTTGGCTATCAGTACACAAGATATAATTTTGTAGACAGTCGAGCATGACATGGTGTTGTTCCAACCATTCCATGCCAGTAAGAATATCATACGATCCTAAAGGTAGGATGTTCAGGTTTCTTAGTAAGGAAACCATTTAGGTTTACTTCACATTCTTTAACAATTTCCAAAACCTTCTGTTTCGTACCAGTGGATAACTGTCCCACCCAAGGTTTATCATGCTTTACTTTTCCTAACTTGCATAAATCAACAATATTAGGTGCAACATAAATCCGACAAGCACCTGGATCAATAAGTATTGAAATAGAGGTGTTCAAGATCTTACCTTTGATATCAACCATTGTAGTTTGATGGTCCGCTTGTCAGTCATCTAATGCTACATAGATTTGCGGGGTTCATACTATATCCTCAACGGTAGGTTCTTCTTGCAAGTTATGCAAGACTCCATTGTTCTTGTTCTTACAATATCAGACATAATGCATCCTGTTGCATTTCCAGAACTTGATCACTAAAGGGGTAGCATTGGCTCCACTCGCCACTTGCTTATTCCCATTAGGAGCTGGTACATAAGGCTTTGTACAAGTTTTGTTGAAGTTCTTGCTCGCTGGAAAGATGTTATTTTGATTTTTATAAGGCTGTGGGTTTGATCCAGGCTTGCAATTATCAGAAAATTTTCTAGACTTTTCTAAGTTTCGATTATGGTTTTCTTGCCGTAGATGCCCATGCTCATAGTAGAGGCATACCTTGTGTAATGTAGTATCCAGTGTGTTTGGCATGTCAAATTCTATCCTGTCCAAAAAACTAGGAGGAAGACAAGGCTAGGAACTACTGGATCTTCACCTTCTCTTGTTTGATATATGATACATAATGCAACAGATCTAGAAGTATGCTTATAAATGCATCCATAGTCATGGACCCCATGTGCAATTCATGGAATTCTTTTACTTTGCAGTCAAAGAAACTTTTCGACATGTATTTTTCTTGGAAAATATTTTGGAAGTTTTCCCAGCTTACTTCTCGAAGCTCATCTTTCTTGGCATGCTTTAAATCTCGCCACCATATTGCTGCCTCACCATTTAGGTTGTAGATGGGAAGCCTAGCCTGCATCACACTTGAATAGTTATGAACCTGGAAATTGTTACTCATTCCTAGCAACCATTCTTCATCCTTTTCTCCCATATTTACTTCACCTTCATAGGTCGGGGCTCTTATTTTTTGAAACTCCACCTAAAGACTGTTATCACTTCTTTCCTTCTTTCTTTGTGGAGAAAGTGAGTCATCACTAGCAGGATTGTGATGATTTCCTTTAGTTGTTTTAGGTGTACCTTCTTTTTCTGCTTCTCTTGGCATGCTGGCCCGCTGATGGTATGGTTCTCTTTTTGATATGTTGGTGGACTGGGTAGGTTTACCTTGCGGGATCCCTCCCGTCATGTTACACAATAATGCATCATTTATAGCTTCATGTTCCTTTCTTCTATTTATACTGTCTTCTCTAAAACTCTTCAGTTCAACTTGAAGACTGTGCAAAGTTTTCAGCACATCAGAGTTTAGCTTGACCACCAAGTTCACTTTCGAGGTGGGGGTGGTCATATCTTCCTGTCAGCTATTTTCTTCCTCAGTGTTCATAAACTGAACAACGCTATAAAATTTTTCCTGTAACACAAAAAAATTTAATAGCAACAAAAATTTCTATTATTAACAAAATTTACTTATCATACTTTATTTTCTCTGTGTGAATTCCTGGTTTGCCCATAAGTCTCTCAGTGTTGAAACTGGGCTCTGATACCACTTGTAATGTCCCCAAAAATTGAAAAAAAAGTAATATAGGCTAGTAAAAACTACCCGAAGGGGATCATTATTACTCCTATGGAATTACATGCGCTACTTAAAATTTCGATCTCTTTAGAAACTGCTCATACTATCTTGTTAATATCTTATCCATTCAGTGATTATTAGTTCGTTTACTTCTTATGTCTTAATTTTGTTATTTAAGCTATTTGTACAGCTTAGTTAATATTGTCAGTGAGTTAATGAATTGTATAGTTCATTGTTTTACTTCTGCACATGTGTACTTCATTTATTAAGTATAAACTAACTTAAATTTGTTGATGGGAATAATGTGGTGGAGTGCCAGTACTAGTTCTCCCATGACGATATGATAGGTAAGGTATTACTTGGTTATGCAGGCTTACTTAGTGCAATAGAACTAAGGCACCTCTCTCTTTTTCTTACGCAGTTCATTATTTATGATGGGATTGGATGTAAAGTGTGTTGACAGCCTTGGTCATCGATAACCTTCTCCTAGTTATTACGTTGCCTATGGACTTGGTTTTAAAACTTGGTAAGTATCATTATTGTCAATTTAGCTATTATGGATAAATTTCCTCTATATTGATTATTCTTCATTATGGTTTTAAATTCGTCATTTTAGATGTCATTAATATATTTTTAGTGCTATGTATATTTTTACTATATATTCTATTTTAACATTTCTTATGTTCTTTTACTAGCAGGTTATTAATGGTTTGAGAGCAGAGCTTTGGATTTGATAGTCCGAGAGTTATCATGGCATACTTTGTATGCCATGGTGCTTAAGCCTAAACACCTTGATACGATGGTATTAAACCCTAAGCTCTAAACCTATGGACTAAACAATATCTACATTCCTAAGCAAGGGTCTTAGACTTTGGACTAGCGCAACCTATGACTAAGTATTATGGTAATACTATCATAGTGAAAGCTTTGTAATATGTTAACGTTGATGTTAGAGATTAAGGTATTATGATATATGTTATAAACCATACGTTGCAGGGTTTAAGAATTGGTATGAAGGGTGGCATGAAACGATACCTTGTAACAAATCATGACTATGGGAGTGGGTTTGTTGTTTTGTGAATGGACTCCAACCTTGTGCATTTAATGATTGTTGAAAATCGTGACAACCTTCCCTTAGGATTGGCTCATGATGGATGTCCAATGTATTTGTCAATTGGAGTTTTACCATTTTGGCTCTACGCAGAGGTATGGCCATGGAGACGACCTCTAGCTTGTGAGGTATGCCTGCATGAATTTATAAGCCTGCACCTTGTTTGGTTTACATTTTGGAAAGGATGTCATACTCCTCATCCCCATTTGGTTGTTTCTTGTAGGTGCCGAAAAAAATGGAGGAGCAGCATGGCAAGCAATGGTGCCACAGCCCATTGGAACGCTTGTGTAAAACCTTGTTCTCATCATTAATGGCGACTATGTACAGACATTTGGGATCTTTGTATAAATAGATGTAAGGTTTTGATAAAATGTAATGGTTAAGTTCATAGATAGTGTATGCAATTTCCACTTGCATTTTCATTTAGCTCTGTAATTAAATGGGTTTGGGGTTATGAAAGTAGAGGCATATGTCTTATCAGATGCTCTGTGTGTAAATTCCATTGATTTGTTTGGTTAATGTGATAATTCGACAACGTGGCTAAAGGCCATGTCGTCAATGGAATGAACCTTCCCATAGTGCTACAATAGCTTGTATTTAAATTGTTTATGGTATTTAGTTTTGTGTATTACATTGTTTATAGTATAAGGATATAGACAACATGGGTATAGGCCATGTTAAAAATGGCATGTGTTTTCCCATAGTGCTGCAATAGTATAGCATAGGGTTTAAAATGGTAGAGACTGTGTATTGGATTTATGATTTGGCCGAGGCCATGACTTATGTGAGCACTGTGCATTAGCGGTTTTCGTGGAGGCCAGGGTATGCAGACCCTAGATGGCATTTGTTGTTCTTAATGTAATTGGACTCTGTAAATATTTTAATGATTTATTTATAACCCACAGCTCGGATACGATTATACAGTGTGGCCTATATGAGAATGATTATAGGATTTGGTTGTCGTTTGGTATATATAATACATATGGGTTGTTTATTATGACTTTGCCTTGGGTATTGACATCCATGGGAATCGATGTCATGACCTCTGTTGGCAACAATGTTTTTAATGTAATGTATTTTGATGAATAAAACAAGCTGGGGTTGCATTCCCACAGAATTCGATTTTTGCTTCTGTTGCAATAAATTGATTTTTGTTATGATGTTAAATTATATATCTTGGTTTATGGTTATGTATAGATGGATATTATATGGGATTTTTAAAGATATAATTCATGTGATTTATGGTATGTTAATATAGATGTTAATACTGTATGTTTATGGCAGAGTCTTGATAAGGACCACATGGATGGTCATGATATCCCTCTGATTAATTTTAATGTTTAATCTAGTTATGTAAGTACTTTGGTTTTAACTGATTAGATGAAGCAGACCTTGGAAGGTCTTTATTAATTCGTTTTAGCTTGGTTATTATATGAACTCTGTTCCTAGTAGATCTAGTTTAAAATATAAACATGTATAGTTTAGCATAAATAATAATATTTTAGTTAATGATTACTGAACTAGTATGTTTAAAATTCTAGGGCAATCCTCTGCTAACAAATAAAATATGTCAGCAGAGTATTAAATATGGAAAACACAGTATAAACATAATACTAAGTTCAACACCTAGTTACTACAATAAAATTTATGAAGGATACCACCCTAAACATAAACATCATATAATAAAACTTCTCCACCATACAATTAGTAAGTTGTAATTACAAACTCTACCAGTTTGTTAATCATAAAACTTAACCCTTAGGATTAGAAATTACATTGCAGCCATTACTTAATATGAACAGTAATAAATATTTAGGAAATAAAATAGAATAGGTTTTCTAGTGTTTCATACCTGAATTTAAAGCTTTGTCAATGCATGCACCTGCACACTTAAATAACCAGCATTAATAATTCAAATGCAGATTTGACTTCTATTTGATAACCAAATCACTTGGGAACTACCATGTTCCAACCAACCATGACCCGGAACTGTTCCTGGTTTAAATCCGGATCCCCCTGAGATGGACTCCAACATGCAAGTAGCTTAGAGATCCTAAGGTAGGGTTTCCTATCTGGTAATAAGTTCTGAATCAATCCTCCTTCAGTTTTAGGAGCAATTCTCGAAGAAAACACTTGAGAGCCAAAAATAGGCACAATAATAATTCTTGTAGATAAAAATCAGAACCCCAATCCTTCACTTGGCTTGATTCTTTATAGGTAGAATTTTCAGTCAAAGGGGTAGTTAAATCAATAAATTGTTGATTTCTTGATTTACCCCTTTTTAATTTACTGGGGTAATTTTCAATTCTTAACCTAGGGACTTTTAACAAGTTCCTAGTTAGTCTTTCATAGTTATTTCACTATTTATTAATCCTTTAATAATAAATAATTGGTGAAGCTTCTCTTGTTTATTTATTCAATTATATAATTAGTCATAATTAGTTCTTTATACATACTTTTTTTTCCAAGAAAAAGAAGCATAATTTTATTTCAAGCCGAGGCGATACAAAATTACATTCTGTAGGTGCATAAGCACATCCGAGACAAGACCAAAGGTCTGTAGAAAAAATAATAAAAAACAATAGTAATACATGATTTTTCTAGGAATTAGGGATTTTATAATAATCCTCTAATTTCCCTTTCTTCCCTCTCTTCTTTGTTTTCACTTCTGTCCATCCCCCCTGCTGAGGTGCAACTACAATCAGTGCTTTACTTGCCTACTCTGTTGCTGGTTGAACAGACGTTTTATCTTTATCTAAATCCAAATTTTCTGATTCATGTGCACGCTTTGACCCGGTTAAGGAAGTAACCATTTGTTGCTCCAGGATTGTTTCCTTACCGGCATTTGTTGATGCTGATTGACGTGCCTCCACTGTTTCATCTATAGGCACCGTTTCCTCTATGTCCTCGTCCTATTGTTGTTCTTCTGGTTTGCTCTCCTCACCTTCTGAATCCTCATCAATAGAGGGAGCATAATCTGCCTACCATGTTTTCCTTTTTGGAGGCATCCCCTGTTTCTTTTTGGGAAACTGTTTTGAAAGTGGGCACGAGTCTTGCAAGTGTCCTGTCAGATGGAAAAATATGCATCTAAAAGCAGTATTTTCATAGTCCAGTGCCTGGATCCATTTACGTTGTTCATATATCAGCTGGACTCTATCAAGAAGACCTTTGCTTAGGTAAATCTCTACACAGATTCTTGCATAAGTAAATAACCCCTGCTCATTCAGATCAGAATCACTTTTAATAAACTTCCCAAGCAGATTGCCAATGTCTTCCAGTACTAGATGATGCCAGAAAGGAAGGGGCAGGTTTGGCAGCCGCACCCATACCGGCATTTTGGTTACCACCATAGTGTTGGCATCAAACTCAGGGAACCAGGGGGTTAAGAATAGCCCCGCTCTCCCCCAAAACCAAGGACCCTGCTCAATGATCTTCTGATATTCTTCCTTTGATTCAAACTGTACAACAAAAAATCCTTTGGAACATAAAAGAATTTGACAATTTGTTGTCCAGTGTGTATAGATCCAGTTATGAAGATCAAAAGATCTGGGCCAAAAACCATTAAAATGGCATATGAGAGCATGTGTTTATAGAGTACTGAAGAGTTATGTTACCTCTGTATTCTTGACCTCCAGAGATGGGATAACATCCAGTTTCTCCACAATATATGGCTTGGGTTGTGAAGATGGTGGAGCTGCTGTGGGCTGTGGCCCCTTTGAACGAGCTGCATCTTTGTAGGAAGAGGGACCTGCTGTTCCTCTGCTCCCAACTGTTCCCCCCCACAAACGAGACATCACATGCAAAGTAGAGTTCTTGTTAATCTGGCAATCCCTCAACATATCACCCTCATGAAGCACTTTACCCTCATGCAGAATGTAAAAAAGAGTTGGGGAGTAGCCCTCTTTCTGCATTATCAAGGTTTTTAGAGTCTCCCCTGTATCTTCAGCAAAAACCCACAGCAAGAAAGTTTTTCCTGAGGGCAGTTTAACAAAAATCTGAAAATTTCCTACATATGTCTGGCATCCCGAATCAAAAAAACTGGTATTAAAATCATACCCTTCATCTTCAGAACGATAGGCCAAAAGACCCGTCCTCCTATCCACGCCACTATTGGGATCGACCCTATTGAGGCAAGCCGCCCCAAAATCCACAGATTGTTTAAAATATAGTTTAAACGCATTAGAATAAAATGCATCCAAGAAAAGATTGGCATACGGCGTACTCCTGTGAACCCATTGAGGGCTGCAATCATTGCCGGCGTCTTTCAAAATATCGGCCAATGCTGTGCAAGCAGCACCATCTTCGACCTGCAAACCCTGCAAAAAAGAAATTTGGGCACGACCAGATAAACGCCATGCATATGAAGCCACCTGCAGTATCTCTATCCGCAGAGAAGATGCGATCCTGGAGAAAAATGACCGCTGTACTGGGTGGGATCGCTTCAAGAAATAATATTTAGGATCGGAGTACTGTATGAGGACATCCAACACCAGACCAGGGTCGTCCTGGCGGCCATGATCTTCTTCGGCAGCTAGGGTAAAACCTAGGGTTACAGCGTTCATTTTCGCTCCTCCCAGTTCTTTATACATACTATGTATAAAATACATAGTATTAAAATACTATGTTAACATTTGTCCTTGAGAATCATGTGTCATGATCCCTAGACTTAACGACACTTATTCATGGAGTTCAAGTAGATAGATGGCTCAGGTTTACTAGGCTAGGCAACTCTAAACATCCTTGCATGTTGTATTTCCCTTGTATAACGTGGTAGCTATTCAGTAATTTGATGAGAATATAGAAATTCAAAATTTCATTTAATCACTTATAAATAAGTATGATGATGGTCAATATTTTTCTCGAGCCATTTTCACTCGAAAGTTATTAAATTCTTTTCAGTAACCCCTAGTTCTTACTAGATCCCATACTCAATGCCTATATTAGGGAGTTAAAAACATAGTGCAATTCCAGAGCTTTCACTCAACACTAAATGCTAGGATGTACTTGTATGATACACCTAGGGATACAATGGCCAAAGATCCGATACTCTAGAGATTATGCTCAACATCAACATGGAATGCTCCAGAGCTTATGCCCAACATTTCTAATTATATTTTCATGTGTTCCAAAGATGTTTTCTCAACACAAATGCAAGTAATCATGTGTTCCAGAGCCTCTCCCTCAACACAAATCATCTCATTGATCATGTGCTTTAGGGTCCATGCCTAACACAAAACATTTCATCAATCATGTGCTTCAGGGTCCATGCCCAACACAAAACATATATATACATATATATCATCAATAATTGTCTTACACCCAATATAGAAAACAAATCATCATGTTCATATGCAGTGGGGTCTTCAACCCAAAAATAAAACATCAATATAATCATCATGACCAATATACTCATGCCTATAAATGGTAGGTCCAAAATTCAGGACATTACAGAGTGAGTTCATGAATGAGTTTGATTGTGTTATCTCGTATATCAAAGGAAAGGATAATTTAGTGGAAGACGTTTTAAGCTGAAGGCCAACAATTTTCTCCATAATTCCCTTGAAGGCAAATTTGAAGGAGAAATTTATCGGACAACTCTTGGGGGATGGTTGGTATATAAAGGTAACCTTGGATATTCAGATTGGGAAGAAGTTTGAGTGAAAGTATGATGGGTACCATATTGAGGAAGATGGGTTGCTGTGGTATCAAGGGAGGATGTATATCCCTAAAGAAGGTGATCTCAGGGAATCAATCCTTAGTGAGGCCCATAGTTCACATTATTTTGCACACCTTGCAGTGAAGAAGATGTATGCAAACATGAAGAAGTTGTTCTTCTGGCCCGGTATGAAGAGTGATGTAGTCTATTTTGTTTCAAAATTCCTAGAGTGTCAGCAAGTCAAGGCAGATAATTGACACCCAATCGGTCTCTTACAGCTTCATGATATTGATGTGACTAAATGGTAAGTCACTTCCATGGACTTCATTGGGGGATTTCCACTCACATCCTCAATTCATAATGCTATACTGGTGGTGGTCGATAAACTAACCAAAAATGCCCACTTCATTCTAGTCAGAGACACTTATAATGTGACATATGTAGCAAGGGTATTCATAAATGAAATTGTACTCCATGGAGTTTTGAAGAAGATAATTTCTCACCGAGACCCTAAGGTTACCTCCATATTTTGGACAAGCATGCAGTCAAGATTAGGGACCCTGCTGAACTTAAGCTCAACTTATCATCCAGAGAAAGATGGGAAGATAGAAAGGGTGAATCAAGTGAAGGAAGAAATTCTTAGGATGTATGCTATGGATCAGCAGACACCATGGGAGAAATATCTTCCTCTAGTGGAGTTTACATATAACAACAGTCATCACAGCTCCATTGGTATGCCTCCATATGAATCATTATATGGGATACCTTGCAGGACTCCACTCAGTTAGGAAAATTTGGAGGATCATGTGTTAGTTGAACCTAAGTTGCTTCAGGATATCGAAGAGAAAGTGGTACAGATCAGGAAGTGGCTGAAGGAAGCACAGGATAGGCAGAAGAGTTATGTCGATGCACACAGAACTGATAGAAGTTATGAGGTAGGGGATCACATATTTATCTACATCCGACGAAATAAGAGTATCATTCGGTTTGAAAAGGGGACCAAGTTGTCACCTCACTTCATAGGGCCATTCAATATTCTTGAAAGAATTATACTGGTAGCTTATTGTCTTGCAATGCCATCCCACTTGCATAGAACTCATAATGTATTTCATATTTCAGTATTGCAACATTACATAGCCAATGAGAATCACAAGCTTCATTGGAAGGAATTGCAGGTCTCAGACAAGGGAACATTCATGGTTGAACCATTACATATACTGGATCGCAGGGTTCAATAGCTTTGTAATCACCACGTGGACCAAGTTAAGGCCTAGTGGGACAATTATAGCCTAGGATCTTCTACCTGGGAAGACGCAGAGACTATGCGTTGAGATTTTCCCTCACTATTTTGACCATAAATTCGGGACGAAGTTTCCCAAAGGGTGGGTGTATGTAACGCCCCATATTTTGACTTAGGCATGTTTATCACTCAAACTTATTACACTGTTTTTACTTATTATCTGTGGACCCAACTATATGTTTGGCATGTTATATGTCATTATATACTAATTATGATGTTACGATGTTATCATGCTTATGCTCTGATTATGATGTTATGGTGTTATCATTCTTATGCTTTGACTACGATGTTATGATGTTATCAGGATTATGCTCCGATTACGATGTTATGATGTTATCATGCTTATGCTTTGATTATGATGTTATGATGTTATCACGCTTACACTCTGATTATGATATTATCATGCTTATATCGATGCTTTGATTATGATGTAATGATGATTGCCATGCTTATGAAGATGCTCTGATTATGTTGTTATGATGATGATCATTTCTATGAGGTTACTGTGCTTATGCGATTACTATGTGTTTGTTATCATGAGATTCATTTATTTCATAACAAAAAAAAATATTTGATTGAAAATGTTGATATGATGTGATATGTATGATGTGGTACATGGGTGCCCATCCATGATGCAATCGATTTTATGATTTTATGAGATGAAAGGAAATAATGTTGATAATATGGACCATCTATTGATTTAATATTATTATGAATGCATGTTTGCATAGTGCTAACCCATAGGGTACATTGGCTATCTGATGCGAAGTATGACGTAATACATATCTTGAAGAGAGCCTTAATTTCCAAAATGATGATACGATGACACGTGCCAATAAAATCGATAGCAACATAGTATGGTCTGATGGGGTATAGACCTAGTGTGTTGAGAGGGATGAATGTATTTCCCACCCTTTGTCACTATGATACCTGAGGTTGTGGGAGGGAAGTGCTAAGACATGCTCCCCAAGTTGTTGTGATGACGATGGTCGAATGCCTGCTAGGAGAGGCTAGGTCCGCTAGTTAGCCGACACTACCACTCTGAGGTTCTATGTGGGAAGGTCAGTATAGCTCGCATGCACCTTGTACTAGCAGAGGAAGGAAAGGGAGGATGTGGATGTAGGTTAGGGTGGGAAGACATATTAGTTATTATTGTTGAGGGTTGGACATTTTATGATACCGAATTAGTGATGGTAGGTACCAATCTTGATTAACTGATTAATAAGAACATAACTGTTGAATAACTGTGAATGCCAAAGAAATCATACTATATATGTATACTTGCCCTTTTCCGTGAAATATTATTAGTATCAGCTAGAATTTAGGTGGTTTGGTTGTAGTACATGTGTAGTCTATGCATGTACTGGTCATGCATGCACACCTCACACATGCACGCTAGTATGAATATATACAATTATGTAATATGTAAGATAATCATATAAGTTGTAATAAGCAACCAAATATTTGTGTGTTGATCAATTCAGATAATGGATGTTTAAGTTGTTAGGGCATGTATATGAATGAGTCAACAAAACTATTTGTTAATTGTGTAAAACAATTAAGAGAAGTATTATCACTATGAAATATTAATTGAAAAACATAAACTTTGGATAGTTGGATGGGTTAACTAGTAATAGTGATTTGTTTAAAGCTATAAATGTACATTTTTTATTAAGAAACAACGTAATAAATTAGTGCGAGGGTACTTAAAAATAAACAAATACATGTCGATGTTATTATTTCGAACAATTAATAATAATACTACAGTTAATTATTTATTGATTAATAATATTAATTATTATTATTACTTATTTATTATTATTTTTTTATTAGTGTTTATTGTTATTAGTTATTATTATCTTAGCAATAACAAATCATAATTGACAACATTCTTATTACCATTATTTTACCATTAAACATAATAATTAAACAAATAATCTTGATGTTATTTTATGTCACTTGGTTATGTTTTAAATTTAACATATTCAATTCAATGGGATAACAATTCAGTAATTCCCCACCATCTCGTGAAGGATGATGAATTGTACAACTCAAGAAAACTTATTAACATGCAACTAATTTCTTAATTGAATCTGAACTAGTTGGACTGCCCAAGAAAATGAACAAATAATACTTAGTATTTTAATATGAAGGAGGTGGTGGAAGAAGGGAAGGCAGTGGAAGAAAAGAGGGGAAGGAGGTACAAGGAGGGGGATCGAATGGTTTTTCAGGGATTTTTTTGGAAAGTATTTTGGGGGAAAATTTGAGAAGAAAAAAGAGAAAGAGGGTGTTGTAATAGAGGAGAGGAGAAAACTTGAGGAGGGGATTAACTCAAGAGCCAAAAAATTACAATCGAGAAACAAGGAAGTTGCTATCGAGTTTATCGGCACATGGGCTCCAGGGCTAGGAAACCCATAGGGCCACATGATTAGTGTTGGTCGGCAAGGTGGGTCATCCGGTTTGGTATTAGGGCTTGAACCAACAAGAAACAAGGCTATAGGAGAAAGAGGCAAGGCTATAGGAGAAAGAGGCAAGGAAGTATTTTCAGCTTCCATAAAGTTCTAGGTATTTTTTTGTATTACCCTCTCTTCAATGCAAAGATAAACGAGTAGACTTGCTTGGAAATTGGAATAAGAATAAATGCCATTATGCTATAAAAAAATTAATAGCCAAATTGTTGAAAATAATTATAGGAATTATTCATAACCAAACTTAGAATTAAACCCATAGAAATCTCAAAATATCATTTACTTATTTTATTTAAAGAAAAAGATTAGATATTTGGACTTACCGATCTTCCCGACAAGCAAAGCACTACAATTTATAGTAAGTGGTACTACCTTTATGGAGCTTACACTATAAAATAAGTATGGAAGCTGAAGATTATGGACAGTCGATGAACATGAGAATGAAGAGAAAATAACGATGGAATAAATTCTTGCACGCTAAAAGCTCCCCATATTTAATATTTGAGATAATGGATGAATCTGATGATGCATATTTCACTTTTTATATATTAAACAATCTAAGAGTCGCTGACCAAGATCACATGTTGTCCAGTATCCTCCACTTTAACGTTGTCGTCTCTAGAGAAATTATGTTAGAGAAATGGATTATTTTTGTTTTTTATGGAAAAATATCAATCTAGTGATAATAGTGAATACTTCTACCTAGTTGTGTCTTGTAACAAAAAAATATAAGTCGTTTCCTGCTCTAGTTGGATTCTATTCCAACATGCAAGTGAGGAAGAATTTTGTGTTCTTATTGCATGACATCGTTCTCCATGTTGTAAGGTGGAAACAGATTTTTGGTTTCGAGAGATATTGATAATCTCTCCTCTTCGGGTTCTATACTATGATGGGTCAATAGGCTAACAGTGCACCTCCTTTGCTGGAAAATTGAAAATATCATCCCTTTGATGACTATCTTTTCTGTGGAAGAGAATTATCTCATTGCGGAGTATACAGAAAACTACCAACCATGTACCTCGAAGGAAACTGCACCAAACTGAAGGAACACACTCTATTTTCATAAGTCCTCCGGTTACAGAGAAGAGGTCCAAAAAACCCCGAGGATTCTCATCAACATGAAGAGAAACTAAGAAACCGAATTGTGATCCCTACAAAAAAGGGAACCTTGTTACTTCTAGCCCCCTGAAACCTCCCATTGTTTGAAAAAACACATGGAGGTTTAAAACCAAGCCGAGTCTGCACATTCAAATGGATGCAAACAACTCACCAAAATGATCCCAATTTGCAACAATCTATTCCCACATTCAGCACTGCAAATCGGACAACAGAGCTGGCCAACAAGGCTGAATCTAAAAAAAAATGATTTGAGTTAAGAAAAAAATATCCACGAGAAAAATGTATTTAAGATGTTCAAACTTCACAACAAGGTAATTTCAGTTGATTCTAGATCTTGAAAAAAATGGGTCATATAATTTTTTTTAGAAAAAATATATAATATTTAAAATCATTAAAAAGTTTATAGCAAAATATATATATATATANATAAATACAATTTTTCAAAAACCATTTTATATTCAAGTTAAAAGAAACATGTTCAAGCAATACTGTAATAATTATAACCGAAACCTGTATGATTTATTTTTCCCATAAAGAAACAATCTCATCCTGAATGTAGAGGTGATACTAAGTTTCCTTAATGGTAAAATAAATAAATAATACTAAACATCGTACCTGAATGTGGAATTTTGATACGTTTCACAAATTGAATTACCAATAAAGTCCACAATGTAAAAATGTACGAGTCCTTCCTATCAATAGTTATATAATAATTTCACTCTGTTAATATTGATAAAAATCTATGTTGAAAAATTCATATTTAAAACTATTTCAATTCAGAATAAGTTTATTTTCTTGTTTGCATCCAAAAATCCGTGTCCAAAGCATTTATCATAAACCATTTAAGTTAAAGGGTAATTTCTGTGCAGATAAAACTCTGCAGAAATACCATTAAAACACATCCAACAAATTTGAAATGTTGTCGTGTATGCAATATAATTGTTATGTCTGGATGGATTTTACAAAATATTTCTTAGCATAAATCCATGGTTGGATCCCAATGCCAATCTCTACTAAGCTACATCTTCGAATGAATAAATATTCATATCAAAAACCGAATCTACACATACACATTTAACATGATAAGCCTGAATATTAACACATTGAATATTTGTCAAATCTTGCATTGTCATGGAATTGCTATCATTGATACAGATTTAGAGAGTCATTTTTTAAAAATTAGGATGGATGCATCAAAGGAGAAACCACCCAAATTCCTTGTTTAAATGCCTAAATTATTTGCATCAACTGCATTCTTCTATGCAATTAACACTTTTTTGCACCACCTGAATTCTTTGTTTCATGGATTTGTTGTATTCAATTTAGCGAGCATGAAAATTTCTTCTTGACTGAGTCAATCATGTCTGATTAACCAGATTTTACTCTAATTTCATTGGGACAATGTGTGCAAAAACCCTAAGAAACAAAAGGCGGGTTTCTTAAAAACGATCACATAGACGATCACAGCCTTTGAGCAGCCTTGCGAGGCCCATCACTTCCAATTGAGGTGAAGAATATCATAACCAAGCGGCATTATATTATTTTAAATATACGCCTCATCCGTATCACATTTAATTTATGTAATGCATTGGTAACAAATTAATACTTGTCCTGCATCTTTACCCTCCACCAAGAAGCTCCTGAGAAACCGGCCTCATAACTCTGCCACCAAGAAGATGCTGAAGAAACTAGACTATGATTCATTTATAACATTACAGACATCATGTCGTTGTCGGGTCTTAGGGAACTCAAACCCACAGAAACGACACCTCCACGAGAGCAATGGTAGCTTAAAAAAAATACAATTAAAAAATAAACTCCTATTGAATATTACAAAACGTTAGTTTCATATATAAAAATAAAGTTAAATAAAAATTGATTATATATATATATATATGTGTGATAGATAAATAAGAAAATAATTGTAAACAACCTAAACTATTCTTTCATATTGCAACGTCGTTAAGTGTTAGAAATCAACATTTAGATTAATCTTTTAAATTAATCATAACCAAGGTGTTGTGTTTAACATTTAGATTAATCTTTTTGTCTGTGTTTATTAGTCCCTGCCCGGCTAGCAAGGACTCTTATCGTTTGTATTACTCTACACGCCAATCGAAACAATTCAAAATTACTTATTTTAGATTTAACCTAAGTTATAGGAAGAACCACCATCTTTGTTACGAATCAATTTCTATTTCATTTATGAGATGATATGAACAACCGTTTTTATTACCAATCAATATATATTGCAGTTTTTCTCAACCAATCACAGACTTTTTTCTCTTATTTGGCCTCAACTCGAGGCAGAGCGCAGATTAGTCTTCAAAAACCATAGGTTAAAGTGGATGAAACTGTGTATTTTTTATGAATCTAGGTAATGCTAGAAATTACTCTAGCATTACTTCATTATTTCTTCTAACATTAAATGCATCGTTCTAATATGTTCTCTGGATCCCCTTCTAAATTTTTCATTGCCTTGCTAATATGTTCTCTAGATCCCCTTCTAGATTTTTCATTGCCTTGCATATTTTATGTGGCATGCTAGGGATGTGTGGCGGTTGCATGTTGGCCGTGTGTGCATGGTGGTTGCATGTTGGCCATGTGTGCATGCTACGGTAGAGCACCGTCGCATATTGTCCAGTCATCAACCTCTTGATATGCATCTCTGCCCCTATGCGACATATTTACCTTCCACATGTTGCGGCATCTTTGCCTTCCACATGATGTGGGTGATCTGTGAATGCTCTCTTTTCCTTTTGAATTCAAGGAGAACTCAGAACAACTATTTAATAGAAGAACCAACTTATCTCTTATCTCCTAGTCCTTGATGAAGACTTCCAAGGAGACGGGTATGTCATATTTTCAATTATAGTGATGATTTGAACCTATAACATAATGAAATTAGTTTATTTCATCTTTAGAGACATACCAGTGATTCCAAATTAATATATCTAAAATTCCTTGTGCAGGTAGACTTCCAACCCACAACCCCTGATCTCTTCCTCTTTCCTGGCTATCTTGCTTTAATCATATATATAATTCAAATGCATTGAGATTATAGACACATATATAATTCAAATGCGTTGAGATTATAGAAAGTAGTAATCTGAAATCTAAATTTAAGATGGTTTTTTAAAAGATTAAGCTCTTTTGAATACAATGTAAAGAATTTTCTGCACTTCTTCCTTAGAATTTTTTGACAAACCCTTTGAAGGCTCTTGTATCAGTTCGTAGTTTTGGATATGTACTTCTAGTTGCGTACAGCGCTGGAAAACATGAACACAATGTTATTCAACAGAACTTGGAGACAGGCTGAGGTGTATGTTTTTCAGTGGCCTCTTACATTTTGTCATTTCCTTTTAAAACAAATATTTTTCTTCCATACCTTTTGAGGGCTCTTATCCGAGTCCGTGCTTTTGGATATGTTCTTTTAGATGTGTACAGAGCTCGCAAACCTCAACAGAGCGTTTATTCAACAGCATAACAAGTATTGTATCATTTCCTGGTTCTCTTATTGTCCATCAAACCTATTCTACAACACGACCTGTTGATCAACTTACAAGTGGACAAATTTGCAATATTTTGCAACACGACCTATTGATCGACTTACAAGTGGACAAATTTTGCAATATTTTGCACATATCATAAATTTATTTTAGTAAGATGCTCTTTCCTTGCATCACAGTTGTCACTCTAGTATCTGATAACATTATATTGACAGTGATTATTTTATTACATTAATGTTCATTTCATCATACTATTCTCAATGAATATTAATATATAAATTTAGCTAAATTAATATGATGGAAAGTGCAAAATATAGGGAAAAAGCACTAACAGAGACGAAAAAAATAAAAGATAGTCACAAGTTCTTAAACATTGTTTCTATTTGCATCTAGGTAGGATCAAACTAAAACCTATTTTTTTTATTTGCATCTAGGCAGGATCGAACTACAGACCTTTAGTATGTTGAATATTAGAGAGGAACCTTCATCTTGTTGAAAATCAAAGAAAGGATCCACTTATGAAGTGACCAGGCGGTGCCTCCATGTTGATGCGTCTCTTTTGAAGACAGATCAAATCTGACCTGCTGAATTGCTTTCCAGTCACAACGTTGGCAGTCGTCCGTACCTTTATAGACACTATCCTCTAGTAATCTACTTGCACGAGAGGCCAACCTATACTCCGTTCCACCACAGTTCATGGCATCCATTTTATCTAGTTGATTCAACTTGTATTCCACGCTTCACTGGTCCTTATTGATCTCCAAAACCAGTTACTAAAGACAAAAGTAATAAAGTCTTAACTCTTAAGATCGTAGGGCGACATACTCTACATACTAAGAGTAAAATATTTGAATTCAAATGTGTCGCAGTAACGTAAGTAAGGTATAAGTACGATCCTAACAGCCATAGTTATTAGAGTTAGGATTAGCAGCAAGCTAATTTTTTTAAATAATCTTTATACAACGACAAGATTCTCGTCTCTGCCTTTTAGAACAACGCTTGATAACTAGAGCTATCCCATGTTTTTGCTGGTATTTTTAGTATTAACATGAATCTAAGAGTTTTTTAATGACCGTTAGCACTAGCTTGTAGATCAAATGTGATGTGAGGGGTGACTTCTTTTACGGAGGAACACGTATAACTAGAGACGACACTCGTAATTGACTCAGCGAATTAAATTATGAACCATATGCAAATTGTGCACATGGAAACTATGCTTCTTTCTTATTTCCACCCTCATGGAAGCGCAAAGTTTTAGTAATTGGTTGGCATAGGAATCGACTAGCCACCAAAATAATGTTTAGAATTATATAATATATACTTTTTAAATAGATATAATTTATGGTGCTCGCAAACTTTGATTCTAACATTCCTATCTTAATGCCAAATCACTGGCATCCAATATTGAATCAACAACATAGTCCCAGGATTAAAATTTTGTTATTGTTAGTCATCGTTTTTATTTATTTGTTGGACTTTGTAAGAATTAATACAATTCTATGTTTTTATGTTAGTGTCTTGTTCGTGTCATCATTTTACTTTACAATTTTATTTGTTTGACTTAATTATAGTTTGTTCACATATAAAATTTAATATTTTAATTATATATATAAAGAATTAATATTTTAATTATATATAAAAACAATTAATACTTTAATTATATAAAAAGAAACATGTGATTGCATAGGGAGCAACCCATTTCTATTGAGTGAATGTGATGTAGGACATGAAAGTTATAATGTTGAAATACTAAAAAATACAAACACTCCAAAATCAATGGTTCTATTGTTGTAATATGTAGAACCAAATATTGTGAACTGAACTCTGAAAAAATCTATACAAATAAAATACCCAAAGGCTATGAAATCAACAATTAAATCTATACAAATCAAATACCCAGAGGCTTTGAAATCAACCATTAAAGCTATAGAGCTAAGCTAAGAGGCTTAATTAAATAGAACCTAAAATTGTCCACAAAAGTTATAGAAATGGTATAATAATGAGCACATGACATAGTTATACCGAATCGACTTGCTCAGATGCTTCTACATGTTCTCTAACTACCCCTTTCATTGTGGCTCGTGGCTTGTTGGGGGCCGGATAGAAAAGAAAATATCTTCATATTCCATTTTGCTTTAAACTTGAAATTTAACTAATATACAGTTTTCTTTTAGACTCGATCTCTATTAACAGTAGTGTATTTTTCCAAACCTTTACAGCATCAATCTGATTTAAATTTTAATCAGCGGTTAGCTCACATTTGGTGAAAATGTGAGAACATCAAATTCAATTTCAAACGATTCAAGTATTTTTTTTATAATAAAGTTCAAGTTGGTGCCAAGGGTATGACTTGTTTCGGTTCGTTTTGGTAGCATCAATCTTATTTAATGAGCCGATAGCTACATTTGGTGAAAACAAAAGATAAAGTTCTATGTCGTTATATAATATGATGAACTTCCCCATCACTTCGTTTGTTTACAAAGAACTCATAGAATTTGCAATCCATAAAATAAAAATGTTCAAACAAAACAGTAATATGTATTTTGAGCACAACCTGTCTCAAACTTATGTATTTTGTGCACTAGTTTTGGTAATGAGACTTTTACTATTGAATATACACTTAAAAATTTAATTAAGCTATCATCACAATACTACCTTAATCAAGCTATCAAGCTATCATCACAATACTACCCAAAATACGCTAATGAAAATGAAGTAGATTCAAAGGTCATTAAATCAACTTCAAACCAAGCTCTTCAACTATTACATAGGATTTTATGTCTGATGGCAGGGACTTGTTGCCTTTAGCAGCTCGTCTTGTTTAATCCATGTATATAGATGCATCTCTACTATCTCTTTTTGAATAAAAAGTTCATTTATTGAATATTCAATATCATATTTCTAATGCATCACCAATTGTTGCACGTAATGTCCTTGCTAATACTAATTGGAGAAAAGTTTGATGTTCATGTATGGATGGGAAAGGCCCTTAAGTTCCTCGTATTGGAGCCATTGGCTCTGATATCGCAGCTAAATGAAATTTTAATTCAAAAATATATAGTAAAGATGCATCTATATAATATTCAATATATATTATATATTGAATATTCAATATAATATTTCTAACGAATCACCAATGGTTGCACGTAAAGTCCATGCTAATACTAATTGGGGAAAATTTTTATGTTCATGTATGGATAGGATACCATCTATAGTTCTTTGATAGTGAGTCCAAATATATAAGCTTCTTCTTTAAATTAAATAATTAAATGATATTTTGACATCTCTATGAGTTTAGTTTTTTTATGAATAATTCTTGTAAGTATTTTCAACAACTTGGCTATTAATTTTTTTTACAGCACGTTTATTCTTATTCCAATTTCCAAGCAAGTCTATTGTGTTTTATCTTTCCATTGAAGATAGGGTGATATAGAAAAATACCTAGAACTTTATGCAAGCTGAAAATAGTTCCTTGCCTCTTGCTTCTATAGCCTTGTCTCTTGCTGGTTCTAGCCTTGATACCAAACCGAGAGATCCACCCTGTCGACAGCGACTGATCCTGGTGGCCCCCGAGCCCACATGCTGATAAAGCCTTGTCTTTTGTTGGTTCTAACCCTGATACCAAACCGAGAGATCCACCCTGTCGACAACAACTGATCGTAGTGGCCCCCGAGCCCACATGCCGATAAACCCGATAGCAACTTCCTTGTTTCTCGACTGTAATTTTTTGGCTCTTGAGCTAACCCCCTCCTCAAGTTTTCTCCTCTCCTCTGTTACAACACCCTCTTTCTCTTTTTTCTTCTCAAATTTTCCCCCAAAATACTTAAAAAAAAAAAACCCCAAACCACCGATCCCCCTCCTTATACCGCCTTCCCCTCTTTTCTTCCACCGCCTTCCCTTCTTCCACTGCCTCCTTCATAGTAAAATGCTAAGTATTATTTATTCATTTTCTTGGCTAGTCCAACTAGTTCACATTATTTAAGAAATTAGTTGTATGTTAATAAATTTTCTTGAACTGTACAATCCATCACCCTTTAGGAGACGATGGGAAATTAATGAATGGTTATCTCATTGAATTGAATATGTTAAATTTAAAACATACCTGACTGACATAAAATGACATCAATATTATTTGTTTAATTATTATGTTTGATGGTAAAATAATGGTATATTGTCAATTATTATTATTTGTTATTGATAACATAATAATAACTACTAATAATGAAGAATAATAAAAAATAAATAATAATAACATTAATAACAATAATTAATCTTATTAATCAATAAATAATTAATTGTAGTATTATTATTAATTGATTGAAATAATAACATCGACATGTATCTCTTTATTGTCAATTACCCTCGCACTAATTTATTACATTATTTCTTAATAAATAAGGTACATTTACAGGTTTAAATAAATCACGATTACTAGTTAACCCATCCAAATATCCAAGGTTAATGTTTTTTAATTAATATTTCATAGTGACAATACTTCTATTAATTGTTTGATTTACACAATTAAAAAATAATTTTGTTGACTCATTCATACACATGCCTTAACAACTTAAACATCCATTATCTGAGTTGATCAATACACAAATATTTGGTTTCTTATTACAACTTATATGATTATCTGACATATTATGTAATTGTATATTCATACTAGTGTGCATGTGTGAGGTGTGCATGCATGGCCAGTACATGGACAGACTGCACATGTACTATAACCAAACAACCTAAATTCTAGCTGATACTAATAATATTTCACTCAATAAAACAAGTATACATATATAGTATGATTTCTTCGACATTCAAAGTTATTTAACAGTTAAGTTCTTATTACTCACTCAATAAGGATTGGTACCTACCATCACGATTTTGGTATCATAAAATGTCCAACCCTCAACAATAATAACTAATTTGTCCTCCCACCCTAACCTATGTCCACATCCTCTTTTTCTTTCCTCTGTTAGTATAAGGTGCATGTGAGATATACTAACCTTCGAACACAAAACCTTAGAGTGGTAGCATTGGCTAACTAGTGGACCTAGCCTCTCCTAGAAGGCATCTGATCATTGTCATCACAACAACTTGAGGATCTTATCTTAGCACTACCCTCTCATGACCTCGGGTATCATAGTGACATAGTGTGGGAAATACATCCATCCCTCTCAGCATATTGGGTCTATACCTCATCAAACCATACTGTGCTGCCATCAAGTTTATTGGTACGTATCATCATATCATTTCTTTGGAAATTAAGGCTCTCTTCAAGATATGTATTATGTCATACTTTGCATCACATAGCCCCTATACTCTACGGGTTAGAACTATGCAAACATGCATTCATAACAATATTAAATCAATAGTTGGTTCATATTATCAACATTATTTCCTTTTATGGCATAAAATCATAAAATCGATCGCATCATGGATAGGTACCCATGTACCACATCATACATATCATAACATATCAAGGTTTTCAATCAGATATATGTTTTTGTTATGAAATAAATGAATCTGATCATGACTACCACACAGTAATCACATAAGCACAGTAACATCATAGAAATGATAATCACCATAACATCATAATCAGAGCATAAGCATGATAACATCATAGCATCATAATCAAAGCATAAGCCTAATAACATCATAACATTATAATCGGAGCATAAGCATGATAACATCATAACATCATAATCATAGCGTAAGTCTGATAACATCGTAACATCAAAATTACTATATAATCATATATAACATGTTAAAAATATAGTTCACTCAGTATAGCTGAGTCCACAGATAATAAGTAAATACAGTATAATAAGTCTGATAAACATGCTTAAGTAAAAATATGGGGTGTTACATAAATCACAATGGGGAATAACCTTAAGAGTTACAACTTTTAATTATAAATGGAACACTCATCTTTTTTTAAGTTCATTTTATATGCAAGTCTAGCTGAGCCAGTTGATTCAGTTCTAGTTCCACCAGTGACTATTTAACGAGTCAATATTTTAGTCTTAGTTGGATTCACTCTATATCCCATTTCATTCCTTCCATCCCCTCTTTTCTTTTGTCTAGAATATGCACTAAAGAGAGTAGACTCACCAGTGATAAAAGTTATCGTTCTTGATCTACTAACATTTGAGTCAGATCAAAAGACAATTTAATATCCCTTAGCATTTTATCTAGAGCTAGAAATGGGTTATACAGTTCTAGAGAAAGTTCCATAGCCCGCATTCCTTATAGTTCAAGGAGATTTTATTTTAGCATCTTCTCAATTAGTTCATGATAGAGAATCAGGAGTTTGATATAAACATCCAATGGACCGAATGGAAGCAATTATTAATTTAGTTGACCCATTAGAATAGTAAAAGGGGTAGGAAATCGAGCAAGCGGTAGTAAAGAAAACAATAAAGTAAGCAAGAAACTCCTATCGATGGAGGGGGGTAAACCTCAATGGGATCCAGAAGTAGGAAAAGGATAAGAAACATGAGATGAATATAAAAATAAATCAAGTGAATTAAGGTAAATGACTAACTAGATCTTGATGTGCACCTTTAACCTTTACCTCTCCAAGTGGATCAAATTCTAGAACTAGATATTTATTCACACTTGGATCAGCTGTCTCTGTAGTTCCTACATTTAATGTTGATGATAAAAATCCTTCTTACGGGACATGAAGGTATGCAGAGTCGTCACAGGGTATTCAATTAAGGAAACCATGTAATTATTCCTTTGTTCAAGGGATATTAAAGAATACCCCTAATTTCACTAGATATTGTAAACTACTTACAAAATACTTTTGTTAATCCCCTCTCCAAATACATATTTCCAATTAAAAAACCTCCATTTTTACAATATATTCCTTTTTTTACTAGAAACCCTTTTTTGTCCCCCTACAATACCTATAAACCCCCCACACCCTATACCTCGACCCCCAATACCTACTATATATTGGTCTTAATTTTCACAATTAAAAACCCCCCTTTATGAATGAATGTGATAAGATATTGCTCAAATTTTGCTTCGACGGAAATATGCACCCTTCAATGGAGAGTTAGCCTAGCCTCCTTTTACTGATGGATTATGGAGAGAGACCCAAAAAGTAAGAATTTATACCTTTTGCAGCTGCACAGTGTGTTCTTCTCAGGTTAGCTTTGATACCATGTTATATTTTTATCATTTAAGCAATATGATCTTGGGATCTTATCTGCGAGAATAACATGCACAACAATAATCACTAGAGATAAGAGACACAAATAATTTTCCTCGGGGAAACCATAAAGGGGAAAATCCCACAACTTCTTGAGAGATAGAATGGGCACCAGTACTGGAAGAAAAACCTGAAAACATAAAGATGATCTCCGATGGCTGATCTCTCTCACTTGTGCTAGCAATTCTTTTCTCACTCATGCACCTCATTTGAGTGAGTGAATGTGACAAATAGAGACTCTCTATTTATACTAGTTTCCAACTTGACAATTACTTACCAGGGATGACATCTCTAGGAGAGTCTAATAACCCTAGTGCCCCTCAATTGTGCAGACTTTTCCCTCCTGATCAACAAGGAGGGTTAAACTCAACTCAATTGTGGGGTCTATTGCCCCGAATTATAACAGATGTTTAACCTCATTTACTTTGCATGAATTTATTATATTAATGACTCTCCCAATCGGAACATCAAGGTACAATGAAATATAAATGATTCTCCTGATAGGAACATTGGGGCACAACATAAGTGAATACATTCCAAAGTTAAAGTTACATCAACATCTTGCCCTCTGGCTCTTTCAAGTACTTCATTTGTAAATGGAGTTGAGAATGGATCGTTCAAACATGCATCGTTCAACTTCATTAGGTCGACACAGATCCTTACTTTGCCTGTTTTTTTCTTATCCTACATCATTATAGGGATGATCCACTTTAACTCCTCAACAATTTTAATGATTCCTACACCGAGAATGCAATCCAATTCTTCTTTTACCCTTTCCTTATACTTGGGTTTCATCGTCTACGGTCATTGCTTACTAGGTTTAGCATCTGGTCGCAGGGGTATTTTCATCTCCCCTAGGTCTTCCACTATCCCCTTCATCTCTGAGAATTTGGTAGGGAATTAGTCCCGATATTCATGCAGTAAATCTATGATCTTTAGAACTGTTACCTCATCCTAATAATCTCCTATATTAATGAATTGTGGGTTCTCTAGCGACCCAATGTTTACTTTATTGATTTTTAATGGCTTTAGGAACTAGTTTCTTGAATTTCCACCTCTTTCTACTTCGTGTGTGCCCTCTGATTCCAATATTTTTATGTTAGTAAGATCATCATCTCGGTATCTGGTTAGATTGTAGAAAGCCATTCATTGTTGAATGGTTGCACTACACTGTTGAGAATTGGCTTCTTCAACAGGAATCTCAGCGAATATCTTCTCCTTGATCTTTTGAAGCATAACATCAACTGTAGGGTGCTCATATCAAAATTTGAATGTGTGTGCGAACTTCTTAGTGAGCCCTTCCAAATCCTGAGTTCCTTTTCACAATTCCATAGATGCATACCAGGTTCTTGGTGTCATTTACAATGTATGTATGAAATTAAGGACCCACTCCCATCATGGTTATTTTGCAAATACCGTGAGATCTGACTACTTGTGATTTATGAGGGTGACCTCTTCACCAAATCTGACTTCCCTCAATATTCTGCACTATGGCCAATATGTTATATACTTCTTGTGCGCACTTCACCATCTAGTGGGCATATCTTTTAGCACATGATCCAATGTCAATAAATGTTGTGATTCCATTACAAGTCCTTCAAACTTAGTTAAGAAGGTCGTAAGGTTAGGTAAACCCTCATAGGTGGGTAGCTCTAGAAGCTCATTCTCCACTCGTCACACATAAATTGTAACTCTGGAGCACCTTCTCATAGAGACTTCATGTAGTCTATTTTTCCAATTCTCCAAGGCCTCCCCTGAGTCAAATGTGCATGAACTAGTACTCTTTCAGCTCAGGTTTCCATCCGCTGTTTGATTGATTTAGTCTTCTTGTGATGCAGTGACATTGTAGATCTGGTTGAGATAGTCAATCTTTTTTTCATTGTAGACAGGCTCAACGTATCTCTGTCCCTCCAATGGATCAATGGGAGACACCACTCTCATCTCAATATCCTCGAATGAGAGGATCCTTTTTGGGAAGTTTATAATGGTCTGGTTTTCTATAGCCCAATCTATCCCCAGCAATGCAAGATATGGATTTGTGTCATCAACAATGTTAATGACCTCAAAGTCTACAAATGTGTGCAACCCTTCAATGTCGACAGGGAGCTGACTCAACCGTCCAATGGGTAGGACCTTCTCCTGATTTGCAAGGTGCAACTGGATAGGGGACTAGTCCAAACGTGGCTTGTCCATACTTTTCCAAGTTTTTCGTGTCAATATAGTGACATCAGACCTTAGGTCTCAGATGATGTAATCCATATCATAGTCTCCTATATACACAGTCATTCGCAACTCACGCCCGGTTTTGAATTTCTTTCTCACTTGGTTAACTTTATTTTCTAGTCACAGCTCTATGGGTGTCTCTTCTATCATTTCTTGTAGTTCTGAAATAGAATCTTTATCTTGTATTAGCACTAAGCAACTTAACAAAAAAGATTTGAATATGCGTTGAAATCGTTTAGGAATCTCCTTGACTTCTTATTATGTCGATGGTTCTATTGGATCCACAAACTCTAGTCACACATCTAAGAATACTTCCTTTTGTTTTTGGATGTTGAATGGCACCTTCTTCTGTGTCGCAGGTTGTACCCATGGTTGTAGTTGTTTTTGTGGCGTATCTTGATCAGCTCTGGTCATAGTACCTCCTTGCATTATCAAAACAACACTTGGTTCTATTGGTTTAGCCGCAATCATCTGAAAGTTCATGTTGGGATTTGGGTTTGGGTTCTGCACAGGGTTAGGCCCTCCGATAGTCCTTGCTTTCCATTTTGCGATCAACTTAGGAAATTGTTCCACATTATGGTCCTTTCCCTTGCAATATGAAAATGTCTTTGCAGGTTCTAGGAAGTCTCTGGCATAGTGACCTGGTTGTCCACAATTATAGCATGTGACTTGACCTCTTCCTCTACCAAAACCCCTCCACCACCTCATCCTCTAAAGTTTCCACCGCCCCTTCCCTATGAGTGTGGTTGATGTGGCAGATATTGATTCTCATGGTAGTGATTTTGTTGTGCATATGGCTAATGAGGCACGTACTGATGTTGATACTAGTTTTGATACTAATTGGGTGGGAACTACGGAGACCAATAGGATGCTTGTGTCAATTCATCCTAAACATGCCCCTCATTTTTCATTAAGTAGGTATCAACAGTATTTTCCTTTAGGATCTAGTATGCTCTGCAATCTTTCTCTTCCTGCCCTGCTGATTTACAAAATTTATAGAAAAGGTTTGCCGAGGTAACTATAACCTTTTGCAAATATAAACACTCCTCATCGTGATGCCCTCCAGACTGGCATATGGGACACCATGGTATCCCATGGCCATTTAATGGGTTTGGTGCACCTTATGAGACATAATTCATGAAGGTCAGACAATTATCCTTAGTGTGTCCATTCATTCTGCATTTTTTGCACCATAAGTATTCTTGTGCTTCCTTTCCCTTTTTAATGTCTTGAAGTTGTATTTTCATATTACCCAACTGCAACTAAATCTGCACCATTCATGCGACACCGTCGCCAATTGGTGAGGCTTCTAACTTCATTTCCAACTCTAGCGCTTATGTCTATGACTGAATCTTTTGTTGCATCAAAGGCCCTTGGATGTGTGGTAATAATGCAACAATAAACCAATCTTTATTTTGTACATCCAACATTTGAAAACTTACCTTAGCCATCAAAGTTTTAAACCATTGGTCAAAGTCTCATACTGATTTTGTCGGTGCTTGCTTTATCTCTTTGATCTCAGTAATACACAATGACTAAGATTTAGGTTTTCTAAACTCAAATATCATTGCAATTTGGATCTCATCAAGGGTCTTCTGTGGAGTTCCAGCTAGTGTGGCATAGAAATTCATAAACCAATCCAACACATGACCCCTTAGAGTCGCGATCATATGTTCCTTTCTTATATCCACGTTATGGGTCTTCTATTCCATTCCCATTGAAAATGGGTAACCAAATATCCTCCCCAACCATTGTGTTGCCGTCAGGGTCCATTGGTAAGGGGTTCAAAGAGGGTGAACCCTCTTTCCTACTAGTCACAGTACTACCACTATCAGTATTAGTAGTCCTTTCTAGGGATGAGGCTCTAGATATTTCCTCCGATGACACTCCTAGTGTGATGTAGTTATGTCCCGACTTTGGTGTTTCCGCAGACTCTTCAAATTCCTCTGCTCCTTCTGATATCGGTCTATAGTCCTCCTCTTCATCGCAATACTGTGCATCTTCCTATGACCAAAGTTCATGTTCACTCTCCTGAAACAGACTAGGATTTCATCGCCCTCTTTTGGTCTTTCTTGGTTTCCCTTTTGTGAATCTCCTTCCACTACCGTAGGAATCTAGCTTCTAATACAGGTTATGTGTTTCCAGTGAACATATCAACTCACCCTTTCCCATTTTCCTAATAGGTTATCTGTGACATACCCTCCTTCTCAGGAATGTGACTGAACTACTCAACTGCAAGATACTCATCTCATAGATGAGCATCTTGATCCATGTACTGATAGATAACAAATACCTTCTTTGGGGTCCTTGGAAAAGATTTCTTTCAGCCTTATTATATGAGGTTATAGTTTCTATTGCAAAATAAGTAATATATCCTTGCAATATACTATCAACTAAAAAATCAACAGCTCTAGATATGGTGTTAATTACACTCGTTACCTCATGAACCAACTGACCACTCCATTCGATGGCTTCTCTTCTCTAGAAATTTGTTTGTTTAGTCACCAGTCTTGATAGCCACTCGTGTAATATAACGAGGAACTCTACAAATAATATCTCATGGATATCAAAGTATATATACTCGTTCACCCTATTTTCTGCGATCAACCATGATCCTGTACTCTCTTCTTGTACGAATGCTAGAGTCTTAGAATTCAGCGAGTCCTCTATCTCTTTCGTTGTCAAATGCCACAACATTTCCCTTGACTCAAATGATTAATGGGACCAGTAATAGAACCATTTTTTGACCTCTATATCCTTCTTGTATCAACCCCCAGTTCAACAACAACAACATACCAACAAGACACCACAAGACATTGGCCCGATAGTGCAAGCTCGGTCGGCAACACCTGCCAGGAGGAAACAGTCTCACCCAAGATATCTAATGGGTAACTACTAGAACCATGTTTTTGTAGTTGGTGAGGAGTTATAATCCCTTGGCACATGACCAAGGTGCTCAACAAAGGAAACAGGACGATGGAGTCTATTACTGTGCGACTGGGAACAACTGTATGATAGCGCGTGTGCGACACGACCATGTCCTTAATCTCAACAACTGGCACAACTTGTGCAATGCAACTAATTCCTTACACTGAAATATAGTGTGAAACTTATGCTTTAACCTAGGAAATTAACCATGAAATTATACACAACATTCCAATAGTGCTTTAAACAATAATTCATTCACTAATTAGTAAAATGGCGCCATACATTCAATAGTAACTCATCAATATACAGTATGCAAATACTTGATATTCACAAAAACATTCAATGTCAATATATCAATCAACACAGGAAATAATGTGGAAACCCATCTGGGAAAAACCACCAAGGTGATCTTCATTTGGCATGAGAAATGGGTATAACACCTTGCAGTTTGCGACTTGTAGAATATTTTTATGATATGAATTTTTGAATCAATATTCTTTCTCTTATGATCTTTGGTTTATTATTCTATCTACTCCTACTGATCCACAGACAACCTATATAAACTCTTCTACTTACTAGTGGTCTATGCACACAGCTACAATATTCATAGCTCAATAGCCTTCTACCTCTACTAAATGCCTCTCTGATTATTTCCTTCTACTAACCCTTAATTCCTTAACAAAATTGAGCAAAAAAACTAGTCACACCACACCATTGATTAAGAACTGAAAAAAACCCAACCCTTATACAAAATGGGTTCTTCCTATTTATAACTTCTAAATGACCATGCATGGTCAACTACATACTGCTCATCAAGTATAGGTCCTATTCATCCCTCAAAAGGGTTACAAGATGTCATGTAATTACAGAAGGAAACATCAACTTGACTTACATATATTCCTTCATACGTGCGTTGTCCACTGGCTTCTGCGAACTTTAGTAGCCATGATCTCCCTGACTTGTTGCTTTCTAGTTGTTACCCATCTGCATGCCTGCAATCTTGTATTTCCTCCATCATGCACATGTACTATCCTTCTATGCTAGCTCGTTTGCTTCCTTCATGACCTACTATCCCTCTCATCCTGTGCATGTTTTATCCTTCTTTCGCTGCACGCCAACTTCTTCCTTGTGCACCTTTCCTGGCACAACATCGAGACTTCCAATTCCTATCTTTCTTGCACTCCAGAGCATATTCTCAACAGAAACATTTCATAAGTCATGTGAAGATCCAGAGCTGGTGCTCAACACAAACATCAACTACTCATGTGCTTCAGAGCTTGCACTCAACACAAACATCAAATCACTCATGTGCTTCAGAGCTCGAGCTCAACAAAAAAATTAAATCACTAATTTACTCTAGAGCTCGTGATCAACACAAACATCAAATACTCATGTTCTTTAGGGTCCATGACCAACACATTCAATCACATACATGCTAATTAAACATATGCATTGGCTTATTCCCAATATATCTAACAAAACATCATAATCATGTGCACTGGGGTTTTACACCCGATATACAAAATATAAATATAAAATTATCATCATATGCAATGGGACTTATGCTCATTAATTTTAGGTCAAAATTCAGGATATTAGATCCCTCTATGCTTAGAACACCACCATCCCTGGTGCTCTAGAAACTAGGAATGAAGTCATGAAATAAGGCGGGATAAGCCTCTCTCATGTTGACCTAATTTTTCCAAGTATTCTCTCCAGCTTCAAAGTTATTCCATTGCACTTTCAAGTTAACTACAACGTGCCTCCAGAGTTGCACTTCTTTTTTGTCCAGAATATCAAGGGGTTCAGGTACAAACTCCCCTTTAGGTTCCACTTGTAACAAGGACCAATCAATAACATGTTTAGTATCATATACATAATTATTCAATAATGATGTGTGGAAAATATTATGAAATTTTATATGAGCAGGTAAGGTTAATTCATAATCCACTAGCCCTCTTTTGGCCACTATCTCAAAGGGTCCACAAAATCATGGTGCCAACTTTTCGCACCTTCCCAAGCTCAATGAGCTTCTCTTTTCTTTTACTTTTAAGTAAACATGTTTGTTGATTTGATAATATTTATATTTTCTTTTCTTATCCACCTAACTCTTCTAGCAGTATTCCACTTCTTTAAGGTTTTGCTGGACCTTGTTGACCAATTGTTCCAAGTCTTTTAATAAATCAGGCCCTAACATGAGCCGGTCAACTGGGCTATCCCAAGTAACTAGTGTTCTACAATTCTGACCATAGAGTACCTCGAAGGGACTCATCTTGGCAGAAGTATGGTATCTGTTGTTATACAAAAATTATGTGATATGTAGATAATGCTCCCACTTGGTGGGGTTGTTCATAATATACATCATAAGCATGTCTTCTAAATACTAGTTTACCCATTCTGTGTACCCATATTGTACCCTGATGTTTATTCCGAGAAGTATCTGTAATGTAATTAAGTTATGTAATGCCCTGATGTTTCGATCGGGAGATTCAATAATGTAAAAAATTCATGTAAATTCATTGAGGTTAACCCTCCATTGTAAGTTAGGGCAGTAGTCCCCACAATTGAGTCAAGGTTAACCCTCCTTGTTGATCAGAGGGGAAAGTCCCCAAAGTTGTGGGGAACTAGGGTTATTAGATTCTCCTAGAGATGTCGGCCCTAGTAAGTAATTGTTAAGTGGGGATGACTTGTTGGATTGGACATTAAGTGAATGAAATAATATAAATAGAGAGTGATCCTCTCTATTTATCACACACACACTCACTCACTGGGGCACATGAGTGAGAGAGAAGAAGCTGACATCAGATAAAGAGACAAATCCTGTCGGAGATCATCTTTATGTTTTCAAGTTTTACTTTTGCTATTGGTGCTCATTCTATCTTTGAGGAATCTGCAGGGTTTTCTCCTTTATGGTTTCCCAGAGGAAAACTCTTTGTGTCTCTTGTCTCTTGTGATTATTGTTGTGCATGTTATTCTCTCAGATAAGATCCTAAGATCATATTGCTTAAATGATAAAACTCTAACATGGTATGAGAGTTAACTTGATAAGAAGACACTATGAAACTATAGAATCTAGGGATTCTTACTTTTTGGGTCTCTCTCCACAATCCATTAGCAAAATAAGGCTATGCCTACTCTCCATTGAAGGGCACATCTTTCTGTTGAAGCGGAATTTGATCCCAAGCATTTTGAGTTTTTGCTACAGGAAATTAGGGATTTTTACAGAAGAGCAATTTTTTAGTGAGCCTAGCATAGTATTAATATCCTCATCAAAATAGAAGTTTAGAGACCCAGGTCAATATTTTTGGCTAGGTGAAACTCCAGCAAAGTCAAACCCTAGTTTGACCCTAGGCCTAAAAAAACCTAAAATAATGAAACTGATAAGTTTTGGTAGACTCTTTATATCTCCAGATTGGATATGGATCAGAAACTAAAACTTTCATAGGACGAATCTAAGTTATTGATGTACATTTTATCTAAGTTTCAGCCTCAGATTCACTATATTCTAGGAGATACGATTCCTCCAAGTTAGGGTTCCAGCCTCTCCCAGGATTCCTGCACAAACAGGACACCTGGGGAGAATCGCTATATCTAGGGCTATGAAGGTACAAATGAAATTTATCAAGATGTTCTAGAAATTTCATGGAATTTACTTTCTATGGTAAAAGTTTCAAACCTTGAATATGAAATAGTGACATGTGGCAGTTCGTACAATTTGTCTATGTTGAACAGTCCTAAAACAGGTCACCTTGGGAAAACACTCATAAGTCCCAATTGGTGAAACTAATTCTAATGAAACCTATATTGTTGGAGCAATGATAGACTAGCAGATCTCATTTCAAAATTTCAAACATAGAGGAGCAGTACTTTCAGATATACCACAGAATAGTATCAGGATTTTTTGCAGAAGAAATTGGTAAACTAGGGTTTCCTGTTCCAGGAGCTTCCCTCCATTGTTTTAAGAAAAGGAGTACATTGGAAAGCTATCCTTGAAGAGGTCTATATTTATATCCAATGTGATCTAAATGATTCCAAGTTTTGAAAATTAGGGTTTCTCTGAAAAACCCTAGATCAACGAGCTCCGGAACTAGGATGGACACCTCAGATAAGTAAGATCTAATCTTTTGCTATTTACAGTTGAGGTTCTCATTTAAATATGACTAATCACACTAGCTTGATGAAAATATTTGTGAGGCTGACAAGTTCCAAGCATGGAATTATAGGATCTCACTAGTTCTTGAAGGAAATTAATTGGACACCTACATAAGTAGAGAGGTTGTAGTTCTAGAGAGAGATGAGGCTAAAAGCCTTACACAAGAATAACTTTTTCAAGGCCAATAAGATCATTGTTGATTCAATCATGGATCACCTTATACCACAAATGTCTTCCCTAAAGACACCAAAAGAGATGTTTGATTCATTGACCAAGCTATTTGAAGGAAAGAACATAAATCGAAATATGACTTTGATAAAATAGTTTAAGAATGTCAAGATCCAGAATGTACAGACCATACAATCATACTTTACAAGGGTCTCTCAAATTAGAGAACAACTTGAAGCGATAGAAGAATAAGTGGAGAATGAAGAAGTTGTGATAACCACATTGAATGGCCTCCTAGGATCATGGGATTCATTCATTCAAAGAATGTGTGCTAGAAGGAAGTGATTACTTTCAGCAGACTCTGGAGAGCACACACAAGAAGAATCTCAACTCATAATAAGTGAAAAGAAGTTGGGAGCAACTGAAGATCAGGATTTCACAATTCAAAGAAGATACCTCAAGCGATGAGGAACATGAAGAACTCAATTATTGAAGAGCCTCTTATCTATCTTGAGCATTTGCATAAGAAACTATGCTATTATGATTCAAGAAGATGATGAACCTGAAAAAAGGACTCTACCCTTGAAACAAATAAAGATAAGTATTCAATTGTCATTTCATGATATTGTTTTCATATGCACTTTTTTATATTCAGTTGATGTGTTATGCATGATATAATGTTTTCATTAATGATAGTATACTACTAATATGCATGTGATGGGAAATATCTCATTGTGCTATACAACTCTCCATTGCTACTTATCTATAATTAAACCTCTTTGCTGACATATTGGATTACTGCACAATCTCAATGTTGTCCTAGTAGAGATGGAAGGAATCTAGAAAGTTTTCATGAGATATGGATGAATGTTGTATTGGCTAAAATAGGTGCATGATTATATATTTATGCATAAGAATTTACCATTATGAATATGCATTATGAAATGTTTCTAATCATACAACTGGTGCATTTGACTTGTAGGAAAGATCACGTACAATCACCTACAAGAAAAGAAGGATGAGACTTTCTCTGAAGAACAAGTGACGAAAGTTCAAGATTCACTCTAATAATCCAAAAGGAAGAATGATGTCTAGGATGCAGTATCAAGACCTGAAGGGAATTTCGTAGTTCCATCATATAGTAGATGGAAACATCGTGGGATACAAGGCATGATTCGTAGCACAAGGCTTCTCAGAGAAAGAAGGCATATAATATGAAGAGACATTTGCATTTAGTGGGATTTGAGGCACATGAGAGGCAGAATCATGTGTGAAAATTAAAGAATAACTTGTACAAGCTCAGAAGACACCCATAGGATAATACATACATGAGGAGCTTAAATAAGATGACAAGCTCATAGATGGGTGCAAGAAGAAATTTTGAAAAGGTTCAAGATAGAGGATCTTGGTATCCAGTGACCCTAGATGGATACATAGAATATTAGTAGGAGAGGAAGCTACTTGTCACTCCAGTATAGAATGTTTCAGTGCATAGAGTACGAAAGATAGAGGGACAATGATGATTTTATAATATGTCGATGACTTGTTCCTAACATAAAAGAGGAACTCATTAAATTTGCAAGAAGGAGACTTGCTGCTGAGTTTGATATGAAGGATTTATATATGTTGCACTACTTTCTAAGCATGGAGGTGTGGCAGAATGCGGATGGAATTACCCTGGGAAAAAGGAAGTATGCAGTAGAGATCCTAAAGAGGTTCAGGATGATGGAAATCAAGGCCATCAACACATATAAGGCATCGAACCTGAATATTTTGAGTGATGCTTCATCATAAGCGGTTGATGCTACAATGTATCATCAGATGATTGGTTCCTTGATGTACCTGATGAATACGAGACCAGATAATCGCTTTGCTGTGAACACATTGAGTCAGTTCCTGACGGATCCGCGACATGTTCAATTGATTGTTGCAAAGCATATTTTGAGGTACCTGAAGGGTATAGTTGAGTATGGGCTCAAGTATGAGGCGAATCAAAACATTAACCTGGAGGGTTATGTGGATTCAGATTGGGAAGGCAGTGACATTGATAGGAAGACCACTTCTTGGTGTAGCAGGAAGTAATATTGCATGGCACTGAGTCCATCCGAGGCAAAATATGTTGCCACTTGCTAATTGGGAGGTAGTATGTTTCTTTTTAAAACTACTATTTGACTTGGCTGATCTCACTTACATTTTTTTATGATGCAGAGAGAAGCAGTGATCTAGATCTATATCTCTTGAAAGAGGGAGTTCTAGCATATCCAACAAGATAGGTTGTCTAAGGATAAATCCTGGCAAAGCTCAGAGGTTTCTTGGATGTAATTGGCCCTGTAGGTTGTCCTCAAATGTAATTATTCTTTGCAAAGCTAGCAGGTTATCCTTTGATGTAATCAGCCCTGATGTGATTCTATGCTAGAAATGACTAGAGTGAAGTTTGGGTATTTCAGGGAGAAGGTTGGTGTTCTCAAGATCGAGGTTCCTTCGAAGGGGCAGTGATGAGTCCCTGAGCCCTTCTGACATGTTGAGAGGAATGGTTTCTTCCATGGTCAAATGTAAGTGCAAATATAATTTGATATGATTATGGGTTGTGTTACCAAGTGATCAGTGCAAAGCCATTTTAATGTGATTGAGGGATGTGTTCCCACATGATCAGATATAAGTACTAAAGGCCATTCTTTGGGAGAATGGAAGAACCTGGTCAGTTACTAGGAACACTCAGCTTACTATTGAGAGACCATTCTCTGGGAGAATGGAGGAACCTAGTCAGTTACAAGGAACAATCAACTTAGTGTTGAGAGGCCATTCTCTGGGAGAATGGAGGCACCTGGTCAGTTACTAGGAACACTCAGCTTAGTGTTGAGAGTACATTCTCTAGGAGAATGGGGTAACATGGTAAGTTACTGGGAACACTTAGCTTAGTGATGAGAGGCCATTCTCTGGGAGAATGGAGGCACCTAGTCAGTTACCAAGAACACTCAACTTAGTGTTGAGAGGCCATTCTCTGGGAGAATGGAGGCACCTGGTCAGTTATTAGGAATACTCATCCTAGATCTGAGAGGCATTCTGATATGACTATGGGATTGGCTCCCACATGATCAAATGTAAGTGTGGAGCCCTTCCATGGATGGTAGTAGTTGTGTCCTACCATATAACTGGTTGTAAGTGTAGAATCCTTCCATGGATGGTAGTAGTTGTGTCCTACCATGCCAATAGTTGTAAGTGTTGGTCCCTTCCATAGATGATAGTAGGTGTGTCCTATCATGCTGATGGTTGTAAGTGCTATGCCTCTTCATAGATGATAGTAGGTGTGTCCTATCATGCTCGTGAATGTTAGAGCTGGGCCTTTCTGACATGGTTCTTGGATGTGTTCCTCCCATGGTCAAATGTGAGTGTTGGGTGTGCCTTTCTAACATGGTGGTGGATGTGTTTTTCCTATGGTGAGATGTAAGTGTTGGGTGGACCTTTCTCACATATGGTCAGATATAAATGCTAAAGAAGATAAAGACCTACATGGAGGCTAGGCCTACAACAAATATCAAAAAGTGTTGGCTCTGTAGAACTTCCTGTGATGAGTAGAATTGAGATAACCCAAGTGATGATGACCCAGTGATGATCCAGATCTAGTGATGATGATCGAGTGATGATCCAGATCTATTGATGATCCATATCTAGTGATGATCTAGATCCAGTGATGATCTAGACCCAGTGATGATCCATATCCAGTGATGATCTAGATCCAGTGACGATCCAGATCAAGATGACTTGATGATTATCTAGATGATACAGAGAAATAGACTTGTGCTGATAAATTTTGTTGACAAAATACCTTCCTAGTTAAGAGGGAGTGTTGATGTATTTGTAACTGTAATGTCCCCAAAAATTGCAAAAAAAAATAAAAATTGGCGAGTGAAAACTACCCAAAGGGGATCATTATTAATCATGCGGAATTACATGCGCTAATTATACTTTCGATCTCTTTAGAAACTGCCCTTACTATATTGTTAATCTCTTATCCATTGAGTGATTATTAGTTCGCTTATTTCTTATGTCTTAATTCTATTATTTAAACTATTTGTACATCTTAGTTAGTACTATCAGTGAATTAATGAATTGTATAGATCATTGTTTTACTCCTGCACATGTGCACTTTATTTATTTAATAAAAACTAACTTAATTTTTTTGATGGAAATAAATTGGTAGAGTGGCGAGACTTGTTCTCCCATGACGATCTAAGAGGTAAGGTATTACTAGGTTGTGTAGGCTTACTTAGTTCAATTGAACTAAGGCACCTCTTTTATTTACTTACACAGCTCATTACTTTGCGATGGGATTTGGTGTAAGGTGTGTTGACCATCTTGATCTTAGAGGACCTGCTACTAGTTGTTATGTTGCTTATCAACTTGGTTTTAACTTTGTAAGTGTCATTATCGTCAATGTAGATACTACGGTTATAATTCCTGTACACTATTTATTCTCCGTTATGTTTTAATTTTGTTAGTCTATATGTGATTAACACATTTTACGTTCTAAGTATATTCTCACTATACCTATTAACAACTCTTATGCTCTTTTATTAACAGGTTATTATATTGGTTTAAGAGTAGATATTTGGATTTTATAGTTCGAGTTGTTATCATGGCATACTTTGTATACCATGGTTCTTAAGCGTAAACACCTTGTTACTAAGGGACTTAAACCCTAATATATAATCCTATTGTGTAAACATTATCTAAATACTTAAAGCATGGTTCTATGACTTTGGAATAGCGCAACCTATGGACTACTATTATTGTAATTATATCCTAAAGCAAACATTGTAATATGATAATCTGTATTATAGTTTGGGTGGCGACATAGCATATGGTATAAACCATACCACAGCAGGGTTTAAGCTATTAGCATGGTGAATAAAACCCACAATATTTCCATGTCGTTGAACTATGGAAAAGTGGTTATGGAAATTCGATAGTGGTTACCAGCTGGTGCATTTATCATTCTTGGAAATTGTGGCAGACCCAAGCTTAGGCTTGGCACATGATTCAGTTTGGTCATTTCATTAGGGTTTATGGAGAAAATGGGTCTCAGCTCTATGCTGCAAAGGAGACTATGCTCTGATGGTAATATTCTCTTCTTTCATGTTTGCATTTTATGCTTAGTGTAGGGGCTCCTTCATACTTATACTCCTCATCCTTGTCATGCTTGATTGTGGTTGCAGGTAGCAGGGTAATGATGGTGGGGTGGCTCCACTTCATTGTAGCTCCAATGTGTTGCAATTGAGGCCATGGTAAGCCTACTAATCAAGATTATGCTTTTCACCTTTGATCCTTGTGGGCAAAGCTAAGTTTCGATTGGTGGTTGGTTGGGGTTTTATGCTGTAGTGATTTTGATTTTTCCTTTGGGCTTATGATTACATATTTGGGTTTTTAAGAGTTGAGGCCTTATGCCATGAATCAATTTGTAGGCCATTCGACTCTATGTAATTTCATTTTCATTTTGTGAATCAATCCTTTTGGGTTTTGGATTTTTAGCCATGGGCTCCACCATTGCTTGGAATGGTGCCATAGCCCATCAGCACACTTGTGTAAATCTCACTCTCGGCCTTTAATGGTGACTATGTACTAGACATGGGATCTATGTGTAAATAGATATAAGTATGGTTTATATATAATGTAATGGTTAACTTAATAATATTGCATATACTGTTTCCTTCTGCGTTTTTGTTGAGCACTATGTTGGAAAGGAGTTGGGTTTTTTTTTTAAATAGAGGCATTCTCCTAATTAGATGCTCTGTGTGTAATGCCATTGTTTCGCTTAGATGTTGTAATATTTTGAAAACATGGGTAAAGGCCATGCCGTAAATGGCATGATCTATTCCCACAGTGCTGTGATAGCTTATATATTATTGTTTATGGTATTTGGTTGTTATGTAAAATGGTCTATGGAAATCCATGGGTTAGAAACCATGATGGACAACACCTACAACAGGTGTATATTTTAATGAACTGCGTGTTAAAAAATTTATTGGCCAAGGCCATGCTATAGCTAGGGTCTTATGACCTCAGTGCTAGTGTATGCATCATTTTTATATGCAATTGATGTGTTTGTAAAAAATACAGCCAGCATGCTTAGTGTAAGTCGTGGCCTGTGTAGTGATATAAACAATAGATTGATATACATGATTGACTCCTATTCAATTTGTTATGATATGGATTTTATTTGTTTTGGGAATTAGCCATAAGGTTATATGATTTGGATTTTTGTTTACTATAGTATACTATGGTTGTTATTAGCGTTTTCACCTTGGGTTTGGACATCCATGGAATTCGATGTCATGACCTATGTTGGCAAAATGGTTTTTAGTTATAAAATGTTTAATGTGATGCAATGGTTGTGTGTATATTTATATGGGACCTTTAAACACTTTATGCTTTTATAAAGGATTACTGTAATAATAGGACTGTGGATTACAACATTCGATTTATGTAAATGGATGCAATTATTGACTTAGCGATTTGGATTCTGGAATTTATATAATAATACAAAGTTTTGATATTGGACCACATGTATGGTCATGATGCCTTCTGTTTATGGTTAATTATGATTATGTTTATTTAATTTGTACTTGTTGAGACAGACCTCAAAGGTCTTTAATGAGTTATTATCTTAGATTTAGTTTTCTTTGTCTGTACTTAGTTGATTTAGTTTAGAATATTAAATTATGTACTTTAGTTTATAAATAAATTAAATAGTAAATTAATTATAAAACTATTTGAATACTGATATATATGTATTTCTATATATATATTTAACATGTACTTCTAAACAAATTTTGAATTTAAAACAACCCTCTGCTAACAAATGAAACATGTCAGTAGAGTAATGCAACGTGTAGAATATCCTAACTGGTAACAAAAACTAGATATAGTACACATAAACTAAACATGGAAATAATACAGAAATCAACTCAAAAGTACAAACCCTGGTAACATATAGCATATAATAAAATTTACAGCCTAAACATAGTAATAAAGAAAATACAAACCCTAGCATATTCTAACCAGAGAATCCAAGAAACAGGGTTAGGAAATGCATTGAAATAATTTACCTAGAAAATCCAGTAATTAATTTAGATAAATAGAATAGGAACTCTAGGGTTTCATTCCTGATCTTGAAGCTATGTTAATTGTTGAACCTACACAATCAAAGAACCAGCATTAACAATGCAATGCAGATCTAACTTGTGTTTGATGACCAAATCACTTGGGAACTACCAGGTTCCACCCAACCATGATGTAGAACTGTTCTTGGTTCTAATCCGGATACCCCCGAGCTAGACTCCAACATGCAAGTAGCTTAGAGCTCTTGAGGTAGGGCTTCCTAACTGGTGTTCAGTTCTGAATCAGTTTTTTTCCTTGCAAGAAAAGTTCTCCAAGAGAACACTTGAGAGCCAAAAACAAGCAAAATAATAATTCTCCTCCAAAAATCAAGACCCCAAGCCTTTGCTTGGATTCAGTCTTTATAGACAGACTTTTCAGTGAAAGAGGCAGTTAAATCAAGAAATCCTTGATTTCTTGATTTAACCCTTTTTAATTTAGTGGGGTAATTTTCAATTCTTAACCTAGGAACTTTTAACTAGTTCCTAGTTAGTCTTTCATAGATATTTCACTATTTATTAATCCTTTAATAATAAATAATAATTGGTGGAGATTCTCTTCTTTATTTATTCAATTATATCATTAATCATAATTAATTCTTTATAAATACTATGTAGAAAATACATAGTATTAAAATACTTGTTAACATATGTCTTCGGGCATCATGTGTCATGATCCCTAGACTTAATGACACTTCTTTATGAAGGTCAGGTAGATAAATGGATCAGGTCTAATAGGATAGGAAACTCTAAACATCCTTGCATGTTGGATTTCCCTTGTATAACATGGTAGCTCGTCAGTACTTGATGACAATACATAAATTCAAAATTTCATTTAATCACTTATAAATAAGTATGATGAGATCAATATTTTTCTCGAGTCATTTTCACTAAGAAGTTATTTAATTCTTTTCAATAACCCCTAGCACTTACGAGAGCCGATACTCAATGCTTATAATAGGGAGTTACAAACATAGTGCAATTCCAGAGCTCTCACTCAACACTAAATGATAGGATGTACCTGTACGATACACCTAGGGATATAATGAACAAAGATCCGATGCCCCAGAGCTTATGCTCAGCATCAACATGGAATGCTTCAGATATTATGTCCAACATTTCCAATTATATTTTCATGTGTTCCAGAGCTTTATACTCAACGCAAATTTAAGTACTCATGTGCTCCAGATCCTCTTGCTCAACACAAAACATCTCATTGATCATGTGCTTTAGGGTCCATGCCCAACACAAAAAATTTCATCAATCATGTGCTTCAGGTTCCATTCCCAACACAACCAACATATACATACATACATACATACATACATAATTGGGTGTATACCATCAACAATTGGATTAAACCCAATATGCAAAACAATCATCATGTTTATATGCAGTGGGGTCTTCGACCCAATATAAAATAAAACATCCATAGAATCATCATGATCAATAGGCTCATGCCTATAAATGGTAGGTCCAAAATTTGGGATATTTCATCCCTTCCCGCTTAGTACAACATTGTCCCTGGTGTTTTAGGGACTCTGAATGATATCATGAAACAAGGCAGGTTAATCCTTTCTCATGGTGCCCTCATTCTCCCAGGTAGCCTCATCTACCTCAAAGTGCTTCCAATGCACTTTCAATTGGACTACAGTGCTCTTCTGAAGCTGCACTTCTCTCTTGTCCAGTATATGCAAAGGCTCATGGGAAAATCCCCCCTCAGGTTCCACCTATAATAATGACCAATCAATGACATGCTTAGTGTCAGAAACATATTTCTTTAGTAAATATCCAAGGAAAACATTATGAACCCTTACGTGCATAGGTAATGCTAGTTCATAAGCCACAATTCCTTTCCTGGAAAAAATTTCAAAAGGTCCACAAAATCTAGGTGCTAACTTACCACACCTATCCAAGCTCAACGATCTCTATTTTTCTTTCTCTTCAGGTAGACATGCTCACCTACTTGATAGTCTTTATCTTTTTCTATTCTTATTCACATAAATTTTCTGACATTCTTGTGCCTCTTAAGGTTTCCCTGGACCTTGGTAAGTAACTGTTCTAAGTCCAATAACAGGTCAGGCCCTAACATGAGCCGATCCACCTAATTTTCCCAAGTAACTGGGGTCCTACACTTTCGTCCATAGAGTACCTCGAAAGGCCTCATCTTGGCGGAATCCTGATACCCGTTGTTATATGCAAACTCTACAAGGTGCAAATAATCCTACCACTTGGTGGGGTTGTTCATGGCATACATTGAAAGCATGTATTCAACAATTTGGTTTACTCTTTCAGTCTACCCATCTGTCTCTGGGTGATAAGCAGTGTTAAAGTTCAGTTGCATCTCTAATCCAGAGAATAAAGATCTCCAAAAGTTTCCTGTAAAGTTAACATCTCAATCTAAGATAATTGCTTTGGGTATCCCATGCAATCTAAATATCTCTTTTAGGAAGATATCAGCAATGTTCATGGCCTTGTACGTCAATTTTACGGGGATGAAGTGTGCTTCCTTTGACAACTTTTCAATGACTACGAATATGGAATGATTTTTCTTCTTGATTTCTGGTAAGCCAGTAATAAAATCCATACCGATAACCTCCCACTTCCATTTTGGAATGGGAAATGGCTGTAGCAATCCTAGAGGATGCTTGTGCTCATCTTTAACTAGCATTCCTGACATTTCACAATAATCATTGCAATGTCAGCCTTTAACTTAGGCCAGAAAAAGTGTCTCTTGATGGAAGATATCATCTTTTGATATCTCGCTTGTCCCGAGTATGGTTCCCTATGAAATTCTGTGAGGATGCAGGACCAAATGTCCCCTCCACTTGGAACATACAATCTATCCTTGGATGATAGTAGTTCGGAGTCATCCACCTTGTATTCTTTCTGTTGTTGAAACAATCGGTCCTCTTGGACCTTCTTGAGGATTTCCACATAGAACAGGTCAACCTTGTTGGCCATTCTAATCTTTTCATGCAAATGTAGATCAGCTTGAATCAGGGTCACCTCATATATCATATGAGTTCGTCGACTCAAAGCATTGGCAACTTTGTTCTCTTTGCCCTTAATATGCTTTAGTTGAAAGTGATACTCACTTAGGAAATCCAACCATCTAGATTTCCTTGCATTCAAATCGAGTTGATTGAATAATACTTTAGACTCATATTGTCAGTCTTTAGAAGGAACTTCCTTCCCATGAGGTAGTGCCTCAACATATTTGGAGCGTGGATAATGGCTGCTAGCTCAAGATCATGTGTGGGATAATTTTTCTCATGCTCTTTTAATTTCTATGATTCATAATAGATCACATGATAGTTTTGCAAGAGGACTCCTCCAAGTCCTTCCTTGCTTGCATCCGTGCATACAACGAAATCCCCATCGGGATCCACAATCTGCAACACTGGTGTGGCCATCAAAAGCTTCTTAATCTTTTGAAAACTTTCTTCACACTTGTCAGTCCATAAGAACTTGTTTGCTTTCTTCTGCAAAGCCATCATGGGGCAAGTGATTCTCAAGAAGTTCTCAATGAACTTTTGATAATACCCGAATAAACCCAAAATGGACCTAATGTTAGTGACACTAGTCAGGGTAGGCCAATCCTTTATGGTTCGAATATTTTTTAGGTCCATAGCTATTCCTGCCTCGAATATGATGTGACCTAGGTACTGTATTTGTGGTTTGTAAAAATCACATTTACTAAACTTAGTGTAGAGCTGATGTTCTCTCAACACTCGAAGTACTATGCGAAGGTGTTCTTCGTGTTCCTCTTTATTCTTGGAATAACCTAGAATATCATCAATAAAAACTAGTACAAACTTATCTAGATATTTACTGAATATGATGTTCATCATACACATAAAGTTTGCGGGTGCATTGGTCAACCCAAACGACATCACTACAAACTCGTAGTGCCCGTACCTCGTATGAAAGGAGGTCTTGGGAATATATTCATCTTGGATCCGTACCTGATGGTACCCAGATCACAGGTCAATATTCAAAAATATTTTGGATCCTCCCACTTGGTTAAACAAATCATTGATCCTAGGGAGCGGGTAATGGTTATTTATAGTCATTTTGTTCAACCGATGGTAATTAGTGCACATTCGCATTGTACCGTCCTTCTTATTTACGAACAAAATCAGTGCTCCCCAAGGGGACACACTGGGTCAGATATACCATTTCTCTATTAAATCGTGCAACTACAGTTTGAGTTCCACCAATTTTGGTGCACTCACGTGGTAAGGGGATTTGGAGGTCAGAACTGATCATGGGGTCAGTTTGATGGAAAAGTCTAGGTCTTGTTTCGGAGCTAATCTGGGGATTTCCTTGGGAAACATGTCCTTGAATTCTTCAAGAATGGGGAATTCTTATATGCGTTGTTCTCTATCAGAATCTACATCTCGGATGTTTACCGTAAACAACTTGCAGCCCTTCCTAACACACTTCTTCACTTGTAAGGAAAAGATTTGTCTTACAAAAACTGTCTTTGGGATTCCTTGAACCTTCACTTGGTTCCCTTTGCTATCAGTACACAAGATATACTTTTGTATACAATCAAGCATGACATGGTGCTTTTCCAACTAGTCCATGTCGATAAGAATATCGTATGATCCTAAAGGTAGGATGTTTAGGTTTACCTTAGTAAGGAAACCATTCAGGTTTACTTCACATTATTTAACAATTTTGAAAACCTTATGTTTTGTACTGGTGGATAACTATACCACACAAGCTTTAACATGCTTTAATTTTCCTAATTTGCATAAATCAACAATATTAGTTGCAACATAGCTCTGACAAGCAACGGGATGAATAAGTATTGAAACAGAGGTGTTCAAGATCTTACCTTCGATCTTGACCATTGTATCTTGATGGTTCTCCTGTCAGCCATTTAATGCTGCATAGATTCGTGGGGCTCTCACTATATCCTCAACAGTAGGTTCTTCTTGCAGGTTATGCAAGAGTCCATTGTTCTTGTTCTTACAATCTCGGGCATAATGCAGCCCGTTGCACTTCCAACACTTGATGGATAAAGGGGTAGCATTGGCTCCACTTTCCACTTGCTTATTACCATTAGGAGCTGGTACATAAGGCTTCGTAGCAGTTCTGTTGATGTTCTTGTTCACTTGAAAGTTGTTATTTTTCTTTCTATAAGGCTGTGAGTTTGACCCAGGTTGCGGTTATTAGAAAAGTTTCTATACTTTTCTCTATTTTGGTTCTTGTTTTCTTGCCGTAACTGCCTGTGCTCATAGAAGAGTCGGGCCTTGTGTAGTGCAGTATCTAAAGTCTTTGGCATGTTGAATTCAATCATGTCCCAAAAACTAGGAGGAAGACATCCTAGGAACTGGTGTATCTTCACCTTCTCTTCTTTGATATACGGTACATAATGCAGCAGATCTAGAAATCTATTTATAAATGCATCCATAGTCATGGACCCCATGCGCAGTTCATGGAACTCTTTTACCTTGTGGTCAAAGAACCTTTCTGACATGTATTTTTCATGGAAAATCTTTCAAAATTTTTCCCCGCTTATTTCTCACAGTTCATCTTTCTTGGTGTGCTTTAAATCTTGCCACCATATTTCTTCGTTACCGTTTAGGTTGTATATGGAAAGCTTAGCTTGCATCACACTTGAATAGTTATGAACCTAGAAATACTTACTCATTCATAGCAATAATTCTTTATCCTTTTCTCTCATATTTACTTCACCTTCATAGGTCGGGGCTCTTATTTTTCAAAACTCCTCCTAAATACTATCATCACTTCTTTGCCTCTTTCTCTGTGGAGAAAGTGAGTCATTACTAGCAGGACTGTGATGATCTCCTTTAGTTGCTTCTCTTGGGCTGCTAGCATGCTCATGCTATGGTTCCCTTTTGGATCTATTGGTGGACTAGGTAGGTTTACCTTGCGGGCTATCTTTCGTCATGTTATGCAATAATGCTTCATTTATAGCTTGTTGTTCATTTCTTTCATTTAGACTGTCTTCTCTGAAACTTTTTAGTTCATCTTGAACACTGTGTAAATTTTTCAGCACATGAGAGTTTAGCTTAACCACCAAGTTCACTTCTGGAGTGGGGGTGGTCATTTGTTCCTGCCAGCTATTTTATTCCTCAGTATTCATAAACTGGACAACACTATAAAAAATTTCTTGTAACAAAAAAAAATTTAATAGCAGCAAAAATTTATGTTAGTAACAAAAATTACTTATCATACTTTATTTTTCTTTGCATGAATTCTTGGTGCGCCCATAAGTCTCTCAGTATTGAAATTGGGCTCTGATACCACTTGTAATGTCCCCAAAAATTGAAAAAAAAAATTATAGGCTAATGAAAAGTACCCAAAGTGGGTCATTATTACTCATGCAGAATTACATGTGCTACTTATACTTTCGATCTCTTGAAAAAATGCCCTTACTGTCTTATTAATCTCTTATCCATTCAGTTATTATTAGTTCATTTACTTCTTATGTCTTAATTCTGTTATTTAAACTATTTGTACATCTTAGTTATTATTTTCAGTGAGTTAATGAATTGTATAGATCATTGTTTTACTTTAGCACATGTGTACTTTGTTTATTTAATAAAAACTAACTTAACTTTTTGATGGGAATAAAGTGGTGGAGTAGCAGGATTTGTTCTCCCATGATGATCTAAGAGGTAAGGTATTACTTAGTTACGCATGATTACTTAGTTCAATTGAACGAAGGCACCTATTTTATTCACTTATGCAGTTCATTATTTACAACAGTATTTGGTGTCAGGTGTGTTGACCATCTTTATATTAGACGACCTGCTGCTAGTTGTTATGATGCTTATCGACTGGGTTTTAACTTGGTAAGTGTCGTTATCATCAGACTAGCTACTACGGTTATAATTCCTGTACACTATTTATTCTTCATTATGTTTTAATTTCGTTAGTATATATGTCATTAATACATTTTACATTCTAAGTATATTCTCACTATACTTATTAAAAACTATGATGTTCTATTAGTGACAGGTTATTATATTGGTGTAAGAGCAGAGCTTTGGATTTTATAATTTGAGTTGTTATCATGGCATACTTTGTATGCCATGGTTCTTAAGCATAAACACCTTGTTACTAAGGGACGTAAACCCTAATCTCTAATACTATGGTCTAAACATTATCTAAATACTTAAATCATGGTTCTATTACTTTGGACTAGCGCAACCTATGGACTAGTATTATTGTAATTCTATCCTAAAGTAAACTTTGTAATATGATAATGTGTATTATAGTTTGGGTGGCGACATAGGATATGGTATAAACCATACCATAGAAAGGTTTAAGCTATTAGCATGGTGAATAAAGCCCACAATATTGCAACGTTGTTGAACTATCGAAAAGTGGGTTTGGAAATTCCATAGTGATTACCAGCTGGTGCATTTATCGTTCTTGGAAATCATGGCAGCCCCAAGCTTAGGGCTTGGATCACGATTCAGTTCGGTCATTTCATTAGGGTCTTTGGAGAAAATGGGTCTCAGCTCTATGCTGCGAAGGAGACTACACCCTGAAGGTAAGATTCTCTGGATTCATGTCTGCATTCTATGCTCAGTTTTGTGGCTCCTTCATAGTTATACTCATCATCCCTGTCGTGTTTGAATGTGGTTGGAGGTAGTAGGGTAATGATGGTTGGGTGGCTCCACTTCGCTATAGCTCCAATGTGTTGCAATTGAGGCCATAGTAAGCATCCTAATAAAGCTTATGCCTCCTAATAAAGCTTATGCTTGTCACCTTTCAGCCCTATAGACAAAGCTAGGTTTCAACTGGTTGTTGGTTGGGTTTTTGTGTTGTAGTGATTTCAGTGTTTCCTTCGGGCTTATGATTACATACTTGGTTTTTTGAGAGTTGAGGATTTATGCCATGAATCAATTTGTAGGCCATTCAGCTCTGTGTAATTTCATTTTCATTATGTGAATCGATACTTTTGGGTTTTGGCTTTATAGCCATGGGTTGCATCATTGCTTGCAATGGTGCCATAGCCCACTGGGACACCTATGTAAACCTCACTCTCGGCCTTTAATGGTGACTCTGTACCAGACTCGGGTTCTCTATGTAAATAGATATAAGTATGGTTTATATATAATGTAATGGTTAACTTGATAATCTTGTGTATACAGTTTCCTTCTGCATTTTTATTGAGAACTATGTTTAAAAGGAGTTGGGTCTTTTTTTTTTAAACAGAGGCATTCACCTAATTGGATGCTCTGTGTGTAATGCCATTGTTTAGCTTGGATGTTGTAATATTTTGACAGCATGGGTAAAGGCCATGCCGTAAATGGCATAAGTCTTTCCCATAGTGCTGCAATAGCTTGTATATTATTGTTTATGGTATTCAGTTGTTATGTAAAATGGTCTGTGGAAATCCATGGGTTGGAAACCATGATGGCCAACGCTTATATGGACTGTGTGTTAAAAACGTTATTGGATGAGGCCTTTCTATAGCTAGGGTCTTACGACCTCACTGCTAGCATATCCATCACTTTTATATGCAATTAATGTGTTTGTAAAAAATACAGCCAGCATGCTTAGCGTAAGTCGTGGCCTCTGTAGCGATATAAACAATAGATTGATATATAGGATTGAATCCTATTCAATTTGTTATGATATGGATTTTATTTGTTTTTGGAATCAGCCATAAGGTTATATGTTTTGAATTTCTGTTTACTACAATATACTATGGTTGTTATTAGTGTTTACACCTTTGGTTTGGACATCCATGGAATTCGATGTCGCGACTTCTATTGGCAAAATGGGTTTTAGTTATAAAATGTTCAATGTGATGCAATGGTTGTGTGTAGATTTATATGGGACCTTTAAACACTTTATGCTTTTATAACGGATTATTTTAATAATAGGACTGTGGATTATCACATTCGAGTTATGTAAATGGATGCGATTATTGACTTAGCAATTTGGAGTGTGGAATTTATATAATAAGACAGAGGTTTGATATTGGACCAAAGGGATGGTCACGATTCCTTCTCTGTTTGGTTAGTTATGATTATGTTTATTTAATTTGTACTTGTTGAGACAAACCTCGAAGGTATTTAACGAGTTATTATCTTAGATTTAGTTTTCTTTGTCTGTACTTAGTTGATTTAGTTTATAATATTAAATTATGTACTTTAGTTTATAAATAAATTAAATAGTGTATTAATTACTAAAATTTTGAATACTAATATATATGTATTTCTATATATATATATTTAACTTGTACTTCTGAACAAATTTTGAATTTAAAACAACCCTCTGCTAACAAATGAAATATGTCAGTAGAGTAACGCAACCTATAAAATATGCTAACTGGTAACAAAACCTAGATATAGTAAACATAAACTAAACATGGAAATAATACAGAAATCAGCTCAAAAGTAAAAACCCTGGTAATGAACATCATATAATAAAATTTATAGCCTAAACATAGTATTAAAGAAAATAAAAACCCTAGCAGATTCTAATGAGAGAATCCAAGACATAAGGTTAAGAAATGCATCGAAATCATTTACCTAGCAAATTGAGTAATTCATTTAGAGAAATAGAATAGGAAGGCTAGGGATTCATACTTGATCTTTAAGCTCTGTTAATGGCTAAACATGCACAATCAAATAACAACCATTAACAATGCAATGCAGATCTGACCTCTGTTTCATGACCAAATCACTTGGGAACTACCACGTTCCACCCAACCATGACTCAGAACCATTCCTTGTTCTAATCCGGATCCCCTCAAGATGGAATCCAAAATGCAAGTAGCTTAGAGCTTCTAAGGTAGGGTTTCCTAAACGGTGTTTAGTTCCAAATCAGTCCTCTTTTCCTTGCAGGAAAAGTTCTCCAAGTGAACACTTGAGAGCCAAAAATAGGCAAAATAATAATTCTCCTCCAAAAATCAGAACCCCAAGCCTTTGCTTGGTTTGAGTCTTGGGATATAGTGGCCAAATATCTGATGCTCTAGAGCTTATGCTCAACAGAAATGTTAGTACTCATGTGCTCCAAAGCCTCTTGCTCAAAACAAAACATCTCATCGATGATGTGCTTCAAGGTCAATGCACAACACAAAACATTTCATCAATCATGTCCTTCAGGGTCCATGCCCAACACATCACACACACACACACACACACACACACACACACATATATATATCATCAAAAATTGTCTTATGCCCAATATACAAAACAATCATCATGTTCAAATGCAGTGGGGTCTTCAACCCAATATAAAATAAAACATCAATATAATAATCATGATCAATAGGCTCATGCCTATAAATGGTAGGTCCAAAATTCGGGATATTACAGTAACTTTGGAATGTATTCACTTGTATATCTTATGTATTGTACCTCGATTTTTATTCCGGGAAGTATCTATAATGTAATTGAGTTATGTCATGCCCCGATGTTCCGATCGGGAGATTCAATAATGTAAACATGTCATGTAAATTCATTGAGGTTAACCCTCCATTGTAAGTCGAGGAAATAGTCCCCATAATTGAGTCAAGGTTAACCCTCCTTGTTGATCGAAGGCCAAAGTCCTCACAATTGTGGGGCACTAGGTTTATTAGACTCTCCCTCAAATTTCGGCCCTAGTAAGTAATTGTTAAGTGGGGATGACTTGTTGGAGTGGAGATTAAGTGAACGAAAGAATATAAATAGAGAGTGAGCCTCTCTATTTATCACACACACACACTCACTCACTGGGGTGCATGAGTGAGAGAGAAGAAGTTGGGATCAGAGAAAGAGACAAATGTTTTCAAAGAGCATATTTATGTTTCAGGGTTTTATTTTTGCTATTGGTGCTCATTCTATCTCTAAGGAAGTTGCGAGGTTTTCTCCTTTATGGTTTCCCCGAGGAAAATTCTTTATGTCTCTTGTCTCTTGTGATTATTTTTGTGCATGTTATTCTCTCAGATAAGATCCTAAGATCATATTGCTTAAATGATAAAAATATAACAAAATCCATACTAATGATCTCCCACTTCCATTTTGGAATGGGTAATAGCTGCAACAATCCTAAAGGATGTTGGTGCTTATCTTTGACTAGCCAGCATTCTTGAAATTTTGCGATAAACAACGCTATGTCATCCTTTAACTTACGACACAAAAATGTTTCTTTGCTGTAGATGTCATATTTTGATATCCCAGATGCCCCGAGTAGATTTTTTGTTGAAATTTCATGAGGATGTTGGACCTCATTTCTGGTCTTGTCTATCTTATACTCTTTTTGTTGTTGAAACAACTTATCCTCTTGGATTTTCTTGAAGATTTCAAATCAGAAATGGTTTTTTTTATTATAATCCTCTCATGCAAATTTGAATCAGTTTGACTTAAATTTACCTCATCTAACATATGAGCTTGTCGACTTAAAGGATCAGAAATTTAATTTTCCTTTCCCTTTATATGCTTTAAATCAAAATGATACTCACTAAGGAAATCCAACCATCTAGCATGCCTCACATTTAGATCTAGATGATGAAATAAATATTTCAGATTCATGTTGTCTGTCTTTAGAAAAAATTTCTTACCCATGAGGTAGTGCCTCCACATCTTCACAGTGTGGATAATGGTTGGTAGCTCAAGATTGTGGGTGGCATAGTTTTGTTTGTTTAACTTTAACTTCTGTGATTTTTAATAGATCATGCAATCATTCTGCAAGAGGACTCCTCCAAGTCCTTCGTTGCTCACATCTGTGAAAACGATGAAATCCCCATAAGGATCCACATTTTGTAGTATATGTGCATTCGTCAAAATATTTTTAAGATTATGAAAACTTTCCTCTCACTTCGTCATCCATAAGAACTTGTGTTCCTTCTTTTTCATAGCGATCATGGGACAAGCAATCCTAAAAAAGTTCTGGATGAAATTTCGGTAGTAACCAGCTAATCCCAAAAATAACCTAATGTTATTGACACTCGTAGGGGTAAGCCAATCCTCTATGGATTTAATCCTCTATGGAAAATAATGTAATAGATCCAAAAATCAGTGTTAATGAAGGAATCCATGGTCATGGAACCCATCCTTAACTCATGAAGTTCTTTCACTTTTTTGTCAAACAATCTTTTCGACATGTATTTCTACTGAAATATTTTGCGAAAGTTAAACCATCGGATTTATTTTACCTCATCGTTCTTGGTATTATTTAGGTCTCTCCACCATCATATAGTTGCTTTTCCATTTAAATTATAGATGGATATATGGGCTTTCATTTCATTAGAGTAGTGGTGTGCTTGGAATTATTTTCTCATACCTAGAATCCATTCTTCATCTTTCTCCCTGGTGTTCATATCTCCTTCATAGGTTGGGGCTCTTATCTTTTTTACCTCTCCTTGGAGGTTGTCATCATTTTTTTTGTTTCTTTCTGCAAGGAGAAAGAGAATTATCACTGGAAAGACCGTGATAATCTCTTTCTAGAGGTTCAGGTGCGTGTTCTTCTTTTCCTTCTTCTTTTGGGTTGCTGGCCCATTAATGATAAAAGTATTTCTTGGATTTGTTGGTTTAATGAGTAGGATTTTCATGCAGGATTCCTCCCTTCATGTTTGGCAGTAAAGATTCATTAATTGCTTTCTTCTCTTTTCTTTCATTCATATTATCATCTTTGAAACTCTACAAGTCTGCTTGGAAAATTTGTATGGTTTTCAGTATATCAGAATTTGATTCAACCACCAGTTATTCTTCTTGTGTTTGGGTATTCATATTTCTTTGTAAGTTGTTGTCTTATTCCTTGTTCATGAAATGAATTGTTCTAGGATCCTACAATTTAAAATATTTAATAATAAATAATTTCTTATTAGTTAACAAAATTTAAAATATAATTTTATTTTTGCAATGAGTGCTTGGTAACACCCATTAGGTGTCTTAGTGTTTAAACTTGGGCTCTAATACCACTTGTAATGTCCCTAAAATTCATTAAAAAAAATGTAGGCCAATAAAATGCTTCACTGAAGGACATTGTTTAAAAATTTTGCAGAATAAGACTTGGTTGTATACTGCACCTAAGTGTCATAAGTTGCTTTCCCTCTATGTGTTTTCCTATTTGACGTTGATATGTGTATATGATGTTGTTATATAACTTGTACTTGTTTGTATGGTTACTCTGTTTGTCTAGTAGTTGCGAACATTTTTCGTCGCTTACATTATGTTACATTTTACTTTTATTTTATTAAACTTTAAATTAGTTTATGGTTTTATTCATAAGATGATGGCTTTCCTTCATATGTCAAGGAGTGGAGTGGTAGGGTTTTATCCCTAGAGGGACCACTTAGAAAGGTAACGATTCCTATTCCTAAGGATCTTACTTATTTTTTCACGAACTAATGCAGGCTCCTACTCTTGTGTGGGTTATTTTGTTGGTGAACTCTGTCTATGATCGTGGCTAAAAAAATTATCTTACGTCTATTACACTACATCTACAATACACTATTCATGTTCAATGTTGAGTCGAAAGAGAACTAATGTACTAGGCCTAACTATACATAAGTCCTATGTTCATAAGGTTCAATAAGAGATTAATTTTATGCATGTTTATAAACTTTATGGTATACATTATGTTACATTTTTATCATTTAAGCTAGCATTATCTTAGGATCTTTAACTAAGAGAATAACAAGCGCAGCAATCAAACATAAGAGACAATGAACACAAAGTTTTTCCTCAGGGAAATCATAAAGGATAAAACCCCACAACTTCCTCAGAGATAGAATCAAAACCAAAAGTAAAACCCCAAAATAGTAATAGGTTCTCCCGACAGTGGTAGTATCTCTCTCTCTTGCCCCAACAACTTCTTCTCTCTTAGTTATGCGCTACATTTGAGTGTGAGAGAATGTGTGATAAATAGAGAGGCTCACTCTCTATTTATACTAATTATCGACTTGAAAATGACTCACTAGGGACAAATTCTCTAGGAGAGTCTAATAACCCTAGGTCCCCAAAACTGTGGGGACTTTAACCCTTGATCAATAGGAGGGTTACCCACAATGACTTGACATGACTTGCTTACATTATTGAATCTCCTAATAGGAACATCGGGGCATGAAATTACTCAAATAAATTATAGACACTTCTCAGAATGAACATTGGGGTACAAGACATAAGATATATAGGTGATTACATTTTGAAGTTACAAATACATCAACACTCCCTCTTAACTAGGAAGGTATTCTCTCGACACACTTTATCAGCACAAGTTTTCTTCTCTTTATCATCTGGATCATCAATGAGTTCTCGTAATATTCATATTCAAGTTATCATTCAAGTCATATTCATCTTGATCTGGATCATCACTCTATCTGGATCATTACTGCTAGATCATCACTGCTGGGTCATCATCACTGGATCTGGATCATCAGTCGATCGAGATCATCAATGGGTCATCATCAAGGGTGCTATCTCTTGATTCTTCTCGTCACAGGAATTTCTACAAATCCAACTCTTCTTTCATGCTGGATTCCCATCTACAGAGCTAATCCTTTTTCATACTCGATGTATCATCACAGAGCTAGTACTTTTTCATACTAGATGTGGCATATACATAGATATAATCCTTTTTCATACTAGTTGTGTCATCACAGAGATAGTACTTTTTCATACTAGATGTGGCATCTACACAGAGATAGTACTTTTTCATACTAGATGTGTCATCACAGTGCCATCCCTTTTTCATGCTAGATGTGGGATCTACACAGAGCTAGTCCTTTTTCATACTAGATGTGTCTTCACAAATCCAACCCTTTTTCATGGTGGATCTAGGATCTACACAGAGCTAGTATTTTTTCATACTAGATGTGTCTTCACAGAGCCATCCCTTTTTCATGCTGGATGTGGGATCTACACAGAGCTAGTCATTTTTCGTTCTAGATGTGTCTTCATAGAGCCAGCCCTTTTTCATGCTGGATGTGGGATCTACACAGAGCTAGTCCTTTTTCATACTAGATGTGTCTTCACAGAGCCATCCCTTTTTCATGATGGATGTGGGATCTACACAGAGCTATTCATTTTTCATACTTGATGTTACTTCACAGAGCCATCCCCTTTTCATGCTAGATATGGGATCATCACATACATCTGACAGTAGAAGGAACTAATCCTCTCACCATGTAACATCTCTAACATATGACCATGGAAGGAACCAATCCTCTCACAATGTTAGAAAGGCACACCACTTACATTTGACCATGGAACGAACCAATCCTCTGACCATGTCAGAAGGGAAAAATACTTACATTTGACCATGGAAGGAACCAATCCTCTCACCATGTCAGAAGGGAACAACACTTACATATGACCATGGAAGAAACCAATCATCTAATGATACATCGTGGCATCAACCAGCTTAGATGAATCATCACTCAATAGCTACATGTTTGATGCCATAGGTGTGGTCATGGCCTTGTAGTCCATCATCATGAATCTCTTCAAGATATCTACCACATACTTCCCTTGTCCAAGGGATACTCCATCCGCATTCTACCACACCTCCATGCCTAGAAAATAATGCATCATACCCAAGTCTTTCATTTAAAACTCTACAGTAAGCTTCCTCTTCGTATCAGCTATCAACCCATCCATTCTTGTTACAAACCGATCATCTACATAAAGTAGGAGTATCACTGGGTTCCCTTATTCAACCTTGTAGTAAAGCTTGGAATCTTATTTACTCTTGGTAAAGCCCAAACTGGATAGAAAGCTATCAATTCTGTCGTACCATGTCCTCTATTCCTGTTTCAAACCATACAGGGCTTTCTTTAATTTAAACACATGAGTCTCTCTATCATGTGTCTCAAATCCGACTGGTTTTTCCACATATACCTCCTCTTCTACTACACCATTCAAGAAAGTTGTCTTGACATCCATCTGGTTTACTTTCCACTTCATTATTGCAGCTAAAGCAAGTACTGATCTGATGGAAGTATATCTGGCTACAGGAGAAAAGGTTTCTTCATAATCTATTCCTTCTTTCTGGGAGAAAACATGAGCCACAAATATTGCTTTATATTTCTCTATGCTACCATCTACAACATGATTGATCTTATAGATCCATTTGGAAGTCACCACGGACTTCCCCTCGGGTCTTGGGACAACATCCCAAACGTCATTCTTCATGATTGATTGATACTCTTTGATCATAGCATCATTCTATTCTTTCTTTTATATCACTTCTTCACAATTGGAGGGTTCTTTATCAATGAAATCACATAATAAGGATACATAACTGGAACAGGACTTGGTTCTTTTCCTTTCTCTGTGTGTTTCTTCTGGATCACCATATCTTTCTGTACCTTGGATAGCTTCTTGTACCCAAGCAGGTTTCCTCTTGTGAGGATTATTTTCCTGAGGTGGATCTACAGGTTCTTAAGGTTCTTCTAATTCTCGATCTACTTTTTGAATTTCTTCGTTCATGGTTGTGTCATGAATTCTGGGTACTTCTATTTCTTCTTTTTCTTCAGCAGGTGTCTTTTTGGATTTGTTGCAAGCTAAGTCTTAATCAAATGTTACATCCCTGCTGATGTCGATATTATTGAATGCTCAGAAGTATATTCTGTAACCCTTCGAGCTTTCAGAGTATCCCACAAATATACCCTTACTTCCTGAAGGATCTAGCTTTCCTCTTTTCTTTCGGAATGTGTATGTGCATTGGACAGTCGAATATCCTCAGATGGATGACTTCTGGTTTCTTGCTGAAAAATACTTCTTCAGGTGTCTTATTCTCGAGTACTCTATGTGGAGTATGGTTATGTACATACACCAGTTTTCTGGAAGCTTCTTCCCATAGATGCATGGGAATATCTTGATCATGAAGCATGGCCCTTGCATCTTCCATGATCATTCTATTATTCCTTTCTGCAACCCCATTATTTTGTGGATTATATGGAGTGGTTAACTCCCTCTTAATACCTAAATCTTTGCATATTAAGTATTTGAATTCACTCGATGTGAATTCTCCGCCATTATCTGATCGAAAAGTATTGATCTTGTTTTTTGTGTGGTTCTCGATCAAGGCTTTGAATTCCTTGAACTTGCTGAATACTTCATCTTTGTTCTTCATAAAGTATATCCATGTATTCCTAGAAAAATCATCAATAAAAGAAACATAGTATACATAGCCGCTTAATGAACTGGATGACATCGAACCTCATACATTGAAGTGGATGATTTCCAAGATTCCCTTTTCCTTGCTCTTGCTACTTGGAAATGTCTTCTTTGTGTTATTTACTTTTGCATATTCTTTGCAGACACCATCATGTTTTGTTTGCATTTCTAGAAGACCTTCAATAGCTTTGCTTGCAATTGGTAGTGCCCTGTAATGAACATGTCCAAGCCTTCTATTCCAAAGTTCATTTGGTTCTACTGAGTCATTAACCAAAGCTTTTTCTAGTTGGCCCTTCAATTTGTATAGACATCCTTCTTGTTCCCCAATCACTACTGCATCATCAATAGTCTTTCCCTTTGGACACATAAGAACTTGGTAATCTACAAAAGCAACCCTCATTCCTTTTGCATCCAATGCAAATATGGAGAGGAGGTTCTTCTATAGTCATAGTACAAACAATACATCTTTCATCTTCATAGAATTTCCAGAGTCTAGCTTATAGGAGGATTCACCACTACTTTTTATTGGATATTGGTAGTCATCCCCAATTTTCACCTTGTGAGGTGACTCGTGTTCGGATAGTTTCATAAAGGATTCTTTGAATCCTGTCATATGTTTGGAAACACCACTGTCTATAATCCAATCATTTCTTCCATGTGAGATAGTTCTCATGAGAGCAAAAATCAACACATATTCATCATCACTTGAAAAATCATCACTTTCTTATATGATTCTCTTTGTGGAAGGTTCATCATCCTTTGCAGCATGAGCATGATGTTTTCTATTGTTTCCCTTTTTCTTGTGAGAAATCCTTTTTTTTTTAGGAAAGTATATGGATATGTGTCCTTTCTCATCACATGTGTAACATCTAATAGCAGATAGGTCTCTTTTAGAGTGTGAATTCTTACCTTTCAAGTGATGATGGTCCATTTGGGATTTCTTGGTGTGGATCGTGAGAGCTTGATATTCATTTCCCATCTTTTCTTCTAGAGCTACTATTCGAACTTCTTCTTGTGAGCATTCTTCCCATTGTCTGTTGAACTTGACTAGCTTCTTTCTGGCATAGATCACTTGAATGAAAGAGTCCCATGCCCTGGGAAGACCATTCAGGGTGGTCATCACAATTTTTACATTATCTACATATTCATCTACTGCTTCTAGCTATTCCTTGATCTAAGAGACCCTTTTAAATTAATACTGAATGGTCTCTGTATTCTGGATCTTTACATTCTTCAGTTGGTTTTTCAGAGTCATATTCCGATTTATGTCCTTTCTTTCAAACAATTTGGTCAAGGAATCAAACATAGCTTTAGGTGTCTTTATAAAGGACACTTATGGTATGAGATGATCCTTGATTGAATCCACAATAATTCTATTAGCCATGACCAATTTCTTCTTCTGTAAGGCCTTAGCCTCATCTCCCTCTAGAACTAGAACCTCCTCATTGATGCAGGAGTCCAACTCATTTTCTTCCAAGACCAAGGAGATCCTATACTTCCAGGCTCAGAAGTTATCATCTCCCTCAATATTTCCATAAATCTTGGTATGATGAGACATCTTAACTGATAACCTCAAATAGAAATACAAAATATTGATCTCTTACCAAGTTATGATTTCGGATATTGATTTGGAGCTGAATTTCTGTAGAGATGGTTCAAGAGCAGATTAGGGTTTGACTTTCCCAGAGTTCTGTCCAACCAAAAGATTTTATTTTGATCCCTAAACTTTGATTTTGAGGAGGAGATCAATCCATGCCTAGGCTCACTCAAAAATTCCACTTTTGTGGAAATCCCTAATTTTCGGTAGTAGTGTAGGGTAAAAAACTGAAAATGCTCAAAATTAGATTCTTCTTCGACAGAAAGATGCACCTTGGAGAGGAGAGACAGCCCAACCTTCTTTTGCTCAAAATCTATGGAGAGAAATCCAAAAAGTAGTAAGCCCTAGTTTTCACTACTGCACAGTTTCTTCTTCTTAGGTTAGCTCTGATACCATGTTAGGTTTTTATCAATTAAGCTAGCATTATCTTAGGATCCTTAACTAAAATAATAACAAGCACAACAATCAAACATAAGAGACAATGAACACAAATTTTTTCCTCAGGGTATCCATAAAGGAGAAAGCCCCGCAACTTCCTTAGAGATAGAATCAGCACCAAAAGTAAAACCCCAAAATAGTAAGATGATCTCCCGACAGCAGTAGTCTCTCTCTCTCTTTCCCCAACAACTTATTCTCTCTCAGTTATGTGCTACAACTGAGTGTGAGATATTGTTTGATAAATAGAGAGGCTCACTCTCTACTTATACTAATTCATGACTTGACAATAACTCACTAGGGCTGACTTATCTAGGAGATCCAAATAATCCTAGGGCCCCACAATTGCAGGGACTTTAACCCTTGATCAATAGGAGGGTTACCCCGAATGACTTGACATGACTTGTTTACATTATTGAATCTCTTGATAGGGACATCGGGGCATGGCATGACTCAAATACATTACAGACACTTCTCAGAATAAACATTGGGGTACAAGACATAAGATATACAGGTGAATACATTCCGAAGTTACAAATACATCAACACATTATATGCTTAAGCTTTGAAATTTTAATGGCCTTGTAATATATACTTTGAAAAATATATGGTAAAAAGGTTTATGGTTCATGGATTATTCCATATGCCATCGAAAATTTGTATTAGCATGACATTTAAGGGTTTTGTTGTTTAAATGTTGGAGGGTGGTGAACTATGGAATAATGACGTGAACAAACTACGGAGTTATGGGTTTTCAATTTCATTGACAGTGGAAAATAGGGTGGCAACTTAAATGCTTCTTGGGAAGAACGGAAATAATTCCTTAAGTGCATGATAGGGTTTAAAAATCGTTCCATTTGGTATTTTTCTGGTTTTGGTTGGGGTTATCTTTCTTCCTGGTGCCATGCTATGCAATTCAACAACCTTAGCACTCTCTCGTTGGTAAACACTGTCATTGGTCTGGACAATGTAATACTTCATTTCGATTTCAATTTTTGTTGCATACTACTAATAGCAATTGTCTTGGCTTTTGCAGGTGACAAAGCTTGTCTCTATCATGGCTTATTGGTGGCGCCTTAGGTTTCCTGTGCAACCATTATTCGGGTAAGCCCCGATATTGGCAAGGACCTTACTATTGTGTGTTTGTTTTGAAAGATATTTTGACCTCTAGGTGGGGAAATGTGCCGCTGTATAGTTTTTCTAGTTGGGGTTTGATAACTATTGTGTAATCAATGCATGCGACTTGTCTTGTCCACAGCTCTGTCATATGTAAATGTTTTGGAAAGAAGAGATTGAGGGTGTGTGCAAGAAGTTGAGGGACCTTTTAGATGCAATGATGGAGTGAATTCAATCACTCTTGATCCAAAAAAAAAAGTCATCCCAAGCAATCTCGAACCTGCCAAGCCTAGTGCCAAGGCTGCCAACAGGAATGCCAATTAGGATAGTAAACAAAATAATTCCTCTGTTTTATTTAAGCAAATTGTGCCTCCATTTTAGTGAACAAAATTGCGTGCACATTTTGGAAAGCCTTTTTTTTTAAAATAGGCTGAGTGCGTATTTTTCCCCTCAACCCATGGCTATTCGACTACTTTGGAGCAAATATCGACTGGGAAAACACATTTTTGGGTGTGCCAAAGCCATCCATCTCCACCTTTGGATAAACCTCCTATTTCTGAGGTATTTTCCTCATTTCTTTTCATGTTTTTTTCTCTTTTTTCATCAATTCATTTTCCCTAAATTGAAAAATTAAACCAAAATAAATTAAATTATGGCCAATGGAAACAAAAACCCCAATGGAAATAAGAACCCCAATGCAATTGGCCAATTGAAACCAATTCCCCAATTTAATCATAAAAATTAAATAATTTTGATTATTTACCAAAATTCATACCCAAAATTCCCATCCCCAATGTAAACCAAAACCCCAATTAACTCAAAAAACAAATGAATTTCACTATTTCCATATGCATATTCACAAGGATCCTTGTGAATCCATACCAAAATCCACAAATATGCAATGTTTTTCAAGCACATTACAAGTTTGCATAAGTAATTTACATGCCCAATGTAAACCAAAACTCCAATTAACTCATAAAAAACAAACAAACTTCACTATTGTGGATCCAAACCAAAATTAACACATGCAAAGTTTGTCAATTATGTTGTAAGTTTTCATACAACTAAAAAATAATCAAGTAGAATTCATTTATTCCCCTAAAATACATAAACAAACATGGTAAATCCCTTGCCTCTATCCGAAATATCAAAGTTTCTCTTCCAAGAACATCAATAAACACCTTATAGTTTTGATGAAACTTCCCAATCCAAGTGTTAAAATAAGGTATAGAAGCTTCCCATTCTTTTAACAAATATTTTTTCTTGAATGAAGGGTAATTTTTGGTTAAGGTCAAGACAACAAAGTTCAACAATAGACACTATGAATGTGAAGATACATAGGTAGGTTGATGTATTTGATTAAACATGCCAATCATATACTATCATACATGATATAATCCAGTGGAACCCTTGCAACCATAAAATCCATAAAGATATGCTAAATAGACTTTGGAGTCCAAAAAACATCACACTACAACAAATAAGTACATATCTAACAAAATCATTGCCTATACTGGGATTTTATTCATCAACAGCACATTATGCCGCCTATTCTAGGGTCTAGTTTTTGCCTCCACCCGCAATCTAGGAGCTGGTCTTGCAAAGGCAATAGTCACCACCTCACAATTTCAATGAAACTTCATAATCCAAGCCTTGAAATAAGCTATAGGAGCTTCGCAATCAACATATGCACTCAAGACACTTTATGTACACATGCATACTTAAAAATTGGAATTAATACTTGAATTTGGGACATAAATATGAAATGAAAAAATGTTAAATGTTTAAATTCTTTACTATAAAATTCAAGATCAATTTTTAAATTTACATGATAGATTTAGTTTATATGTTTTTATTTGTCATACATTAGTTATACAGTTTTCAATGCTTAGATATGTCATTATATCACGTGTTTATATCTCTAATGATATTTTATTTGTATTTATGATTGTAGTGGCTACTATGGATAACAATGTGGAGATACTGAGGTTTATTTCCTATTTGAGAGAGATTGGTTTTGCTTGGAGGGGTGAAGATGAACTCTGCCGCTCCTTATCAGATTCTTTGTTATCTATTGTTGATACGATCGCAAGATCAAATGATGCTTTGTATAGCATCACATCTTACAGGGAAAGGAAAAGACAATAATATGCTGATGGGTTAATTTACAATGAGGTAAAAAAGCTCAAAATAACAAAACAACACATCTATTCATTGTTTATACTGCTTGGGATGGATGACATTTCGTAGATCAAAAGGCCACATATTTCTATTGAGTGGTGCACCTTTCCACCCATCAGACACAATTGGATGGATAGGTGGTACACGGTTTTTGATATTCCTCCTCATAACAATAGGGAAGTACTGATGTACTTCCTATGAAAATTGTATGTAGAGTTTGTGATGGGGAAACATGTCAACTATTTTGACATGTTGGGCTTCCAGGGAGTTGGTAGGGGGATTCCCCAACACCGACCCAATGCTAGGAATAGAGATTCCAATCCACAGATACTTGCACCCCGTGCCCAGCTACCGAGGGCATACATTCCTCCTGCACATGGCATGGTTTCCTAGAAACAGGAGGCAGTTTTTACTCTAGCTAAGATGGTCTCTCAACACATGACCACTATTGACCAGAGAGCACCATATTCCTCTGCTGGTGTACAACCACTAGCTTCTGGTGGTGGAGGGACATCTATTGGTGGGGATAGACTGACATCCCATGTACCTTAGAGTGAGCCACACATCTGCACATCATGTGGGGGACCCTGTTATGGTCCTAGACAAAGACATGGTACAACTACGATGACTGGTGATTAGGAAAGGACATTGTTTTAAAACTCTATTATCGTTCAATTTTTAATTTTTCCATACTATATGTAACATATTAAAAGATTCGTAATATATGCAATATTTACTCTTGCAGGAGATTGATGCCTCTTACGGGGGTGGTACTGCACCTGGTGTGGTTGTACACGAGGCCCAAAAAACCACCATTGAGGTAATATTAAAACACTTGTCATTTTGTTATCACATATAATTTTGTTAATGCATGTGTTAGTCTTGATTAATTTATTAAATTGTCTAATATTTACAATTTTTGAAGTTGTAGGAAGCCCAGTTAGAACGTGATGGTGGAGACGTTGATACCAACGACATAGTCCAAGGTGGAATTTACGATTACATGAAAAATGTAAGTACTTGGGTTATGACTGAATCTTGTTCGAATGATTTAGATTTCTTACTGTACACTCCTTTATAGATCGCTAATATTTATAATTTTTAAACTTGCAGATGCTATTAGCATCTGAAGAGTGGCAAGAAATTGATTGAAGTGGTCACTCCCATGGTGGAGATATGTCCTAGGAAGGCTTAAGTGTATTACAACATGTTATATTTTTAGTACATATTATTCCATCCATTCTAATCCATGTCTAACAATGGTAATACTTTATGAATGCAGATGTCATCATAGATCCCTGCACCACCTCCTTGGTTTGGATCTCCTCGTATTCCAAACATAAATAAGGGGGTTGTTTACACCAGATGACCCTCTTCCTTGAATAGAGCGAGTGTGCATGAGGATCAACCTACTCATCCCACGGTAATGTACACACTTCCAATGGTAGTTGTTGGTTAGCTATGAATTCACTTCACAAGTGGTTTTTATTAATGTTATTTTTGCATGTTTACAGCATCAGGATGTAGAGTCATCCGTACCAGACATTAGTGGGATTGTTGATGCTACAGTTAATGCTGCATCTACAATGGGGATAAGTCACACTGAGGTACATCTACTTGAATATTTGTAATTGTACATTTCATTTGTATTGTTTATGGACGTGCACGATGTCTAACTATTTAATCATTTGGTGAATGTCACCACACCCTGGTCCATTAGTGCACGCAACTGAGGTTGATGTTCAACCTACGGCTCCTCTTACTACTAAAGAGTACTAGTGTAATCCCCTAGAAATGGTTTTTTTGGTGAGATGTTCATTTTTTACATAATTGATTAGTGCTTTCTCATTCATGTACATGTTGATAATTCTTGAGATAATTGACATATTTTTTTTTATTCACAGAGAAGCATGGTAGAGAGGCTCTATGCAACGTGGAGGATAGCAGAGGCACCTATACCCTCGACACCAGAGGCACTTTTCCCCCGACAGATGCATTGAGTCTTTGTTTTATTTACAATTGAGTCATATTTTAAATTTTCAAACTTTGTTATTGATGGATAGTACTAGTTCAGTTGCCTGATCAAGAAATATTGTCATTGATTTGCAGTCACCAGAGATGCATAGTGGTCGTAGATAGAGCCGAAAAGCATCAGGGTCTAGGAAAAATAAGAGAAAGTTAGATTTTTGATGTGTTAGTCCAGAACAAATATGTATTTTTATGTACAATCTGAATTTAGAGTATAGGGGTGCGGTCAAGGACAAACATACTTTTGTTTGCACATGTAGATCAAATATGTTTTTGATACATGTACATTGAAAAACCATAGATAGGCCTTCTATTTTTGTATTATAACTTTCATGATATAAAAAATATTTCATATCAAGTCTCTTGAGATCTTCATGGTTCAGTGTTTTAAGTGTGATTATACACGTCTGGCAAAGAATGTTTCTATGTGTAATGTTCCCAATTTTTTTCTAGATTTTACGATTGCATGGAGATATCAGTTATAAATTTGAGAACAATGCACAATTATAATATTACGTAATGACAAAAATGTACATTTTAATTGTTTTTTACCATGATCCAATTGCATATACAATGTTATATTAACAATGTCAAATCGTATTCACAAATATGGAACATACCTAATACACATAAGCACCCAACACAACTAAGCAACTGATCCAACTTGGTGGAATACAAAAGCACATTACCCACATAACAACCTAACTAACGTTTAAAGGATGCACGAAGTTGACACACCTAAGTGATGCCCCTGTATGGTCTACATAAATAAAATTATTGTTTGGCATGATGTCTTTCATCTAACGAATACATGGGATACACATCAAACCTAAAAGTATCAGAGTATTATAAGGTTGATTCAAAATAATAATTACGACTATATCCTACACATTATGTATGTCCTGCACATTATTTTATCATTTTGTTAATGTACATGGCATTTGATGAATGGCCTCAAGTAACAACTTTGAAAGAGATGAAAGTTATGCATGATTTTATTATATTTTAAATTGATTAGAGAAGTACTATTCTAAATCTTGTTTTATAAATTCAAGTTTATGGAGTATTATTCGAAGCATTCATAGCATGAAGATATATATATATTTTATAATAATGGCGTAATAGAATGGCCACTTATTTCTAAACATAAACATGCTACATTATATGGTTACTAAAGTAATGGCATTGTCTCCTCTTTGATTTCATTGTACAAATGATCACATCTCTTGGATGAGGGGAAGATCTACAATCACCTTCAAGCTGAGCTTTATGTGCAAAAATTTCACATTCACTTACTAAGCAAAACCCTAGTTTTCAAAATTGACAAAAAAATGATCCTTTGTCCATGGACCCAGATTAGAGGGCCACTCTAGCATTATCCCGATGTACTAAATCCAACAGAGCCAACGGTTCATTGATCCGAGCAACATTCATCAATATATGGAACGTTGAATCCCACCTCCTACAGGCTTTTAGGAACACCCGTTCAATCCCTAACCCTGCATAGAGTGGAAAACATGGATCAAAAAGGGATTTCAATGGGTTGTGCAAGCATGTTTAGGTAGGTTCCATGTGGGAATGCTAGCCACAAATTCATGGTCAAGGAATTTGCAAAGCCAACCCCTATGTGCAAAAATTGGACATTTAGTTACTAAGCAAAACCATAGTTTCCAAAATTGACCGAAACAATTATCCCTTCTCCATGGACCCAGATTAGAGGGCCACCCTAGCACTATCTCGATGTCCTGAATGCAATGGAGCTGACTGTTTGTTGATTCGAGCAATGATCATGATTCTATGGCACATTGAATCCTACCTCCTATAAGCTTTCAAGGCCATCAGTTGGATCCCTACTCGGGGCATAGAATGGAAACCGTGCATTAAAAAGGGATTTTAGTGGGTTGTACAAGCATGTTTAGGCATGTGTTATGTGGGAACTCTAGCCACACCTTCACAGTTAAGCAATATGCGAATTTGACTCCTATGTGCAGAAATTGGAGATTCACTTACTGAGCAAAAATCTAGTTTCCAAAATTGACCAAAAAAATGATCCATTGTCCATGGACCCAGACTAGAGGGCCACCCTAAATCCAACAGAGCTGACGGTTTGTCGATCCAAGCAACAGTCATGATTCTATGACATGTTGAATCCCACCTCCTACAGGCTTTCAGGGACACCTGTTGAATCCCTACCCAGGGCATAGAATGGAAACTGTGCATCAAAAAGGGATTTATGTGTGTCATGCAAGTGTTTTTAGGCATGTTTATGTGGGAATGCTATCCAAACCTCCACGGTCAAGCAATATGAGAATTTGACCCCCATGTGCATAAATTTCACATTCACTTACTAGGAAAAACCCTAGTTTCCAAAATTGACCAAAAAAATGGTCTCTTATCCATGGACTCAGATTCGAGGGCCACCCTAGAACTATATCGATGTCTTGAATCCAATGGAGCCAATGGTTTTTCGATTCAAGCAACGGTCATGATTCTATGGCACATTGAATCCCACCTCCTACAAGCTTTCAGAGAGATTTGTTGAATCCCTACTCGAGCCATAGAATGGAAACAGTGCATCAAAAGCGGCTTCTGGTGGGTTGTGCAAGTGTTTTTAGGCATGTGTTATTTGGGAACACTAGCCACACCCTCACGTTTGAGCAATATGCGAATTTGACCCCTAGGTGCAAAAATTTCACATTGACTTACTAAGAAAAACCCTAGTTTCCAAAATTTACCAAACAAATGGTCTCTTATACATGGAACTAGATTAGAGGGCCACCCAAGCACTATCCCAATGTCCTAAATCCAAGAGAGATGACAGTTCATCGTTCTAACCAACGGTCATGATTCTATGGCACATTGAATCCCACCTCCTACAGGATTTTAGGGACACTTGTTGAATCCCCACCTGGGGCATAGAATGGAAATCATGCATCAGAAAGGGATTCCAGTGGGTCATGAGAGCTTGTTTAGGCATGTGTTATGTGGGAATGCTAGCCACACCTTCACAGTTGAGAAATATGTGAATTTGACCCCCGTGTGCAAAAATTTCACATTCACTTACTAAGCAAAACACTAGTTTCCAAAATTGACCAAAAAAATGGTCTCTTATCCATGCAACTAGATTAGAGGGCCACCCTAGTACTATCTCAATTTCCTAAATCCAATGGAGCTGATGGTTTGTCAATATGAGCAAAGTTCATGATTCTATGGCATGTTGAATCCCACCTCCTACAAGCTTTCAACGAGACTTGTTGAATCCCTACCTGGGGTATAGAATGGAAACTGTGCATCAAGAAGGGATTTTGGTGGGTTGTGCAAGATTTTTTAGGCATGTGTTATGTGGGAAAGATAGCCACACCTTAACGGTCAAGAAATATGTGAATTTGACCCCCATGTGAAAAAATTTCACATTCACTTACTGAGCAAAACCCGAGTTTCCAAAATTGACCAAAAAATGGTCTCTTTTCCATCAAACTAGATTAGAGGGCCTCCCTAGTACTACCCAGATGTTTTGAATCCAACGGAGCTGACGGTTTATCGATTCAAGAAACGATCATGATTTTGTGGCACATTGAATACCACCTCCTACAGGCTTTCAGGGACACTTGTTGAATCCCTACCCGGGGCATAGAATGGAAATCGTGCATCAAAAAGGGATTCTAGTGGGTCATGCAAGCTTGTTTAGGCATTTGTTATGTGGGAACTCTAGCCACGCCTTCACGTTCGAGTAATATGCGAATTTGACCCGCATGTGCAAAAATTTCACATTCACTTATTGAGCAAAAACCTAGTTTCCAAAATTGACCGAAAAAATGATCTCTTATCCATCGAACTAGATTAGAGGGCCTCCCTAGCTCTATCCTGATGTCCTGAATCCAACGGAGCTGATGGTTTGTCGATCCAAGAAATGGTCATGATTCTATGGCACGTTGAATCCCACCTCCTATAGGCGTTGAAGGACACCTATTGAATCCCTACCTAGGACATAGAATGGAAACCATACATCAAAAAGGGCTTTGGTGGGTCATACAAGATTGTTTAGGCATGTCACTATGTGGGAACACTAGCCACACCTTCACGGTTGAGCAGAATGCAAATTTGACCCCCATGTGCAAAAATTTCACATTCACTTACTGAGCAAAACCCTAGTGTCACGTCCCCATGCCTCCGACCGGCAAGGAAGACGCGACTTAATCATTGACCACCCGGGCTAACTGCCCATGAACATGTACATGCATAACAATTACTGAAAACAGAATGCTTAAACAAATTTGAACTAAAATATGCACATATGCATTTTAATCATCATACATAGCGGAAACCAACATGCATTCAAACAAGCATTCTTTCAACATGTTCATTTCATTTTCATTAACAGTAAGTATAGAATTGCAGAGGTAAAATACACAAGATCACTTATCTTATGAATAATTTGATTTGCAACCAGCTACGTCGCTGCAATGTTCCACCCAACCATAGGCCAGCGTGCTCCTTAACCTCTCAGCAATGCTGCCACCCCCGAGCTGGGAATGATTCTCCAAGGAACAAGGGAACTAGCAGGCTTACACATAGCCAGGGATATACAAAACACACAGCCAAGCCAACAGAGTTGGGTTTATCAGGCCATTAAGGAGCTGGAGAAGGAAAATTGCTAAGCTGGTGAGCTCATTATAGAGCCAAGAACACCTACACCAGAACTATCCTGACCTCTAAGACACCCAACCACACCCAACACAAGGAATCAGTCCCTTCTCTGCCACACAGTCCCTCAGGCCCTGCATTCCCTTCCAGTGCTATTCAGGGGTGATGGAGAAGAAGGCCAGCCCTCTAGCTCTGTTTGTGTGGTTTCCAGCCACCAGGTTTATCAAGCAAATCTAAGCCAACATCCCTACTCCTCTCATAGTCCGAAGACCCACCATTGCGCACAAGCAACTAAGTCAGCTGTCATAGCCTAAACAGGAAAACGACTTCTGAGTCATTATTGGCCCTATCATGGCCAAAATGACTCTTAGGTGAATTTACAACAGCCCCCAGCATGTAAGGAAGACCACAACAACCACAACCAACAACGTGGAAAACCACAGCCCGTCCTGGGCAACGAAATCACCAAGAAAACATATACAGACCGAGTTGGGGAAGAAATTACAGTCTCCCAGCCTGTGGGTGAGCGTGAGCAACAATGCAGAACCCACAATCGTCCCGTGAGTACAAGATACAGCCACACTATTCACCAATCCGCAGAGGAAAACTGCTGCGTGGGTAAATCCAGCAAAATCCTATGCGTGAAGACCAAAAATGGGAAGGAATCCCTCTGTGTAAGAATGCACAGCAATGGAGAGGACGTGAATTTGCAGGATAAAATCGCTTGGGTAAAACCCAGGAAAACTCCTGTGCGTGAAAACAGTGAGCGGCCAAATGGGAAGTGCGTGAAGGTGAACAGCTACTAGGAGGACGCGAATTTTCAGTGCATGGGTGCTCAGCAACTCGTTGAGAGGAAGGAGAATGTTTGCGTGAGGGAAATAATAGAAAAATATTAGGTAGAGTGTGCGTGTGGGTGAGGACTGACAGCCCTGCCACCCCACTCCCAAAATCATTAACTGCTTCAACCACCAGCAGTCTTTCATAATGAAAGTGGTTGGAATAAGCAAGGAAAGAAGACACATGGGTATTTTCACCCCATTGGCCAAAACTGGACAAATCCCCCCCCCCACATTCTTATGCTTGGGAAAATCATGCCCCTTTCGATTTTAGTTGTCGCGACCGTAGCTGGTTGTGTTCATTTTTAATTATAGATGCATATTTACATGATGACCAACATAATATATGTCACATGCCCCGATATCCAATCGGTGACAAATTTAAATCCAAAACATAACATGACCAATCAATGGTGGGGCCTTGGCCTTTAGCTCCGCACCATGATCATTTACAATATATACATCATGTACATCTAATGTAATGAGGTCAAAACCAGGACATTACACCTAGTTTCCAAAATTGACCAAAAAAATGGTCTCTTATCCATGGAACTAGATTAGAGGGCCACCATAGCACTATCTCGATGTCCTGAATCCAATGAAGCTGATGGTTTGTTGATCCGAGCAACGAACATCACTCTATCTCACATTGAGTCCCACCTCCTACAAGCTTTTAGGGACACCTAATGAATCCCTACTTGGGAGAAAAAAATTATCGAAGCAAAGGAGATAATTATCGGATTCAAGGAGATGTCCTTATAGGATCAACTTCGAGATTCAAGGAAAATGTAATATACATATCCCAGATAGAGTGGTAGATAATGGTCTTGGGATATAAGGCACGAGTCATGTAAGTATCAATATAATACAACAAATACATTGTAGAAGTCTATTGAATTTATCAATATATCAAGCACTCAATGTATCAAACTGCAAATAATCAATGAGACCATGAAACCAAAATATTTGACTACCACATACCTGACTACTTACCTGTGGTCATTCGACTAGACCATCGGGATCACCTCTAATAGCAACGGTATCCTTTAGCCTCTCATGCTCAAGGAAAGGCAACAAGTATCGTGACTTTGATGAGTTCTTGTTTGGCATTGTTTGCAGCTGGAGGTTTGTGCCAATAACTAAGTTTGTATAATGGTACACAGTTTGACCTGGTCTATAATATTCAAATACATAACCATTTTTATTTCATGCATTGGAAACCCGTGTCAAATATTCCCCTTTGATAACCATTGACCCAATTGGAAATTCATTGCCCTCAGAGTCACTTAATGATACAATGAGGGTCTTCTTCCCATCCAAGCAACATGCCAGCTAGTAGTCAGTGTGCCATTCATTATCTTTTAGGGAAAACACTATGTATATGTGCCCTGCATAAAATAAAGTGCAGACCTAGGAGTCAGCTAACTAAACACAACTAGTTGTCAAACATTTAAAAGTGATCAACGTAATAGTCGAACCTGGTTGTATGAGATCTGAAATGTGGTCATAGTCATGTGAAATAGTCGACTGGCCTTCCTCCAACTGGGATAATTCTGAAGTTATTTGTCGGCCAATGGGGATTGATACACGATCCCAGCCGTTAACCCAATCTATGGATTCACAGTTGTCCCATTCACCACTGCTACATGGATAACAAAGACAAGAGAGTTTTCTTATCAACATTTCAACTATAGCATTGTCTAACGTCCTAACTGAATGGAATGCACAAGTTCCTTGGATGGTATTGCAATCATATAGATGTGATCGATCTACATCGACCACCTCCAAAAAATATCTATGTACATGTGCTTTTTGATATGATTGTTCTTCTTTCCTTCTAGCTCTTTGCCCCATTAGTGAAGATCACCATGCAACAATGGTATTTGCATCTTGGATGAGTGAAATAGTTGTGAATTTCATCTCTTTCCTACGTAATGCGGTCTTGATGCATGCACCTACTCCATCATGTTCCCCTTTTCTGTGTCCGGTCTCAAAATAGTTCCAAATATGTGGCACCGTGTGCCTCTTGTGGAGAATACACAGCCATTGGAAGACATGGGAATTTTTGAATTGCCCTGCACAACCATCAGACCAAATCCAATGTTGCTCCATCTATATATTGTTATCCTCCAAGTGTTTGTAGAAAAATTAAAAGCTATGTTGTACAAAATCCAAGTCATGACACATGTCATCACTTAGGTAAAAGTGATACTCCTTCAATATAACCCTGTTCTCTTCAGTACTATCTGCCCCATGTCTATTGGTGATATGGACCATTATGCTGACCTGATCTGAGTGATAATATTGACTTTGACTCTCGTTTTATGGTTGAAGAGTGTAGTTTTCCACAAAATTGACCACTGATAATATAGTTCCAATAGGAAATGTATCCCTACACACTCTAAACTACTCATCTTGCCAATGAGCCACATGTACATGCTTTACATACTGTTGTGTATTTTCAAAGAATTCCTCCCTGAAGTTGCATACCAGTACTTGGTAGATCAACAATAAAGGTGTACAGATCAATAGGTTGTTACATATATGAAGTAGCAATAGATATCAATAGGAAAAAATACTATTCAGGAACTTGTTCCTAACCTGAGAGGTGACCAATTGTTTTTTTTCCTTTCATTCCCTCCACCGATATCATACATGACATATTTGAAGGACTGCAAGTTCACTTCATGTCTCCCAAGTTCATGCTCATTGGTGACATGTATGCATTTTTCCAAAAATGCCATTCCACCACACCTTGGGCATGTCCCATATACTCAAGGCCTTTGATAAAATGTTCAACCTTCTATCCTTCTACAGAAGATGCTATGGATAAACTCTCTAGATGATGTCGGTGGCAATGTAGTTGATCATTCCTGCACAAGAGTGTTATGCAAAACACACAATATATGTATATATGTATCATAATAATAAGCATACTCAATGTGATATCGACAACAACATGTGTTACAAGTTGTGTTTATTTTAACATACCATGGTTTGCATTTCTCAAAGGATATTTGGACCAAGTTAAGTTCAGTATGTTCATGCCTAAACCTCTCATATAATTCTGTTTGTGTCATGTCAAGAAAATGTTTAATGTGGGGTGCATGATCCCTTGAACCCATTTGCAATTTTAGTACATCTTTTTGGTTGGATCAAGGTCTACTATTGTCACACCAAAAATATTGCACCAATCCCTTTACCACATCAATGAGCTTCATATCGGAGCATGGTAACCTGCCAACGAAGGACCAGACATCTGTTTCACCAGAGTCAAGTTGTTCTTTTCTACAAAAATTCCTACGGAGTGCTTTGATATCCAATCCTACAAGTTTGGATGTAGGCTTAAGAAGGCGAAGGGCCCTGGTGCTTTTGTTCATGATTGATTGTGACAACACACGGCGAGCTGTATTGCAATTCTTTGAACGAGATTTCTTTCCAATATTACTAAATTCATCTACCAAACTTCTAACAAAATAAGAACTTGGTTCAGAACTATTTATCATCTTTATCCTTAAGTTTTTCCTAACAATAGTCATAGACCTAGATTTTAACAACGATATAAATAATCTACATTTATCTCCATCACATTTAGAATCAAAATAGTTGACAAGTATCTGTTGAGCTTGGTATGCAATACTACGTTTAGACAACGTAACTTCAAGCAAACCAATGAGACTTTCATTGATTTGTATACATTTTGGAGTTCTTCAGTGTGAAGTTGCTAATGGAGGTAGGGAGGTTGGAATTGCACCATGTACCATATCACCTAGTTGGTTTGGCATTTGAACAGGAGCTTCATGTCCTTCTGTTTGTTCCTGACGGTCAGACGGTGGCAATTGGAAATCCTCTTGAGTGGTTTGAACAACATTGTCTTCTTTTAGCATACCATCGACATTCAATGTCTCTCTAACTTCGTCACTTGTATACCGACATTCAATTAAATCTACAAAGGTTTTAGGTGGCCTTGATGTGCACCTACGTTTTACTCCTTGATCAGTGCCATGCAGTGCTTGTTCTTCTATTGATATGGTGACCGAAGACCCCTTAAGCAAATGCTTTTGTCTTTCTTGATGTGGGTTTGTAGGAAGAGCTGTGGCATCCTCAACAATCAGAATTGGTTGAGTGTCCATAGAGCATCTTCAATTAGTCATGTCATTTCTTTTCTTCTCTCTAATTTCTTCAAGGATTTCATTGGGTATTCGCTTCCTTGCCGATTTTCTTGCTCAATTGTGTGGGTTTCCCATGAAAACAATGATCAATGATATATATGGTTTCCTTTTCTAGCTCCTCAATGGGAAACTACCTAGGGCTTGGTTTCTTTCTTGCTCAATTATGTCTAGATACTCAAGATAGGGGGAAGATTGCGAAGAATGTTTCCTTTGCTAGCTCCTCAATTCCAAGAAAAACAATGGTAGAGATGCTCTATGGTCCTCCTCAATGGGCAATTCCCCAAGCTTGGTAAATATCTTGAGCAATTGTGTCTACATACTCTTGAGCTAGGGGGGAGATTGGGAAGA
>LPNX010803935.1:142500-203918 GCA_001517045.1 Pseudotsuga menziesii
ATGACGACGATGGTGATGATGATGTTCATGATGTTGATGGTGATGATGATGATCATGTTGATGATGAGGATGATGAAGGTGATGATGATCATGATCATGAAGACGGTGATGATGATGTTGATGTCGATGACGATGATGATGATGATGAAGATGATGTTAATCAAAACGCACCTCCATTTTGATTAGCTAAAATGTGCTCACGTTTTTCTTTTATAAAACATGTTCACATTTTTCTTTACTAAATCACGCTCAGGTTGTTTTTAAATTCAAAATATATTCCCTCCAAATGATAAGGATGAGCCTCCACCCATGCTTTCATGGAATTCTTATTCCTATGTGTCTTCTTCGTACTTTTGTTTGAATTCAACATGCTTATGCCCTAGAGTATGATAAACCATGGCTAATTCAGCGTTATATCCAAATTTTCAATATGCTCATGTTTAGCGGTTTGTTTGATTATGCTACACACCTCCATTTTTTATGAGATTTCAGAAACAGATATGGTTTTGTTTGTAGATTCTAAATATGTAAATTTTAACAAGAATACATAATTTTTTCTATTATATTCTTATTTATCTTCTGTCATCACTCCTCAACTCAAAAAACACACTGTTAGTGTTTTGTCCATATCCCTTTTGTTTCTCAACCATTTAAAAAAAATTTGTATGGTGCACTAAAGAAGACCAACCTCTACATGATATAGAAAACCCGTTTCCAAATAATTGGATTAAGACATTCAAATGCTGCACCCACAATTGACCTACCATTTTCGAGGTTTGATCTCTTAGATAATTAAAAATAATAATAAAAAAATAATTTTTATTATTGGAAAAATAGTCGTGCACTAGTCCTATATGTTCTCTATATGTATATTGGTTTTCGTAAGTTTATTCCATCATTTAGACACTCAGATGCTACGCCCACCAAAACATATACCTTACAATTTGTCCCAAAAATAAAAAGTGCCCGTTAAAAAATATCTAACTTTAGATAGTTAACAACATTTTCAATAGAAAAAAAATTATATATTTGGAAAGGTCATTCAATTTCCTACATTTCTTGTTATTTACTGATCGCAATATTCATTATGTAAGTGTCTCAAAATATCCATGCAAGTTGATGGATGTCTATTTTTTCAGTTTTGTAATGCATCTAACGCGCCAAAAGAGACCCTCAGATTCTTGCACACATCCTTGACTATCCCAATCTTGGCTCACATTTGTGTAGAAATTCGTCATTTTGCAACTCTCTATAATGGGTTAGATTTAATCTTTAATGAAATCTCCTTGTTTATCTTTATGGTGTGTTTCGTTACTGACAATGCCACTTCTTGCAATGGAACCATGGATAGCTTGACTTTGTATTTTATGGAATTTACGATTATGGTGGTATTGTGTGCTAAAATTGTGGATGTACGAGTTTATTTATTTGTCGTGGTTGGGTTTTACCTTGCGGCTATAAGCATGAAGTTTGTCTTGGCCCTTGGCGTGGATAGCCAACTTGTATATGTATTTATGTTTTTATAATGTGATTTTCTAATGGATGTAAAAAACATAGCTATATTTTGTTTAAAATGTTGGTAATGTTGAAGACCTTTCGGGAATCCTGAGAGGACAAACCCTTAATGTATAAAATGTAGTGTTTTGTTTTGTTAATGGAGACTACAAGATTCGATTCTGGGTTTTTTAATGAATTAGGCTTGTTGTTTGATATTTTAGGTTTGGAAATCTCACAGGATTCGATCCTGGATGCATTTAGATTTAAATGGATAGAGGTGTAATAACATGCTTCTTAGTTTTTTTAATGTAAATTCATGGTTTTATTAAGAAGAATCCACTAGTGTGATTCGTAGGGAATGACTCTGTCTTTGGTTGATGTATTTAGTTATTTTAATTGGATGTTTACCATTTTAGTTTTTGATATGAATACAAGTAATGACCTACAACCAAACCTTTGAGGGTTTCGATGCATGGGATGGGTTAAAATATGTGAAATGAAGTATGTGAAATCCCGCAACCAATCCTAGATAGGATTCAATGGTTGGGCTGAGTCAATAATATTTAGCAGTGTTATGTTTTCACAACATGGATTTTAGTGTTTAATGAGATGTTTATTTGGAGATACAATATGATTTTTATGTTTTAATTAAAAATGTGGAGAACACATACTCACTGGAAATATGAAATATGCCAGTGTTTTGAATTTATGTTGAGAGTTTGATTTTAATTGTTTTTAAGAGGTTTGAGATATGGTAAGTTTTTTTCTTTTAGTTTGTAGTTTATCATTTTTTTGAAATGTTTTGGACCTATTTTTAATTTTAAGACCTTGTAGATTGGATCTCTGGTCTGTATTTTTAAATTTTTATAAATGGTTTATTATAGTGAATTCCGTCGTTTACTTACATTTAAAGTTTTGAGTTGGATTTCAATAGCTAGTTGATTTGAATAACTAGAGTTCTAGAATCTAAGATATGCAGGTTTGATAATTTAAAAAAATAGTAAAAGAATATAAACTATATTTTCTTGGCTAGGTAATAATGGCTGAGTTTAAAGTTTAAGCAAACAAATCAAACTGTAGCATAACATCTATTCCTAGGGTTTATATAGAAATATTGCATGATTCAAGGCTCTGTAAACAAAAGGAAGCCTTAGCTAAACAAAACATATAATGTACATATTTTCATTCAAAATTATAAACCCTACTTGAATAAAATCTGTAAGAATTGTAGAGAATGTAAAAACCTCATAACTTCAATTTGTAGTTATTTAATGGCTATAACCATTTACACTCAAGCACACATAATTAATAAGAACATAGACAATTCTAACCTCATATATGTCAACCGAATAGCTTGGGAACTGTCATGTTCCACCCAACCATGACCCAGAACCGTTCCTCGTTTCAATTTGCATCTCCCCGAGTTGGTTCCAACATGAAAGTAGTCCGGAGATCCTAATAGTAAGGATTCATATATCTAGAATATGAGTTTCTGTACTAGAATGCCTTTCTATTTGGAAACAATCTCTCGCAAAATTCTTAGGACAATAATGATCAGATAGAATAGAATGGGGATCCCTAAGCAATCTTTGTATTGGGTCGTTATAGACAATTTTTAGGAAAAGGGGAAGTTAAATTTTAGTTAGATCAAGAATCAAATTTTTTTGAAATAATCTTTTACTTGATTTATGTGAAATTAGTATTTATTTAATGTAAATTAGGAACTCTTTGACTAGTTCCTATTTTGAATCTTTTACGTAGTTAAATATTTATTTAATCATTTATTAAATAATAATACATAGGTTCTTTATTTATTATTTATGGTCACTATTATTTCTTTATAACTAGTACATATGCTTACTCTTTTATTCATAACATTTATAAACTATATATGTACATATATCATTGTTAACATTTTACTTTAGGGATCATATAACATGATCCCAATCACATGGTATTTTCATTAGCTTATAATCTTTTCTTTTATTAAGGCCTTCAGGTAAGGCTAGGTAAACTAAGTTAGGTAACTCTAAACATCCTTGCATGTTGGATTTCCTCGTATATTGTGGTAGTTATTCAGTACTTGATGAGACATAGAAATTCAAAATTTCATTTAATCAACTTAAAAATAACTAAGATGAGTTCAATGTTTTATCAGAGTCATTTTTACTAAACACAATTAATTTTTAGTAACTCCTAGATTAATTCATAGCCCACACTCAATGCTAAAAATAGGGACTTACACTTAGTGTAATTCGAGAGCCTCTCGCTCAACACTAATTCTAGGATGTACTTGTATAATACACCTAGGGATAAAATGGCCAAGGATCCAATGTTCGAGATCTTATGAACAACATCCCTTTAGAATGCTTTAGGGATTATTCCCAATACTTAGAATTCTTATATTTCATGTGTTTTAGAGAGTATGCTCAACAAAAACAATTCATAACTCATGTGCTCCAGAGATGGCGCTCAACACAAACATTAAATACTCATGTGCTTCAGAGCTTGTGCTCAACACAAACATCAAATCACTAATGTGCTCCAAATCTCATGCTCGACATAAACATCAAGTCACTCATGTTCTCAAGAGCTCATGCTTAACACAAACATCAAATACTCATGTGCTTCAAGGTCCATGCCCAACAAATACAATCACATTCATGCTAAATAAACATATGCATTGGCTTCCACCTAATATATATAACAAATCATCATAATCAGGTGTAGTGGGGTTTTACGTCCAATATACAAAATATAAATATCATAGTATCATCATATGAAATGGGACTTATGGCTATTAATGTTAGGTCAAAATTCAAGATATTACACTAGAGATGACGCATTGATTGGATTTTGTCCTTGTGGTTTAGTGAACAGGATCAGGGGTTCTGGAGCAAGTAATACTTGGCTTCTCTAGCATTTGGTCGCGAGGAACGATTGCCTTAGTTATGTTTTCCTGTGAGTGGTGCTAGTTTCCCTACTCAACTTCTTACATGTTTTAGTATTGATAATTTATAGACTAAATATAGATTTGAATCATAAATAAATTTTAAAATTAGGAATTATTCTATGCATCTATTCCTAATTTTTTCTTATTTTTTGTGTTATGTTTTGGTATAAATTGTATTTATTTGTGGAATATAAAAGAATAACATATGTTATTATTTTAGTTAAAAGAATTTTTATAAATATTATATACATTTTTCAACTGATATTTGTTTGGGATTCCATACCCAAATTAGAGATGATCTAATGTTAGTAAAACTAAAATATTTGAAATGTGAATATCATAATCTGAACCAACCTAGTATTAAGTCAGCGAGAGGAATTTCCAACACCAGAGATATTATTAATACTTTAAATTATGTCTACATATTTTATTTTATTTTGAATGTGTCTAGATATAAGTCATTTTAAACTAATTGAATAACCCCAATGAGAAATCAAATATTATAACACTAGATGAAAATATTGCATACAATCAAACAACATATTCATAGATATACAAAGTAGAGTTGAAGGGCTTCTTCATCTATTGATAAACTACAACGGGATTTTCCATGTCTATGTTAAATCCACATTAATCAAATAATACAACCTCTGTCAATAGGGAGTTCATACCCCTTGGAACAAATCTAAATTATTCCAATATAATATTTTATAGGTTAATCAACACATGTCCAACTTATAGATTTGCATTACAAATTTAACGAAAATAAAATCCACTAAATTCACAGAGTAATTTTGTTTTAACTCATTAAACATAATGCAAACAAGAAACCTCTGTAATTCGGCTTCCATACCCCAGGTTAGATCGAATTAAACAAAAATTTAAATAGCAACAGGATCAGAGAGTCCAAGTGCAACTAAATATCCCCTTATATATTGAAAATGTTGAAATTAAATCACAAATATGTCAATATTATCATGGTTGTAAGCCTGAATCTATTGGAATCCACCATATATAACAAAAAATAAACATAATTTACATCCAAATAAAATGGAAAATAAAATGCATTAAAATGTTAGAGGATGCAAATTGATATTATACGATAATAAAGATCCATAATTTTCAAAATAAAGAAATTAATACTTATCTTCGCAGTGGATGTGATAGCCTTATCCACTTGTGGGATGCGAACCTAATGGGAAACAATTGTAACCTTGGAATTACTAGAACCTTACAATTTTACTGTTGTCGGATCAATTCATGAAGACAAAGCATAACCGCATCAATGGATACATGCACAAAAAAAATTGAGGCATGTTATTATTGTGGCTAGTAGCAAGGTTAATGAATGCATTCTTTCTACTTAAATAGAATTATAGGAATTTCCTCACTTTTGGGAGGGAAGAAGGGGGTTTGAGAGGAGGTGACCCTCTTGCCTCTCTCGATAGGTCATGTTTAGCTACCAACATTCACCAACAACATTTGTTTTAGTGCCTTATTGAAACAGTAATCCTTTTAAATGTTAAAGGAAATAAAAACCAAATTCTGAATCCTTACTGTAAGGATAAAACCTTACATGTTAGATATTATATATANAAAACATTGATTTTTTCATAATTGTCATTGATACCAACCTCATATTGATCAATATTTGGTATTTCATTTTTACAATTTATGATATCACCATATCCTTTAGAATTGGCCTCAACATCAAGATTGTCATGAGATGCATCTATCATTTTTTCATTCTTATTCTCAGGTAATTTTTCTTCAATTTCAATTTGATCTTCTATACTGAAGGATTTATCATCGTCCTCCACATCTTTTGTTTCATCATCCATGTTATTGTATTCATTATCATGTCCTTGGCTTTGGTTTGGGCTATGAGCCAAGATTACAATCCGACTTTGTTTTGGAGCTTCACGATCTATTTTCACTAATTTTACGGTTGTTTAGGATGGACAATTTATACGACTCATTTCCATTCCTTGTATTAAGCTGCAACAACTTTATGGAACTTGTGCATGATTCCACATCTTAATTTGATTCTTTTACTTTGAACAGTGGTCATGGTTAGGTATTTTTTTGTGTCTTGTACTTCAAATGACGATGCTTATCCTTCTTTACATGTTATTCCCTAAACCTTATGTGAGGGGGCATGTAAGGCATCAATGTATGTGCTTTTTTGTTTTGGCATAAGTGCAATACTAATTGAGAGTTTTCCTTTATCAATATCATCTACGTTTCTTCCTACTCCTTTGTGCTTGAAATACATATGGTGTAACTCTTCTTCATCTTTTAACTGAATTAAGGAGTATGACACATGTGCCTCTAATTATTCCTTGTCCACATGCTTCTTAAATTCTCCTTCTCATTGTCATATTATCAACATTTTCGTTTCTTTAACTAGTTCTTTTATGTCATCATGAAGAGATTGTGTTGCCACATCGATATCCAATATTTTTGCTTTAATATTTTTTCTTTTATTTTATTCAATCTCCCCTTTTAATTCATTTTTAAGTTCTTTAGTTGTTTTATCTCTTTTAAAAAACCCATAAATGCCTACATCAAATACCACTTTGTCTTATACAAAATCTTCATTTTTAATAAAGTAAAGCATGCTAAAACTTGGATGGTACAGTTAGCCACTGGTACAAAAGAGAAGGTTTCATAAATTGTTAAAGAATGTGAAGTAAACCTGAATGGTTTCCTTACTAAGGTAAACCTGAACATCCTACCTTTAGGATTGTATGATATTCTTATCCGCATGGACTGGTTGGAACAACACCATGTCATGCTCAATTGTCTACACAAGTCTATCTTGTGTACTGATAGCTAAGGGAACCAAGTGAAGGTTTAAGGAATCCCAAAGAAAGTGTCTGTAAGACAAATCTCTACCTTACAAGTGAAGAAGTGTGTTAGGAAGGGATGCAACTTGTTTGCGGTAAACATTCGAGATGTAGAGTCGGATAGAGAATAACTCATAGAATACTTCCCAGTTCTTGAAGATTTCAAGCACATGTTTCTTGAGGAAATTCTTGGATTACCTCCGAAACGAGACTTAGACTTTTCCATCGAACTGACCCTTGGATCAGTTTCGGCCTCCAATGCCCCTTACCACATGAGTGCACAAGAATTGGTGGCACTCAAACTGCAGTTGCAGGAATTAATAGAGAAAGGGTATATCCGACCTAGTGTGTCCCCTTGGGGAGCACTGATATTATTCATGAAGAAGAAGGATAGTACAATACGGATGTGCATTGATTACCGTCAATTGAACAAAATGACTATAAAGAATCATTACCCGCTCCCTAGGATCGAGAATTTGTTTGACCAGGTGGGAGGATCCAAAATATTTTTGAAGATTGACTTGCGATTTGGGTACCATCAGGCACGAATCCGAGATGAAGATATTACCAAAACCCCCTTTCATACAAGGTACGGGCACTACAAGTTTGTAGTGATGCCATTATGGTTGACCAATGCACCTGCAAATTTTATGTGTATGATGAACAACATATTCAATAAATATTTGGATAAATTTGTACTAGTTTTTAATGACAACATTCTGGTTTATTCCAAGAATAAAGAGGAACACGAAGAACACCTTTGCATAGTACTTCAAGTGTTGAGATAACACTAGTTCTACAAAGTTTAGTAAACATGATTTTTACAAACATAAATATAGTACCTAGGACACATCATATCTGAGGTAGGAATAGCTGTGGACCCGAAAAAAATTTGAGCTATAAAGGATTGGCCTACCATGACTAGTGTCACTGACATTAGGTCCTTTTTGGGTTTGGCTGGGTATTATCAAATGTTTGTGGAGAATTTCTTGAGATTCGTCTACCCCATGAAATATTTGTAGAAGAAAGCAAACAAGTTCTTATGGAATGACAAGTGTGAATATATTTTTCAAAAAATTAAGCAGCTTTTGATGATCGCACCATTGTTGCGGATTGTGCATCCCGATGGGGATTTCATGGTATGCACGGATGCAAGCAAGGAAGGACTTGGAGGATTCCTCTTGTAAAATGATCATGGGGTCTATTATGAATCATGGAAATTAAAATAGCATGAGCAGAATTATCCCATGCATGATCTTGAGCTAGCAACGATTATCAACGCTCTGAAGATGTGGAGGCACTACCTCATGGGAAGGAATTTCCTTCTAAAGAATGACAATATGAGTCTAAAGTATTTATTCGATCAACCTGATATTAACGTGAGGCAAGCCATATGGTTGGCTTTCCTGAGTGAGTATCACTTTGAAATAAAGCATATTAAGGGCAAAGAGAACAAAGTTGTCGATGCTTTGAGTCAACGAACTCATATGATATATGAGGTGACCCTAAGTCAAACTGATGTAGACTTGCATGAGAAGATTAGAATGGAAAACAAGGTTGACCAATTCTATATGGAAATCCTCAAGAAGTTCTAAGAGGACCAGCTGTTTCAACAACAAAAGGAATACAAGGTGGATGATTCTGGACTACTATGGTCCAAGGATAGATTGTATGTTCTATATGGAGGGGACATTTAGTCCCGCATCCTCACCAAATTTCATAGGGCACCCTACTCGAGGCACCTGGGATATAAAAAGATGATATATTCCATGAAGAGACACTTTTTTTGTCCTAACTTAAAGGTCGACATTGCAATTTTTATTGCAAAATGTCAGGAATGCCAGCTAGTTAAAGTTGAGCACTAACATCCTTTAGGATTGCTACAACCATTTCCCATTCTGGAATGGAAGTGGGAGGTTATCAGTATGGATTTTATTATTGGATTACCAAAAAGCAAGAAGCAAAATGATTCCATCTTCATAGTCATTGAAAAGCTATCAAAGGCAGCACACTTCATCCCCATGAACTCAACCTACAAGGCTGTGAACATTGCCAATATCTTCCTGAAAGAGATATCTAGATTGCATGGGATACCCAAAGTGATTATCTGATATTGAAATGTTAAGTTTATCATGATGGTGGAATCATCAGGCTTCCACCAAGATGATTCCTTTCAAGGAATTCTATGGACGGAAGTGTAGGACCCCAGTTACTTGGGACAGTCTGATGGATCAGCTCATGTTAGGTCCTAACATGTTATTGTACTTTGCAGAGTTAGTTACCAAGGTCTAGGGAAACCATAAAGAGGCACAAGATCGTCAGAAAAGTTATGCGAATAAGAAAATAAAATATAAAGACTATCAAGTAGGTGGGCATGTCTACTTGAAAGTGAAAGCAAAATGGAGCTCATTTAGCTTGGGTAGGTGTGGTAGGTTAGCACCTAGGTTTTGTGGACCTTTTGAAATTCTAGCCAAGAAAGGACTAGTGGCTTATGAACTAGCATTACCAGTGCACGTAAGAGTACATAATGTTTTCCATGCATGTTTATTAAAGAAATATGTTTATGACACTAAGCATGTCATTTAGTGGTCATTATTATAGGTGGAAACTAAGGGGAATTTTCCCCTAAGCCTTTGCATATATTGGACAAGAGAGAAGTGCAGCTTCAGAAGTGCACTGTAGTCCAATTGAAAGTGTGGTGGAAGCACTTTGAGGTAGATGAGGATACCAGGGAAAATGAGGCCACCATGAGAAAGGATTACCCCGCCTTATTTCATGATATCATTCAGAGTCCTTAGAACACCAGGGACTATGTTGTAGTAAGCGGGGAGGGATGTAATATCCCAAATTTTGGACCTACCATTTATAGGCATGAGCCTATTGATCATGATGATTGTATTGATGTTTTATTTTATATTGGGTCGAAGACCCCACTACATATGAACATGATGATTGTTTTGAATATTGGTCATAAGCCAATTATTGATTATATATATGTATATATATGTTGGTTGTGTTGGGCATGGACCCTAAAGCACATGATTGATGAAATGTTTTGTGTTGGGCATGGACCCTAAACCACATGATTGATGAAATGTTTTGTGTTGGGCGTGGAACCTGAAGCACATGATCGATGAGATGTTTGTGTTGAGGAAGAGGCTTGGAGCACATGAGTACTTACATTTTTGTTGAGCATAAAGCTCTCGAACACATGAAAATATAATTTGGAAATGTTGGGCATAAGCTCTGGAGCATCGGATCTTTAGCCATTGTATCCCTAGGTGTATCATACAAGTACATCCTAGAATTTAGTGTTGAGCAAGAGCTCTTGAATTGCACTATGTTTGTAACTTCATGCTATAGGCATTGAATATGGGCTCTGGTAAATGCTAGGGGTTACTGAAAAGGATATAATAACTTCCCAGTGAAAACGGATCAAGAAAAATATTGGTCATCATCATACTTATTTATAAGTGATTAAATGAAATTTTGAATTTATGTACTCTCATCAAAGTACTGAAGAGATACCACGTTATACAAGGGAAATCCAACATGTAAGGATTTTTATAGTTGCCTAGCCTAGTAGACCTAAGCCATCTATCTACTTGACCTCCATGAAGAAGTGTCGTTAAGTCTAGGGATCATGACACATGATGCCTGAAGACAAATGCTAACAAGTATTTTAATACTATGTACTTTATACATAGTATGTATAAATAATTAAATATAATTAGTTATATAATTTAATAAAGAAAGAAGATAAGTTACACAAATTATTATTTATTATTAAAGGATTTATAAATAGTGAAATACCTATGAAAGATTTACTAGGAACTAGTTAAAAGTTCCTAGGTTAAGAATTGAAAATTACTGCAGTAAATTTAAAATGGTTAAATCAAGAAATCAAGGATTTCTTCATTTAACTACCCCTTTGACTAAAAATTCTTCCTATAAAGACTCAAGCCAAGAAAGGGATTGGGGATTATGATTTTCATCTTTGAGAATTATTATTTTGCCTGTTTTTGGCTCTCAAGTGTTTCCCCTGGAGAACTTTCTCGTGAAAGTAAAAGTGGACTGATTCAGAACTAAACACCAGTTAGGAAAGCCTACCTTAGGAGCTCTAAGCTACTTGCATGTTGGATTCTATCTCGAGGGGATCCAGATTAGAACCAAGAATGGTTCTAGGTCATGGTTGAGAGGAACGTGGTCTTTCCCAAGTGATTTTGTCATCAAACAGAGGTTAGATTTTCATTTAATTGTTAATGCTGGTTATTTAAGTGTGCAGGTGTAGCCATTGACAAAGCTTCAAATTCAGGTATGAAACCCTTGAAGGCCTATTCTATTTCTTTCCCAAAGTTTCATTACTATTTATGTTAAGTAATGGCTGCAATGAAATTCCCAACCCTAATGGTTAAGTTTTATGGTTATCAATTTGCTAGGGTTTGTATTTGAAAGTTACTAATCATAGGCTCGAGAAATTTTATTATATGTTGTCCATTACCAGGGTTTTGACTTTGAGTTGAATTATGTATTTATATCCATGTGTAGTTTATGTGCACTATATCTAGGTTTTGTTACCGGTTAGCTCATTCTATAGGTTGCATTACTCTGCTGACATATTTTATTTATCAGCAGAGGGTTGTTTTAAAATCAAAATTTGTTCAGAAGTACATGTTAATTATATATATAGAAATACATATATATCAATATTCAAATAGGTTTATAATTAATGTACTATTCAATTTATTTATAAACTAAAGTATAGAACTTAAATATTATAAACTAAACCAACTAAGTACAGACAAAGAAAACTAAATCTAAGATAAGAACTCATTAAAGACCTTCAAGGTCTGTCTCAACAAGTACAAAATAAATATCCTAACATACCATTAAATAAGAATAATTGTAATTAACCAAACAGAGAAGGCATCATGACCATCCATGTGGTCCAATATCAAAACTCTATCTTATTATATAAATTCCATAGTCCAAATCGCTAAGCTAATAATCGCACCCATTTACATAACTCAAATGTTAAATTCCACACTCCTATTATTACAGTCATCCTTTATAAAAAGATAAAGTGTTTTAAATGTCTCATTTAAATCTACACACAACCGTTGCATCACATTAAACAAATTAAACAATTAAAACCCATTTTGCCAACAGAGGTCGCGACATTGAATCCTATGGCTATCGAGACTCAAGGCAATAACATAAATAAAACCATAAGAAATTTTTATGCCCAAACAGTAAGCAAATTGCATAACTATCATTATACAATCCATGCTATACATCTATTATATGCAGGCTACGTTTTTAAGCTATGCCATAATTCTATAAACAAACAACGCATACACTAGCAGTGAGGTCATAAATACCCTAGCTACGGCCTTGGCCAAGTTCCAATATAATCACACAGTCATACTAATAAACCAAATTGATCTTGTGGGTTGCCATAACCCTGGCTGTTACAACTCTATTCTTTTAAAAATAAAAAATTTACATATTAAATGCCAGCTAGAGCTATCGCAGTCATTGGGAGAGGCACATGCCATTCGTGGCATAGCTTGCACGCACACGAAGCCAATAGAAAACTAAGAGTGCAATACTCTATTTAAAAAAAAACACAGTCTCCATTTAAATGCTAATGCAGAACTTACAACAACAAGCGAATGGGCTATGACACCATTGATACAATGTCGCAGCCCATGGCATAATGCCCTAATCTCTAGAAACTTTACCAACATAAATTAAAAACAATAAAATTAGATTTCCATGTATACTTCCAAACCCAAACCATTATTAATGCACATAGTAAATCCCATAGGCTGTAAGCCACGAATCGAACCCAGCAAGTCGATATGTTAAAAATACAGCTTTTTAATAACCATACAAATCCAAAATTTACACAGTATTAAATGCTGAATAAAATCATAGGAATTTCATACAAAAAATTTAGGGTCTTCACATAAAAACCAATGAGCAGTGTATTTACACAGTGAGGCTTGAAACCTCTTTGACAGATAGACAAGTATTAAAAACGTTAATGGAAAGCTGTGAGCTATGGCACCATTACAAGTAATGGTGTAACCACGGCCCACAAATGCCAAAACTCCCAACAAGAGTTCATTTAAAACCAAAGAAAGCTACATCGTAAACCATGAAGGAAGACTCAACAAGTACCATTGAAACCCCAACCCAGTAAAGAATCCCAACTAAGGATTTCCCAGGACGAGAGGAGGAAAGTAAATCTTGCTAGCAAGCTTACCATGGCCATGAAGAAGAAATCCAAAATTGACAAGTATAGCCTATGGAAACCCTAGAGAGCCTTCACGTTCACCTACAAATAGACCAATGATGGCATGAGAAGCATTACCATGCCATGGAGGAACCAATGAAGCAAATGAATTTCAAACAAAGCTGGTCTAAGCTTACCTGCAAATTGATGGGGTTGTCTCCATTCTACAAATGTGTAGAGGCCACACTAAACCACAAGGAAAAAACTATAATGCACAAACAGCGAATGCCAAACCCTTTTCCAAGTGTTTTCACCAACCCCAATGGAAATAATGTCACCAACTGGTGACCATTAATGCCTCCATAAACCCTCACCATAAGTTTGTGGATCAACATTATACTAACCAAGCCGTATGTTAAACCCTCTATCCTATGGTTTCGCCACCCTTTAAATGTCATCACAGGATCAATGCTAATGACATGGTATGTATACAATAGTCCCAACCTTATGGTATGTGCAACCCTTAACACTATTATATAGTGTTTACGATGTTTACCCTTAGCATCAAGTTTAGGTTATCACATGCCCTTTTTGCTAGTTCATATAGGTAGCATTTGTGCATCAGTTGTAGTCTATGTTTGTAGCATTTAGGAATCATGGAAAACGTAATATGCCATGAAACCCTCGCTAGGAAGAACAAGTGTAAGTTTACAGGCTCGTAACCAAGGTAAACCTGCAAAATAGAAACAAGAGATGAGTAAATAAAATAACCAAGAGATAGATAATAGTAATGGTAGGGAAATTAAGACAATTCATAGCATCTAGTAATTTAACGAAGAAAGATAATTAATAACATAGGGCATACCTGAGTCGTAAAACGAAACAGTAACTAAAGTACAAGGAAAAATGGGAAGTATAACTAAGAACTGAATTGTGTGAAGTAACCAATAATTTCGATGTCACAAGAGTAACCTATGAATCAATGAATAAGGTTCCTTAGTTTGAATGAACTAAGTAAGCCTGCATAACGAATAATAACCTTACCTCTCAAATCGTCATGGGAGAATGAGTCCCACCACTCCATCACTTTGTTCCCATCAACAAAGTTAAGTTAGATTTTATTAAATAAACAAAGTACACATGTGCAGGAGCAAAACAATGATCTATACAACTCATTCATTCATCGACAGTAATAACTACGATAGATCAATAGTTTAAATAACATAATTAATACATAAGAATTAAACGAACTAATAGTCACTAAATGGATAAGAGATTAACAAGACAGTGGGTAGATTTCTAAGAGATCAAAAGTATAAGTATCACCTGTGTTTCCGCATGAGAAATAATGATCCCCTTTGGGTAGTTTTCACTAGGCTATAAAAAAGAAATTATTATCAATTTTTGGGGACATTACATATAGGTGGAACCTGAAGGGAAGTTTTCCCATGAACCTCTTCATATATTGGACAAGAGAGAGGTGCAGCTCAGAAAGTGCACCGTAGTCTAGTTGAAAGTGAAATGGAAAAACTTCAGAGTTGATGAGGTTACTTGTGAGAATGAAGCTACCATGAGAAAGGCTAGTAACCTTCCTTGTTTCATGATTTAATTCTGAGTCCCTAGAACATCAGGGAAGGTGTTGTTCTAAGTGGGGAGGGATGTAATATCCTGAATTTTGGAGCTAACACTTATGGGCATGAGCCCCATTGATGATGATTTTACCTTGATGTTTTATTTTTATATACTGGGTCAAAGACCCCAATGCATATGAACATGATTATTTGTTTGATGTACTAGGCATAAGCCAGTTGCATATGATATATACATATATGTTTTCTTGTGTTGGTCGTGGACCCTAAAGCACATAGTTCATGAGATGTTTTGTGTTTAGCGAGGAGCTCTGGAGCACATGGGTAAATTGATGTTTGTGTTGAGCAAGAAGCTTCGGAGCACATGAGTACTTATATTTGTGTTGAGTGAGAAGCTCTAAGTCACATAAGTTTTGATACATTTGTGTTGAGTGTAAAGATCTAGAACACGTGAAAAGATAATTTGGAAGTGTTGGCCATAAGCCTTGGGGCCTTGCATGTTGATTTTGAGCATAGGCTCTTGAACATAGGATCCTTGGCCATTGTATCCCTAGGTGTATCCTACAAGTACATCGTAGCATTAGTGTTGAGCAAAGAGCTATGGAATTGCACTAAGTTTGTAACTCCTTGTTTTTAGCATTGAGTATGGGATTTTGTAAGCGCTAGGAGTTACTGAAAATAATTAATGATTCCCGAGTAAAAATGACTTGAGAAAAATATTGAACTCATCTCACTTATTTATAAGTGATTAAATAAAAATTTGAATTTATGTATTCTCATCAATTACTGAAGAACTACCATGTTATATGAGGGAATCAAACATGCAAGGATGTTTAGAGTTTTCTAGCCTAGTATACCTAACTATCTACCTGATGACATTAATAAACAAAGTTTCATAAGTCTTGGGATAACAATATGTGATACCCTAACACAAATGTTAACAAGTAATATATTATTATATATTTTAAACACATTATGTATAAAGAGTACACCTAGTAATAATATTAATAAAGTAAGAAAGAAGGAATAGTTGCATCTGTTACTATTATTACAAAGATAAAGATTAAGTATTATAATACCTATAAAATTCCAGTTAGGAACTACTTGAAAGCTCCTAAGTTAAATTATTAAAAGTACTAAATTAAATAAAAAGGGTCAAATCAAGAAATGAAGTGATTCTTGATTTAACTTCCACTTTGACTAAAAAGTTTGTCTATAAAGTCCCAAGCCAATGAGAGGCTTGGAGATATCATCTATCTTTTTGGAGTCATTATTATGCCTGTTGGTTTTCCAAAGAGCTCTTGGAGAACATTTTCATAAAGAGGAAGAAGGAGAATTGATCCAGACTTGATATACTAATTACGGAAGCCTCACCTTAGGAGCTCTGAGCTACTTGCATGTTGGAACAAGCTCAGACGTATCTAGATTTAAACCAGGAATGGTTCTAGGTCATGGTTGGGTGGAATGTGGTAGTTCCCAAGTGATTCAGCCATCTATAAAGAGGTCAGATCTTCCTATGAATTTTTAATGTTGGGTATTTGAGAGTGAATGTTTCAGCCATTAGAGGAGCTTCACTTTTCAGGTATGAGGTTCTGGACTGCCTATTTCATTTCCTACAATAAGTGTTGGTTAGATCAAGCAAGGGTTTATATTATATGCTATATCCCTATGTGGTATGGTTTTTCCCTCCCAAATTTTTTTAGGGTTTACATATTAAATTATAAACCCCAGTCTGCAATTTATTTCCTATGCTAGAATTATCAAAGGTTTTGGTCTTTCGGTTTTACTTTTGTAATTTAATTCGTGTTCAAAGATTTATCTGGAGTTTTGGTACTTTTCATATTACTTATGTATTCTCTTTTGTAGCTTAAACTTTGTTCTTTTATAACCTAGGTTTTATTTCTAAAAACAATGCCTATATNATTACATATTTTAATAAATTGATTTAATAATTAGAATCTAGTAAATAGATTATATATATTATATTAGGTATAAAACAAAAATGTAAGTACTAATTTAACAATATTATAAACATCCTACTCTTTATCTAAGAATAACTATAAATTCTAAAGTAACCAGGCTAAGATAAAAACCAACAAAGACCTAACAACCAAGATAAACATTATGACTTTTCATTAATAAATTAAATATCACAAATCAATTAACAATCCAAGTATCAAGACCATATAAATGGTCCACGATTTATAACATTAGAACTAGCTAAATCTACAAAACTTAAGTATTAACATTATTATCAACATTACAAAACCAGTGCATAAATAAACCCATCAAACCCTCTAACATTATGAATTAACATTATAGAAATCACATACCATAAATACAAAGTCTGTTATACCCAAATCCTGTCACCACCATGTGATAAGACCTTTAACTTCCATGTTTGCCCTTAATCCCAACACTTAGAGTGGAAACCTACTTTGTTTGTCAATTCTACATGAAAAAAATCAGCACCATGCTTTCCCTGTGTCCCATGAGCGGTACCTTGCCTGCACCACCTGTATCCTATTTTCCATAAGTGGTACCACTGCTTGTGGTCTTTGGTCTATAAGCGTTTCTCATATAAACCGCTCTGTGATAAGAGAAGAAAAGCGGTACCTTGGGTAAAATGGGAAAAAGAGAAGTTTATTGAGGATTCTAGATCGTGAGCCTCATGTCCTTCGTTATCCCTATCATTGTGGGTCAGTTGAGCTCGAGATCCCCCATCATAGGATCTTATAGGCCACCTCATCCACAAATCTCTCAACTATCCCTATCCATTGAGCCTTGTAAATATAAGCTCATGTCAATATTTGAGGGAGAGAACTATAGAGGTAATGTTATGCTATTAGATTTACCACTTAGTCCAACCATTGGAGATCATAGAGAGTAAATTTGGAGCTTAGGGGGATGACGTGTTTGTTTTGTGGAGATTCTCATCAACACTAAGGCTATGGTTGTAAGCCTCTCCATACATCTTTAATGCAAAGTTGATTTCCGTCCCACATTACTGTTGTTTTGATTTCACATGTACATGTTGTTAGATTCCTTAGTCACTAGCATGGATAAGTAGATTATTTTCTCGTAGCTTTTCTATGTTTGCATTTTTTATCTGTTTTCAGGTACACAGGTTCACTATCGAGGTAGCATTCTAGGTGTCTACAAAATCCAAGGAAGGTCTTCACCCTTTATCGTTCACTCATTTGTTCTGGATCTGAACCATTCAGACAAGAGGAACAACTTCTGTTCGTAGAAGGTGCAATATTTCTGGTTACAAATCTGGCGATTACGCTGGGGAAAAGATACATATATCAGTTGATCTGATATTCCTCAGTTCTTCAATTCTTTTCCAAATCTAGGATCCATCTCCAACTCTCTTCTATCAGATCTACTATCTGGCTCAGTGAATTTTGGTTTGAAACATTCGGATCTATTCAAATATGAAGTATTTCAAATTTTTATGCTCTTTTTTACTGTCAATCCATCATTTTTTTCCTTGATTTGATATTTTTCTAACTTGATCTATCATTCTCCTTTGTGTTTTGGATCTATAAAGGGAACCACTCTTATGTTGTTGGAGAGAAGCGGTGCCACTGCCTGAAACCTGTTAGCATTACACGGTGCCACCACCTGAGTCCTATTATCCAGAAGTGGTGCTCATCTAGAACTGCTCTGTCAAGACCCCTCCAGCATGGTACTAGGTAGGCCTTATTCCAAGACTACGTTTTTCTCATTCTTTGCAATAAAATTGAGTTGATTTGCTTTCATCCCTACACTGTTAAGCTTGTGTGTTAGAATCTGATGCTTATGCTTTGAAACTCTGTGGTAAAAGATTAGTTTGATTGAAGAATTCAAAAGCTAGATTAGGCTTGTTGATTGTCCTTCTTCTTCTGTACTTGTTGGTTGTATTTGTGAAAGGATTTCTTTTTTGAAAGCTTAGGTGTTAGCGAGATCTCTTTTCATTTCTATTATATAGACTAAAAGAAAAACATTTAACTAGTATCTTGATTTCATTTTTTGTTTCCATAGAAGACTTTTTTTTATTTTTTAAAAAGAAAATTTTTGATTAAGATTAGGTCATTATCATTAGTGAGCATAAGACATTGGATCTCTGATTGGCCTCACAAGCTTTCAGGTTCTCTATGTTATTTTGTCTCTTTTGCATTAATAATATCTCATCAAAATAAAAAATATTTTAGTTTGAAGTTAGATCTATCTATGCTCTAAGAAAAATCGAAAAATAGAGTGCATATGCATATAGTGTGCTTCTTGTTTTCCTTTTAGAAAAAGAGACTCCTCCCCTTTTGATTGCTTTTCGAAAAGATAAATGAGTTTGGAAAGTGTTTCTTGTCTTTTATTTTGTGTTCAAGATTGTTGTTACGAAATTTTTGGTTTTGAAGAAAAAGAAAATACTCTCTTTCCCTCCTGTAGGTAGGCATACCATGAATGGTAAAGTGAAATATTTGCATATGCATATTCCATGGTTTTACTTTTTCATTCAAAACTCCATGTATTCACCTAACCTTCCACTTTAAAATTAATGGTAGTTATAGTTTAAAATTTACATAGGAATTTGAGTGATAGGTTAGAGATGTGTTTGGGTGTCGTTAAGCATAGGAGCTGTCGTTACTCATTTGCATTACATCTCGGGACTCGCGTGGTTCTTCCACGTACCATCGGTATATCAAAAATCCTTTCACATACCCTTGATGTATATAGAAATGTACTTGACATACTTTATTGTATATCAAAAGGCCCCTTGTGTATGATTATGCAATAGAAAGCACTACTACCAATTTGAGCTCCCACGTACCTTGCATATATTAGGAGACCCCACTAGGATACCTTATCCATCTGAGAAAATACATTTGGCTATCTTGCTTGGATCCATACAACAAAAATAGCATTCAGGAAGATTACTATGCATGTACCCTTGAGGTATATCGTGAGTGGCACCTTCTTGAAAATCATGGTGAGAGACCTGACTATGTGAACTCCTCCTGTCATTTAAGTTTGCTTATTTGACCTATAGCTTGAGTAGGGAAATTTTTGGTGTGTTTTCTAGTTTTTGATACCCTAGGTTAGATAGGAGTTCTACAAACTAGTTGATCTAGGACAATCTAGAAGTGTACGGGCTTGCCACCCGATTTTATTCCCATTTCAGGAGAAAATCCAATGGAAGCTATTGACCAAGAAGCTGCTACCACCTCCGAAATGGGAGATAAGGTGGTTGCAAAAAGTGGATGACCATATCCTTCACACTCACCTCTCTTGGTCCAACAAAATTCTTGGGGTAATACTTCATTACATTCTCCCATTGAAGGTAATGTTGATGATACTACCCATCCGGATTATGGTCCCAATGCTCCATTTTTGGATACCTTTATAGGACAGGTCATTGCCTCATTTGGAAGTCATTTAAACTTTTCTAAAGAAGTTTCTCTAGATGAAGGAGAAAATAGACAATACCATGCAACCATTATTCATGTACAGAAGATTGAAAAGAAAATAGATGACATATTGGGCAGAACACCATCACGTTCCACAGCTGTTCCTGTGGGATAGTCTTCACTTGCCGATTCTATGAGACCCATTGAACTGATTATAGATTGCATAGTAACTCCACACAACCCAGGTCAAACTACCAACCCCACAACCTTCCATATTATGTTTGTTCCTAATCCTCCCAGGTCTTCCACACTTGAGGCTCAACCTTCAATTCATGTTTTGTCATTACCTTCTAGTGCCAAGGGGGAACCCTTAGCACGAACTACGTTATCTAGCACTAGAATTGTACCTAGTCAAGGAAAGACCTATGGTATAGAGAAATCTATAGTTTATGTCCCTCCCACCCACACTAATGTGGTTAATCCCCCATGTATTTCAGTTCAACCCTTGGTGGCACAACCTGTAACCAATCAAACATCTTGGGGTTATGGTTATACAATAAATCAAATACCTGTAGGAAACATTAATTATCCACCCAATCCTACAGGAATGCCTTATGATGGAATTCCATATCCTAGTAATAATTTCATGCCATGGGGGAAACCTATCTGGTCCTACATGCCAGCTATTGAGGGGATACCTATACATACTATAGGAGCTGCTAGAGGACCTCCTTATTGAGGTCCTTCCCTTGGGGGGCCTAATGGTCCTAGAGGTCCTAGTGGCTTACCTCCTTATGGTCCTAATCGACTTGGTGGTCCTGGGGGGGATGGTGGCCTTCAAAATAATGGACCTGGAGGGTCTGGTGGCCCTCCTCCTAGTGGTTCTGGAGGCTCTGGAGGTCTACTTCCTAGAGGCCTAGAAGGGTATGGTGGTCCACCTTTTGGTGGTCCTAGTGATCTTGGTGGTCCCAATGGTCGTAGTGGTTTTGAAGGCTTTGGTGGCCCTCCTCCCAGAATCCCTGGTGGTCCTAATGGTTTTGATCCCAGAAATCAACCCCCTGTGGGTGGATTTTTTAGTAGTTCTTCGTCACAACAACCTGTCTATCAGTTTACTTATGGTCCTATTGGTAACTATATGCCATATCAATATTACTAGTATGTGGAACCTAATAGTCAATTACCTTTCCTAGCAACTTTGGACTTGCTTGATTTGTCCAGGTTGATTAATGACCCCATTCGACATAACCCCTCATGGCCTCCCATTCCAGTAAAGTTACCATCAGACATTCCAATGTTTAATGGGAAGCAGGGAGACTATCTGAAAAACCATGTCATGACATTCCATCTGTGTTTTTATTCAAACTCCCTTATGGAAGATTTAGTTCATTTAAGACTCTTTCATAAAACTTTGACTGATACAGCTGTGAAATGGTATATTGAACTTTCGCAACACTTGTTTGTGGATTTTGGCTCATCAGCAACTGCATTTCTTACACACTTTCAGCTTCCTATTCATTATGAAATGGGTATTGAACTCTTAAATTCTTTTTGACATAACACATCCACCCACATATCTGATCATATCCATGAGTGGAGAAGATAGAGAAGACCTATTAAGGCTCCTATCTTGGATCAGTTATTAGCTGATTGGTTTACCAAATATTTGTTTCCTCCTATTCCTTGAGATGTGGCTATGGGTGGTGTCGTTAGTGATGATAAATCCATTAGTTGATCCCAATATCTATACTTGGTCTATTCCCAATCCGGAGCTTTGTATGACTTGATTCCTTAAACTCCTCACCCAAGCACCGATCCTGCAAAGCCACCAGTAGAAGTCCCTGTTGATGGGATTGTTGGTTCAATACAGTCCCTATCAGCAGTGAAACTTGCTAAGAAACCCCATACTAACACCCCTACTCCTTCGACTCCCAATATTTCTGCTGAGGTTAATTCTATTCAGAGTATTCAAACCTCTGGCAATAATAAAAAGAAAGGTAAAAGTAAAAATAAAAAACCTGGAAACCAACAGGAGAACCCAAAACCAACCAACAATGATAACGATAAAGGGAAAAAAAATAAAAATATCCATGTCTGATATGCAGAGATGACCATTTCACAAAAGAGTGTCCCTGCCGGGACGAAATCACCCAATTTTTGAAAACAAATCCCACACCTGCAGTTCTCATGGATCATTTTCCCTCTCAATAACAACTTATAGACCACATGTCTAATCAAGGAAACTCTAGTTCATCACAGGAAATTTGTATGATGTCCTCAGATACCATTAGTTTGCAAACTCGAAGTCAAAATTGTGACAAACATGCCAACAAGAAAGAATACCATTCTTCTTCAGGGAAAGCTCCTTCTATTGGTTCTCCTAAATCCTCGTCTACTGTCCCCCTAACCATTGAGAAGCCTACTCTCGATATGATTTTTCATCCACCCAAGAGTACTTTTAGGAAGGTTGTTTTTAACCCTAGTGCCCGAGCTACTCAATTTTCTAATGTAGTTGAAGATCTCGCTCAGGAACCATGTGTAATGTCTACCTTGGAGGTGCTCCAAAGTTGTCCTACACAACGCAAAAACTTGTTAACTACGTTATGAGCTTTAGACCCAGAAAATTCTAATTTGATTCATTTCACTATTGACAACTGTAAGTCTAAACTACCTCACAAACCTTCTTTCCAATTCATAATGAAATTAGTTGGAAAGAAATTCTTTAGGACTATCTTAGACGAAGGAGATTCAACTTTGGTTTTGTCCCTATCTTGTTAGAAAGCTATCGGCTCTCCCAAGCTCATAACATCACCTATGACTCTGAAGGCCTTTGATGAATGAGGTTTCTAGCCCCATGGTCTCATATTAGCCCTTCTAGTCGAGCTTGGTGGAAAAAACGTTTCTATTCAAGTAGAAGTAGTGGATGCCCTATTAGATTACAACCTCCTTCTAGAAAGAAATTGGTTTTACACCATGACTGTTGTCCCTTTGACAGTATTCTAAACATTCCAATTTCCACATCTAGGGATAATTGTTACCATTGATCAGCTTGATTTATGTACACCAGATGTTATGGCCTCTACACCTTATAACATCCCTATGTTAGTCCTGTCCCCTCCTCCTTACCAGTTGATTAGGGTAGACATGTTCAAGGATTCATCCCTTATGGGGATTTTTCTATCCATTCCTCCTAACATAGACATAGCAACGATGAATATGATTGCATCATTTCATTGTGAGCCAAAGCAAAAATAAATTGTTGAGTCCACCTCATTGAGTCCACATGAAGAAATGTACAACACCATTCAAACCCTTTTCGATGATCACACCGATGAGCTTCATATGGTGGGTTTGGATCCTTACCACTTGCCTTACTGGTTAGAACCATCTCTTCCTGTTCTGGATTATCTCTTTCATACTTTACCTTTCTATGAGTCCATTATGGAGATTATGAATACAAATGATTCCATTTGGGAGGATCACCATCATAGATCCCTATTCCTCACCAACACTAGTTCGGTTAACCATGATTTTGCATCCTTGTTTTACACTGATATTGTCAATGCACCTCAAAGTCCTGTATTGTTGCAAGACACAAATTATGAAGGAAACCTTTGCAACATTACTTAGACAAATCCGATTGACATATCAGCCAAGCCTGGTACCTTCGAGCAGGCTCATGTTTGGAAGAACTGCTCGGTAGATGAATCTGAAGCATACAAGGCACTTTTCAAAGAATTATGTGATATTTTTTCCCGGTCTTATGAATAAATACCAGGGATAGACCCCTCCATTGTGGTTCATGAAATTAAAACCTATCCCACAGGTAAACCTGTTAAGAAAAAACTAAGGCAAGTCCATCCACGGAAGGTTGCAACTATTAAAGCTGAAATATATAAACTTTTCAAAGTTGGGTTTATTTATCTCATACCCTTGATAGAATGGGTAGTGAATTTTTTCCTAGTCAATAAAAAGTAGGGCACCATTAGATTCTATATTTATTTTTGAGACTTGAAAAAAGTTTGTCCCAAAGACAAATTTCCTACTCCACACATCAATCAGATTATCGACAACTGTGCCAGAAGTGTCATCTTCTCATTTATGGATGGTTTTTCTAGCTATAATCATATTGAAATATTACCCACTAATCAGCACAAGATGACATTTATTTTCCCATGGGGAACCTTTGCATATAGGAAGTTACCATTTGGCTTGAAAAATGCTGGAGCCACTTTCCAGTGTGCGATGTCCTATGCGTTTCATGATATTAAACATATTGTTGAACCATACCTTGACGACCTCCCTGCTCATTCACAGCGACAGGAGGACCACCCTAGCCATATTAGAGACATTTTACTGAGATGTCTTCATTATAATATATGGCTCAATCCACATAAATGTGTTTTCTGCATTGAGACAAGACATCTGTTAGGTTTTGTGGTCTCTAAGGATGCCATTCAGATAGACCCTTTGAAAATTTCCACCAATTTAGCTCTACCAGCCCCAACCAATCTTCTTGAACTCCAAAGTTTTCAAGGGAAGAAAAAATTTCCCCATCGTTTCATGTGCAATTTTACAGAGAAAAAACATGGTTATATGTGTCTCCTTAAGAAGAAAACTCCGTTCTTTTGGGATGACCAAGCCCAATGCGCCTTTGATAATCTCAAACACGCTCTGACTCATTCACCCGTGATACACCCCCGATATTATTCAAAGGACTTTCTCTTGTATATTTCTACCTTTGTTACTACCATCGCTATGGTTTTGGTGCAGGAAAATCCTAACGGTCAGGAGCACATGATTTACTATGCTAGTAAGAATCTTATGGATTCTAAAACTTGATATTCGCACGTGGAGAAGTTAGCACTGGCCACGGTCATTGTTGTACAAAAAAATTGTCACTACATTTTGCTTCGCACAACCACTATATTGGCATACCAAGACACTATGTATTACATCCTGACTCATCAGGTGCTCGGGGGTAAGTACTCCCTATGGATAGTCATACTATAGGAGTTTGATCTAGAATTCACCAAAGCCACATCAAAGAAATCCTTGGTCTTTGTTGAGCTCATGTGTGATGTTCCCTATGCTTCGATGGAATTTGAGCCCAGTGATTCATTTCTGGATGAATCCCTGTTCCTGATAAGATCTACTAACCCATGGTATGGATATATGCTTATTTATCTCCAAACACAAATATTTTAGCCAAATCCATCCCGTGAAGATTGTCGTCGTATTCGCCACCACGCAAAATACTAGATCATCCTGAATGATACCTTGTATAGATGTGGGATTGATTATATTCTCTAGTGATGCCTCACCCATGAGGAAGCTGAACATGTGTTGAATGATTGCCACTCTGGAGCATGTGGTGGTCATTTATCTTGGATGGCTACAGCCTAGAAAATCCTTCGCACTGGCTATTTCTGGCCCTCGGTCTTCAAAGAATATCACAAGGATGTTAATAAATGCCCACATTGTCAACATTTTTATTCCAAAAAGCACACTCATTCTGCTCCACCACACCCCATCATTGTCGTTGGCCCATTTTCCAAATGGGGGATTAATTATATGCATTGTAATCCTACCTCAACTAAGGGGCCTAGTTACATCATCGTATTCGTTGACTATTTTACACAGTGGGCTAAGGCTATGCCTACATATGCGGAAGATGGTAAGACTGCCTCTCTCTTCCCATTCAATCATGTCATATCTAGATTTGGAGTCCCATAGTCCATTGTCATTGATCACGGATTGCATTTCTGTAATAAATTGATGGAGGAACTAAGTGCCAAGCTAGGTTTTCCAATGAAAACTCTATGCCCTATTACCCACAAGCTAATAGTCAGGTAGATTCCATTAAAAAAGTTTTGAAAACTGTTCTTTGTTGGATGGTTGGAGACCATAAATCCAACTGGCACCATATCCTTTTCTCTGCTCTTTGGGCTTACAAGAATTTGGTGAAAATAGCTACTAGTTTCACACCATTCCATCTTGTCTATGGACTCGAAGTCGTCTTACCAATTCAATGTTATATTTCATCCTTAAAACTTGTTGTCGAACTTCTCCCAAACACTTCCACAGAGGAAGAGATATTTTTGTATCTTAATAACCTTGACGAAACTAGGAGAGACGCTACCTTGGCTAATGAGGCACATAAGAAACGTGTCAAGGCGTAGTATGATAAATCTGTCCAATTTTGTGCCTTTAATGAGGGTGACCTATTTTTTACTTACGACCATAGATATGAAAAACTAAGGAAAGGAAAGTTTGATTCCATGTGGTACAGTCCTTTCGTCATTTCTAAGGTTTTATGTAAAGGGGCCTACGAGCTCGTAGACTATGATGGAATCCCTTTAGGGAAACCTCACAATGGGTTGTACATGAAGAGGTACTATGCCTAGATATTTCTTGGATAGTATCTTGTATATATGTATATTTCTTGAGTTTTAGTGTGCTTTAAGTATTTTCAGTATGGTTTTGAGTTTAGTGTATGTACCTATTTATACCATGTTTAGGTCGTGCAGAGTAGATGGATTTCTATGGCTTCGCTGATGGTGCTTGTCGCCACACCTTGAATCTTTCCTTAGCTTCTTAGGTTCTCTATTCCCTAGCTGATGATTTGGTCAGTTCAGGAGCAGTTTGTATTGGTCCCACTACCATTAATATCACCAAGTATCGAGCAGTCATAGGTCTTCTGACTGAAGCTGCCTCTGAGGATGTTCGTAATTTGGTAGTCTTGATGGACTCACAACTCATGGTTTGTCATCTAAACCATGTTTATACCATTATGAACCCTGTGCTTCTCCACCTCTTCTAGAGGGTACGCTTCTTACAAAGGTCATTTGAAACCATCACCTATAGGCATATCCCTAGGGAACATAATGTAGTTGCTGACTCATTAGCTAATTACATCATAGATTGGCATATTTCCCACTCATGACATTAAAATAAAACATGGTTCATTGTAAATAAATAATTAAAGACACATAAAACTCATGTAAAATACATTCACCATTTGAGACATATAAAAACTAGGTAAAAGTGTGTATATATATATATATATATGAACATTTTTACAAAAAATAGGTCACGGGCCCTCATCTGAAGCACATAGGATTTCAGGAAAAAATCACCATACAAAATCCTGAAGCTATCATATTTCAATAGATACATCATGCATACATTGTCTAGTGATGCTCATGGTAGCACATCACTACCCGGGCTACTCTACATAGCAGTCTACTAAATCGACCTGGTACTCCCACTGTAGGTCTCTAATAACTCAAAAGGAGGTCATCAATGGAAGCATCAAGGATGTCTAGGGTAAACCTCTCCAGGTTTTCCTCTAACTCCTCGGTCACATCATCACCATGTGGTATGAAGCGGGATTCACTTCATCTATCCAATGGGGAGGCTCCCCCAGGTCATGCTGCTCCGACGTCTGCATGAAAATATTCATTTCTTCTTACTTAACATAAAAGTATAAAACATCAAAAACATAAAAACAATATGGCCATTTTAGGGTTTTTTGCTTCTTACCAATGTCACCCCACTATCCACCAAGTGGGAGAGGTAGGTCAGGGTCTCCGCTAAATTTTGCACCCACATATGTATAATCCTCTACCATGAGGATATGATCTCTCAACCATCGAAAGAATAGGTCACCGAACTTCACCTTCCCCCTGTCCGCTCCAGTATAGGCCATAATATGGACCCACCTCTACATGTGAGGCTCCCAAGTAGCAAAGCTCTGTAAAGACCACTTGGGGTCTCATCTGTGGCACTTGCTCGAAAAAGAAGCAGGGTAGAATGGAACCAAAACCAAACTGCTTCAGTTCCCCCTGCCGACACTTAGTCAGCTGATCCTTGAATATTGTAAGCAAGAATTCCACCAAGTTGAATACTGTAGGCGCCATGGCCTCTATGGCATAGATCATATGTGCTCTAGAATCTCGGTGCACTACTTGTCTTCCTGCCACTCTCTGCATAGTAAATAATGCAGTCCGTAGAGGTCCATCCATCATTGATTTTATGGGGATTTTATTCCCCGATGTCCTTGTCCTTGGAATACAGTGACGGCCTACCGGCTCTTGTGTGTTAATATCCCCTCCGCGGGAACTTGTCAGCGATATGGGAGCACCCCGTATTGAAAGTCTAGTCAAGAAGTAGATGTTCTCTACCTCCATTGTTAAAATGTGAGAACCAACCTCAAAGTATTGTTGCTCTAGATTCCACATCCAGAGTACATGCTCAATTAATTGCTCATGCGATACCATACTAGGAGTCCATAATAATTTTAGGAGTCCACAGTCTCTTAATGCAGCTATGCAACCTGCATTTCTCTCGGTGAAGGCATCATCATTATCATGTTGTCTTTCTTTCTATATCACCATTTTTTATTAGCTATAACCTGCCGCAAAACAATCACAAGACCCATTAGAATCATTCTTAATATTTTAAATCAAATCAAATGGTCTAGTTTTTCTTGTGTGAATATTTTTACATATTCACAGCCGGCACCGCCTGTGCACCGTTGAATATAGGTAGTGGCACCGCATGTGTGCTATGTTCTTGGCGCAGTTCTAGTAAGGTACCATGTATCCCGCAAGCAATAAGCACAGTGCCCGCTTCCATGATTTTAGGGATTTCCATACAAGCCCAAAATGCCATTAAAAATCTAAATTGAAGCTATATCATGAAATATTAGGGTCTACACTATTACCAAGAACTGACAGCGCTCGAATCTGACAGTGGAAACTCCCGATATCAGCAACTGAAGATTTGACTAGGAAAGTGCTCCATATGCTCTCCACTATGGGTAAATAGTAAAATGATTTGGTTTCTCACTATTTACATCACTTGTATACACATTTTTGGGTTTGACATGCTATTGTTTTTATTTAAAATCACTTATTACTCAAAATTTATCAGTCGTAGTCCCTTAATGTTAGTTATTGGTGCAATTAACACTTGTTTGAAGTTGTTACAGGTTAGAAGAACAGTAGCAGTAAAGTCTTAGAAGTTCATTTTTTACTTTTTTGTACCACCATAAAATGAAAAAAGTCATTGAGCGTTTATTACAAAACTTTGGTCACACTCTCGAAACTCAGTATCAAAGGTCCGAGTCCGTTTCTGATTCTCTTCATGCTCGTAAAACCTCTCATTTTGAAAATAGCCCCAATGGAGTATTCTTTAAACTCTTTTTGGGCTCCCTAAATACGAAAATATTGTCGACTGATATTGTCTTCTTCATGCTCGTTAAAGTATTTGAAGATTTGTCTCTTCGATGGTAGGTTATATCTTTTTCAGTTCAGATAGACTATTTACGAAAAAGAAACGCTCCATCCAATCATGACTGGAAGATTTTTCTAAGGTATGATTTTATACTTTTTCGGGCCTTAGAGACTAAATCATATGAAAAAGGACCCTTTGGAGTCTTCTTCTGTGGTTGTTCAGACTCTCTAAACATGAACGACACCAAGTTTTCATTCATTGGACTCGTTAAATTAAACATTGAGAGACCCGTTTTCAGGAACAAACCCCTCCTCTCTCAGGTTCGTAAAACATATGAGTTTGGTATTGTCTTCGGATGACCTATACTGATTGTTTGTTACCCTCTTTGAACTCATAAAACGAAAAAAGAGGCACTCATCAACCATGATGGGGGAAATGGGAAGGGAATCATTTTTGCAAATGGCAGTAGTTTGTCGCTACCTTTGAACATGGCACTTGTCTGCATATCATTTCAGTCAATTGGGTATTCAACTACTCTCCATGATGATCCACTTTCATGAGTCATGTCACTCCTTTGAGTATTTCAAAATAATGCATTGTCCACTATCGCAATGTGTGTTTGTCTCATTTAGTCATGCTGGAAAGTCTTTTTTCATGCCACCCGATGTTCAAAGGGAAGTTGAAGAAGTTTACCTATGCAGTCAAAACAATCTCTGTGTCAGTAATTTTGATTCATTCTTATGGTTACTACATTCACATCATTCCAGAACTATGTTTCGAGCACAACAGGATTTGAACCTGAAATCCGACGACATCCAACGTATCGTACAGATGTGTTGGACAGTGACGATGAAAAGTAGTTAGATTTTTAAATTATTTTAGTGCAGTTGAATTTCTGACACTAGGGTGTAGGATTTTTGACACTAGGGAGTAGAATTTCCGACACTAGGGTTGTTCCTAAACTAGGGCTATTCCGACACTAGGGCATAGGATTTTCGACACTCGAGCATAGGATTTTCGACAATAGGGCATATGATTTCTGACACTAGGGCTATTCCAACACTAGGGCTATGTCATCATATTTTCGACACTAGGGAAAAAAAAACAAAAAAATATATATAAAACCACAACCATCCAGACACAATATTTCTTCGTGAAACAAAGAACCCAATCAATAATTTCATGACGGAGCCGACACAATATACCTCCACATCTAGAGGTCATGTCGAGGAGGTTTGTCGAAGGTCACGCAGAGGAGGTTTTCCAGAGCTCACGCAGAGGAGGTTGTCAGAGGTCAAGTGTGTTTACACAGAGGAGGGTTTGCAGCGATTAGGGTTTGCAGAGGCAAAGGAGGGTTTGGTTTAAAAAAATCATCCAGGTCCCTCTACAATGAACTCCCTCATCTGAATTGGTTTGAAACAATCATTTGGGTCCCTCTACAATCAACCATTTTTGGATGAGATGGCTAAGAAAGATGTATTTGATCAAGTATTTTGCTATAACCGTTTCTCTTTTCTCACCAAATCAATGTCTTGTTTTTTTTTCATTTTATTGTTCCTTTTATTTTGCTGTAATCATTTATCTTTTCTCAACAAATCAATTACTTGGTGTTTGCATATTGTACACGAGCTTACTTGGAAAATAAATTGGCTGATACACTCACTTGGGGTTTCTAGAATGAGGAACTAGCGTTACAACAACGTGCCTGGTAAGAAACCCGCCCTCATTTCCAAACTACATTTCTAGTTTCTTTTCATTTAGACTTTGGTGGAAACATTATTTTTGTCTCCTTTGAGATTGAATCGACTTACGATTCCTTTTTTTTTACATTAACTCACCAATAAGGCCACATGGCCTCTCCAACCTTTGTTGAATAAACCACAGATAAACAATTAGGAATTCCAATTTTATTTATAAAATACCTACTTGAGATGTCGTGGACAAAAGTATCCATATCATATGGGCTTGGAACCCCCATTTTGATTCCAAAAACATTTTTTGCGAGACCAAATCCCATTATTTGGGTATTTTTATGAAAACGTATATTCCCTTGGGGTGTTTTTCTTTCCATGTGTATGGGTCTAGTTTCATTTCTGGTAGCTTTTGAAATGTTGAAAGGAACTGAGCGAAGGAAGAGTTGTAGGTGGCTATCTACTAATTGTTTGACAAAAGTCCTCAACCAAGTAGTTTTCCACTAATTGTTTGACAAAAGTCCTCAACCAAGTAATTTTCCACTAATTGTTTGACAAAATGCCTAAACCAAAATTTCCATATCTCCCTCATTTGGATTTTGAGGCCAGAAAAAATATACAAAGTTCGACTCAAAGATTCAACCAAGAAATTTCCAGAAATCCTAGTAACCCTGTTTTTTGGTCCATAATCCAGCTAGCCAAGTGTGTTAATTAAGCCCCTTCCAGGTTGATTTTTTTTAATTTGAAAGAGACCTATTTGATATGGAGAAGTGAATATTAGTACTATACAGTTCCTTTAGGTTTTCACCCATAAATTTTAAATAAAGACCTTAGATTTTGATTTCATCTCCATTAGAAAAACCTTTATTATTTACCTTCTAGAGGCAAAATCTCACTCAATTTTAGCTCGATTTTCACCAAACAAAAGGCAATACGTTAATTATACTTGTAATTTATTTATAATGAACTTAGGAAATTTTAGTTTTAGATAATTTGTGAAAGGTAGATTAGACAGAACAAATTTCATGCCAAGAGGCATTTTGCCCATTTTGAACCTAGTTTGAGACCAATTTTTAGAAATGATGTGGGGTACACTCGTAAGAACAACTTTTCATCTGAGGAATAAATGAATGTCCCTATGCAAGTGCCATGACTTGAACTGCTTTGGAAGCCATTGATAGCAGTTTTGTGTCCTTTCAGCTCCATAGTTTGTGCCATCCAATTGATGATTAGCCATCACAAGTGCCAAGGAGGGAACATATCCCAAATCAAATGATGACATGGAACTCCAATGTTTATATTCAAAGGATTTTGTCAAATCCATTTCTTTCTCTTGAATTGTAAATTTTTTGAGGAAAATAATATTAATTTTTTCCTATAGGGAAAAAATATATTTTTGAAGGAAGTTAAGAGTGACATTAGAGGAATTTTGGGGTCTAAAATGGGCCTCCTAAGGAAAATAATAAAATAATAGTTAAAATAATAAAATAATATTGATTAATTTTGGAGGAAGAAAGAAAAAAACTACTTTTTGTGTTCGTATTTTCGACATATCTCCCTGTGTTTTTACTCAAATTTCAATCGGGAGAGCTCGTTGGATGTGGAATTTGATTCTGCATCCAACGATTACCCACACTGCATACTTTTGACGGACCCTTCTACCCCAAAAACAAGAAATACCTAAAAAAACGTGATGATGATGTCATCATCACATTTTTTTCAGGTATTTCTTGTTTTTGGGGTAGCGGGGTCCATCAAAAGTATGCAGTGTGGGTACTCGTTGGATGCAGAATCAAATTCCACATCCAACGAGCTCTCCCGATCGAAATTTGAGTAAAAACATAATGAGATATGTCGAAAATACGAACAAAAAAAGTAGTTTTTTTTAATGACAAATATGTCAATTCAACCATTATGGTTGACTTATTTTATTGAAATTCTATTGGTTCTTGAATTCCAACTCACAAAAACTTATTTTGGCACGTTTTCTTATAAGGCCCATTTTAGACCCCAAATTTCCTCTAATGTTTGACTTAGAAAAATGGCCACTTCTCCAAAAGTGACAAGTATCTTGTAAATCCTCAATTCTCTTCTGACCGAAGGGATTGCATGTAACCCTAACCTCTAAAATCTCTTTATATATGAGGAGTGTGCTTTGTAGTAGTTAACATTTATTCAATAAGGAATATAAGCTCTGTTGGTATTTTTTTAGAGTTTTTAGTGCTATACTCAATTGTCCACATTCATCTATTGAGATTTTGTATATACTTGTTAAGGTTTGAAGGATAGTAGTAGTAGTTGTTTATGTTGTTTAGCTATGTTGCTTGTGACTTTTAAGGGTGGTTCTAATCCCCCCCCCGAAAAAAAAAGTGACTTATTAGGGTGGTTCTAAACCCCCCTCATGGACACCTATGGTTGTAGATGGAATTTGTCTTTTGCCACAATGTCAGAGATATGTGTTATAGAAGTTATGATATGAATTTTTCTAGTAAACCAGTAGGGTTTATTGATCAAGTTACATCTGGCATGTATTTAAATACATCATATACGACTAGTATTGGGTTGAACGCGCTCATACTTCAAATATATGTATTAGTGTTTTCTTTCTCTTTAAGGTCTTTGGGTTGTTAGCCTATTTAAGGCCTTTGGTTTATTAGGCCAAAAATGAAAGATATCTAATGTAGAAGGCTAATAATTCTCCTATTTTCTGCATCCTCCTCCATCATCCAACCATTTTGGATGGGTAAGCTTCTAAAATGTCACTAGTGACCACTTAGCTTTGTATATATCCTGCATATTTTTTTAAATCTGATTACAAATCAAACCTACACTCTTTATGTTGATATCCACCATTGACTAGTTTCATATATTCGCCTTCCTTAATCTTAACTTGTGACTTGTGAACACTGGATATTTGGTTATGGCCTTATCTCTAATTGTAGCATAGTTGTATCTTTGTCTCTTTCTTGGGACTCATTTTTTTATCTTCCTGCTCAGACTCTTTGGATTTATCTCAAGCTCTGATACTGCTGTTGGTTTAGTCTCTTATACTCCTGTCGGTTTAGGCTTAGTCTTGGCCTTGGTTTCATCTCTATCCCTACATCCTTGTTACTATATTGCTCTAGTTACCTAGAGTTTTAAATTTTCTACTAAGTGGACAATTTACTACTGGGATCTCTGGCCCAACCATTCCAAAACTATTATTGAATATTTTATTCTATTTTTACTTTGAACCTCTTTTTCCAATTAATATATACTTGAAAAGAATAATCCAAACTTTACAGTTTATTTTTTCCTTCTGTTGGTACTAGAATATACCTCATGAGAATTTTTATATTCTAACAGCATGCATGTAAAGAAATATCTTAATTCTCATTGTCGAAAGCTCATAATCCAACATCTTTTCACCAAAGCACCAAGTTTTGTGTCAATTTGATCAATTTCTCATTATTTTGAACTTATATCCTAACTAGTTTAAATTAATCTATCTGAATGGCAGATAACACAACAATAGGGAGACTGCATATTTGTACACATTGGCATTTACCTTGACAAAAAAATAGAACATCAAATGTAGAAAAGTGGCTACCAAAATAAGTAATCAATATGTGGATCAATTGAGAAGTATTACTTTGGCTTCTCTGTGAAAATATTAGAGTCAAACCATAAACCTATCATCTCTACCTTCGAAAAAATTCATATCCCTAAAGTAATATTTAGATATGAATGTTCAGTTCAAGACAAAGGTGTTTGTAGCTATTTAGAATTCCCAATATGTTTTAGGCCATCCACATAAAACTTTTGGCCCTTGCTTACCAGATCCAGGTCGAACCATAGCTAACAACATGTCTCTTGAATAGGCTTCCAAGTCTCATGACTGGATCCATGGAACTCTAAAAACTAGTAACCAAAATTTTCTTTGAGGATATTTCTTATCGCTTGGGTCGCAGTACCCGAACTCATGAATGTTATAGAAGTGATAAATATCATCTGAGTGATGGTTCAGTCCAAAGTTCCCCTTTGCATGATAATGATTCTCTACAAAACCAAATGTCAACTCATGAAGATCTTCCATATTCTACTGGATATTCATTTTACAGTTCTCAATCAGTTCAAAGTTTTTCATCTAGTGGAAGCCTAGAATCACCACAAGTATCACAAAATTACCCTTCTGGTCTACATTATTATTTCCATTTACCACAAGAACCAAATGACCTAGAAGATAAGATTGTCCACTCCAATATTAGAATCTTCAAATCACTGCCAATACAATCTCAGCCCTTTGGCTGGAACTTTGTTCCTCACTTCACTTCTCGCTCATCGATTACAAACTGATAGTTTAAATAACAAAAATAAATAACATAATCTCTCTTTGGTTGGCAATAAAATATAATACATAAAAATAGTTGTAAGTTGATGTCTCGGATATGAATGTTGCTTAATTCAAAACTTTTGGAATCAAATCCCTTTATTGCTACCTTGAAATCTCATCAAATTCTTCACTGAGAAAGTGGATCTAATCCTCTGTCTATGAATACTCTGTCATTGATTAAATTGGCCATTTGCTTTTATTTAATGCTTGAATTCTTGAATCTTGATGGAAATACTCAATTTGCATGTAACCGTTGATCGAATCTTAAGCTTAGATCTGGAATTGATATGGTCAAAATGTTGGTTGGGTCCTTTAAATGTCTCTTATGATCTCTTTACTTGGAAATTAGCTATCCATCTAGAAACAAAAATCTAGAAATGATCTTCCTCACTATGTATGCGATGCCAAGTAGCCTGGAAATAAGCCATTTTGATTTCCAAACATTCTCAAGAATGGGAACCTTATCCTTCTTGCTATCTTATTCTATATGCTTGAAATACTTCAACTGATGCTAATGTTTGAACTCGGCACCTGTGAGAGTCGATCCATGCCACTTGGAATTCATATGAATATTCAATGTACAAATTTCAATCTTAGTGAGCTTCATACTTTATTGGTTAATTGAATAAATGGTAAGGACAAAATAATGTTTAGAATCAAATAAATTCAAGTCTACATAAGACAAAAGACTCATTATTTTTATGAAATAAACTTTATTCTTAAAGCTACATAAGAGATCATGGATACAAAATAATAGTTTTACCTTTTTAATAAAAAGTATTAAATAATAATTTTATTAAAATTATTATTTAATAATTTTATTTTTACATAAAAAAATATTATTTTGGAAAAGAGTAAATAAAAATATGGACTTTGACCAATGATATTTTCGAATACTAAAGAATGAGGGAAAACAACAATTTTTAAAGACTTGAGGTGAAAAGAATAAACAAGGAAAACTAGGATATTCATGGTTTTGGCCAAAAGTGTTAGTGAACATTTTGGGAGAAAAATTGACGTTCTTTTTTGCATAGTGCAATTTTGCTGTGTATATCTTGGTGACAACACATAGTTTACCCTGTAGTTATTGATATTGAAGTTTATCTTTACATAGAGCTGCCAAGAAATTGTTGTATCTAGGACTATACATGATATTATTATGCCAGTACACTTTTTACGTACTACGAACCATTTGTGGTTTTGCTGTACTTTTGGTTATTATTTTTAACTTCCAAATTTGGCATATATTTCATCTTTTTTTTAGATTTGTATGCACTATCCTTATTATATGTCCATAAATACAAGCACAATGAATTATCTATGGCTCAAAATTAACAATCAGTCAAGATTTTATTCCACTAAACATTCAGTTGTTGTCTCTGCATTATGTAGCCATGTTCCTCCATGAATGCAAAGGTTCAATAATGCCTCAAGTATTAATTACATAACTGTAGATATTGCCAGCGAGTTGAGGATGCCAAGTGCTAGAGATCGTCCCTTGCAATAAAGTGACCAATATTAAATGTATTCTTGAGGATGCTGGTTGTTGCTCTGTTATGTGTAAACATGCCCAACAGAAAGGAAAAAGAGTATTTAATTTATCTTTTCAGACCCTCTCTCTCAAAATCTTTCCTACATCTTACCATGAAATGGTGATAACTCTTGATATTCATCCCAACTTCCATGGCTATAGAACACCACTCGAACCTTTCCATGTTTCTATCAATGAGCAGAGTTGTTGCTACGGTCTGCTATTGTATAAATTAAATTCTAAAACCTTTTACCTTGGATACTTTGATTTCTCCATCCCAAATCATGATTCCAGATAGGTAACGTTTTGGAAAAGTCTATCCTAGTGGATCACTACTCATTAGTTGGACATGGGTGGGTCTGAAGTTGCCGAAGTATTCAATGCTTCCATCAAGTGTGTATGTTGTCGAAGGAGCCAATGTCTATGATCTACACATCATTTTTTTCTCTAAGAAAATCATTAATATATTAACACATTTTTGTTTAATATATTGTGGTTTAACTTTAGAAATCCATTGTTCAAAATGAAGCAATTAAATTTATAGTAATGGACATTAACAGATCACAACCATTGTGTGCCACCCTTGGATTAATTAATACCGTATCTTAGCAAGGCATATCAGTGCCTGATAAATTTTGTTCACAGAATTCATTAGAAGGGGATTGACTTCATGCTAAACAGTTATTCATTATCATTCCCCAGGATCACATAATCCTTTCATTACTTGCTTGTTTCATCAGTTCCGTTTTAGCAATGATTATTTCTACTGCTCACAATTTTTCTGCATTATAATAAACTCAATGTATAGGAGTTCAAGCTTAGGATATTTTCATATCAGATTTTTTTTCAAATTCTACTTCTAAAGCTAATGAAGCCCATTGTCATAGAAAATTTGATTAAGTTGCAAAGCATTAAGTCAACTACTTCATGTGCTGTCTTATTAGGAGAACACCTTTGAGCAATAAAAAAATACCACTTTACTTTTTGTGAGGAAAGTGTTATCTAACAAACCAAACTTCTATCTTGGAATATCAAACATTTCATTTGCAAGGGGTTTCATTATAATGTAAATGACCTATATATCAATGGGATGGGAACCAAGGAAAATAGTTCCATTGTGTACTCTATTTTTGGTGAAATGTTACTAGATCTCAATGTGCTTGGAGTGATTATGAAATGATGGATTCATAAAGAGCATGATTCAACTCTAATTTTCATAGTTAACAACAATTGTTTTCAACCTATGATTGGTGAACATTCCAATGAGCTTTCAAATCTAAACAACCTTATAACATGTCAATGGCATTGGCATATTTCTAGTTTCAGCTGAACTGAGAGCAATTGCACTCTGCCTGTTATTGAACCAAGATATCATCCTTGATCCCAACTCGAGGCAATGACTAGGAGTACTCTTCCTTCTGCTTGCATCCCTTGTGCATTTGAATTTACAATTCCATGCAATAGTGACTCTACCTCCCTCATACCTCATGCCATAATGAACTTTTCCATCTAAATTTGTGTGCACATGTTTGACAACATTATAATGAATTTGACTAGGTTCAACCATGAATTCACCAAAAGTATTCATTGCAAAATAAATATAATGCCTAACATTCACAAGGCACACAAGTGAACCACCCTAGTTCCTATTCAAAGATGTGTTTACGAAATTGAAATCTAAATTAGCAACATTAGGTTTGGAACCATGGGAGTGGCCAAGGATTGTGGTCTAGCATGTGAATTCTCTTTAGAATCTCCACTTCGTGCCAAATATATAGATGAAAAATCTATGGACCTAGAAATCTACTACACAAGGCTAATGCCTTTCTTGTCATATCCACTTGCCAACTTCTTCTTACATCATGAAATGTGCTTCTCATAGCTATAAGTATCAAATTATTTACATATAGCTACCTAGATTCCATCTGTGTTGAATCCTCTTTCAAATGAAGAGACCTACATATCTTTGGTCCTGATGATGTATTAAAACTTAAACACATCCACCAAAATATATCAAAAGACAATGATATCTATAGCATATCTCAAAGTAAACTTGCCACTAAATACAATTTTTATTATTATTAATATACAGTATCCCGTCGGTTATTCAACATTCAATGCCTAGCATATGTTGTCATATTTCATGTCAATTCGATGAAATTGATGTGGCTCCAACGGTATATTGTCATAGAAAATCCAACGGCCTTGCCGTAGGAAATCCGACAGCCTTGCCGTAGGAAATTTGACAACCTGGACATAGGAAATCTGACGGTCGTGCCATAGGAAATTCGATGGCCTTGGCTTGGCTATCTACTATCCGACATTACACCACCTATGACAAAAAAAATTGAGGGCGTCGAATACTCGACAGGTTAGTGTCGAATTTCATACATGGTAGCCATCAGATTTTGGCCTCAAATTATGTTGTGGAGTTTCATGTCGTCAATGTGGGACTCATCGTGGCCCTCCTTCGATGAGACTATTCCTATCAACATCAACTCATCATCCAGGAAATAGTCTTAGGAACAAAAAACTTAGTACCCTGAAATATGTATGCCTTAATGAGAGATTCTCTCGTTCTTGACATAGGTTCACATCATTGACCTTTGATCGATAGAATTGACTGGGAGTTCGACATCAGGACATCTATTCACACTCAGTAGATTGTACTAGGGTACCTTGGGAATCATTGACATCAATGGTGATATCCCTTTCACTTGTTAATGGTTCACATCATTGGCTGGTAATCAAGCGGTTTCTACCATGTCCGACTTCAGATCATTCTAATCACATGGATAGAATCGCACTTTGTGGAAGACAAGATGAACACCCTGGGTGTTTAATGCTCATTGTTTTCCCCAGGTTCCGATTGAGTTTTGTATATCTAGCATGGTCCACATTTTTATGGTCGTGGCTATGCTCAAATTTTCATCTGTATGACATATATCTACGTTGTATGTCTGGTAGCTATGTCCAAGTTTGATTCCTCTATCATAAGGATCTACAATGTACTTTAGTAGACATGCTTTTTTATTCCTCTCATGGATCTGACTTGTATTGGTACGCAGCCATGATTTGGTTACTTGTGTCTATGAGTCAAAAATATTAATGTACTACAAATGCCTACTGTATGACATGCTCCGATCGAGCTAACATTTTCACCTCGAAGTGACAACTTGTTCTCTCAAAGATCTCATTTATCGTATCCCTCTAAGTCTCATGCTTTGGAGGGGCATTATGTTATACCCAAATCCTGTCACCACCATGTGATAATACCTTTAACTTCCATGTTTTCCCTTAATCCTAGAACTTAGAGTGGAAACCTACTCTGTTTGTCAATTCTACATGAAAAAAATCAGCACCGTGCTTTCCCTGTGGCCCATGAGTGGTACCTTGCTCCCACCACCTGTATCATGTTTTCCATAATCGGTGCCACTGCCTCTAGTCTTTGGTCCATAAGCATTTCTCATCTAAACCGCTCTGTCATAAGAGAATAAAATTGGTACCTTGGGTAAAATGGGAAAAAAAAAGAGGTACCCTTATCCCTATCGTTGTGGGTCAGTTGAGCTCGAGATCCCCCATCATAGGATCTTAGAGGCCACCTCATCAACAAATATCTCAACTATCCCTATCCATTGAGCCTTATAAATATAAGCTCATGTCCATAGTTGAGGGAGAGAACTATAGAGGTATTGTTATGTTGTTGGATTGACCACTTAGTCCAAGCCATTGGAGAGCATAAAGAGCAAAGTTGGAGCTTATAGGTATGAAGTTTTTGTTTCATGGAAATGCTCATCAACACTAAGGCTATGGTTGTAAGCCTCTCCATACATCTTTAATGCAAAGATGATTTTCGTCCCACATTACTATTGTTTTGATTTCACATGTACATGTTTTTAGATTCCTTAGTCACTAACATGGATAAGTAGATGATTTTATGGTAGATTTGATGTGTTTTCATGTTTGATCTCTTTGCAGGTACACAGGTTCACTATCGAAGTAGCATTCTAAGTGTCTACGACATCTAGGGAAGGTCTTCATCATTTGTTGTTCACTCATTTGTTCTGGATCTGAACCATTTAGACTAGAGGAACAACTTCTGTCCGCAGAAGGTGCAATATTCCTGGTTACAAAGTCCAACATAATAAACCCACAACATTATTAAATACACAATAATGATTTAAAAACCCAAGGTAGTTACACAGAGGTCGCAGGATCAAATCCCGTGGGCACTTAATCCCAAATCATATCCATAACTACAAACCCTCATCACTTTACACAACCCATGTTCAAATTATGTAGGCTCTGTAATAATTTTACAAAAGTCATGCTATACGATTTATACACAGGCTATCATTAAAATTATAATCTCTGTACATAGTGGTCGAAAGACCTGAATCAAATTACATACATTGTAATATATGGTCTCAGTCATTTAAAAATAATAATCAACAGTTTCAAAACTATTTAACCCTATCAACGTTACCAACAACAATGATTTGATAGTCATTCAGTAATACTACAGACAACCCCCTTCTCATATCTTAATACATACTAAAAAAAATCACAAATAGTCATACAAGCATTCACAGCTACAAGGGAGGGAACACCAATGCCATATGGGATGGCCCAATCCTTAATGTTGTCGCATATATCATCCACAAACCAACGCATAAAATAAATGCAAAGTCCAAATAGTCCATGATTTAACAACTATAGAAATCAAAGCAGAATAAATATATAAAGATGCTATTTATAAACTCATTTCCAAGTTTACACAGTCATTGCCATCGACCATTGTACCATTGGAAGCAATGCTACTACCATTGTTTACAAATTAACTAAAACGTTAATTAAAAAATACACAAAGCTTTCCAAAGGTTACCCAAACTCTCTTAGCTGCCCAGAATCATCAAACAGATACATTTCCAATACATTGTAAGTTCAGTCCCGAAGGAAAATCGAAACCCCACAACAAACAAGACCCAAGTATGTCGCTTACAAAATGCAGAGATCATTCTAGACATAGTTAAACCTCAAAACGAAAATGCATGCATGAAATCTAGACTCAAGAAATTACAATCACGATGAGTATCATCAATGTCTTAACCATTAAGAAAAGGGAGGAAACAAGTTTGCACTTGTACAGAGTGGGCTTAACCGAATGGGTTTGGATTTTCCCACTACATTATCCACGATCCACGAATCCCAACCCTTCACTATAATTTACAACTTGAAAGCACAGAGCGAAAGGCACATGAGAAGTATGTGATGTAAACCAACTGAAACCAGAAATGATGCTAAAGAAACCCAGAACGATTACATACTTGTCAAAACCAGAGAAGTCATAGTATTCATACTACATTGGAGGAGACTGCAAGCAACCAAGCTATGAATGCCCAAACCCCATCGTTGAGCCAAGCCCTAAGTTGGGATGCCACATTTCCCCATGCACATTAAAGGCACCACATTGTTTCCCATTAACGTCTTCCAAACCCAAACCCCTAAATTTCATACACGCTACATGGTCATATATTTCCATTTCATGCATTTTGTATAAACCCACTGTGCAACTTTTAAACTTAGGCTATAAAGCCCTACAACCATGGCATATTTCATATGACAGGGAACATATAAAACAAGGTTATTAAAAGTATTTTATCCTCTGTTCAAATGTTAAGATTAAACCATGTAGGATGTTTTTGATAGGACATAATTAAGCCATAAAACATTTAGGTCTAGTAAATAACAAGTCTGAGTCACACAAATAGTAAGTGCAATGATGACCCCGTCACTATCGTAAATACCATAAAGATAATAACAACAATTATTATAATGTCACTAGAATAAGGGATGCATAAATGCAAGCGCTAGTAATCAAAATGATCAGGACCTTTTGTTAAGCATTGTAAACAAGTTCTCTGTCACCAAGGATACCTGCACATAAATGAGAGAAGAGTGCATTAGTTTGACAAAACTAACTAAGCCTGTTGTGTCAAGAAGAAACTGTTACCTCTCGGGGGTTATAAGGGAAACTAGTCCTGCCAATCCACCCCTTTGTTTCCAAGAACAAAGTTAAGTTAGAATCATGTATATGACAATAAAAACATGTGAAAATCAGTGAAGTACATAATCAAAATATCTAATACACAACATTTCATATATGTAATAATAGCATATTAATAAAAATTACAACATCATAAGTAACCACAGTAATAATCACATCAAAATGTAAGGAAGTGAGAGGTAAAAACATCTTACGACAAAAGAACAGAATAAATAGAGTACGACACATTCCGCAAGTCCAATAATGTCCAGCATAGGTAGTTTTGACTAGCCTACTATTTTTTTTATTTTTTTCAATTTTTGGGGGCATTACAGTGTATAAGGTGAACTCCACAGGATTCGATCCTAGGTCATGATGGTTGTAAATGATGATTAGTGTAATCACTTATTTGGGCATTCATGCCCACGTGATTTGATACTGTGACTTACTTTTGTTTACGCGATATTTTAATGAGTTTTGTGCATAAAATTATGGTTTACTTATTATCTAGAAGTTTTCTTTATGATATACTATTTGGATAAAAGTATATTGAGTATTACTTATATGGTTTGGTTATTATGAATGAGAATGATTTGTGTTTAGTATTTTTTATTTATATTATATAACTTCAAACAATTAGATGGTCTTGATGGATTTAGTTTTTCATTTATTTTGTTATTCTGATTATGGTTATGTTTGTAATAAACAATGTTAATGATTTACTTTTAGGTTCTGTTTTAATATACTTTAATGTAAGGTGCTTATAATTATGTTCTGTTTTAGAGATTACAAAAATACTATACATACTAGTTAGTGTTTTTTCTTTAAATATAGGTCTGCTGGCAATATGAAATCTGCCAGTAGAAACCATATATATATATGCTTTGTTTGAAGTAGTTCTAGGTCTTGGAAAATAAATTTAAAGCTAGGAAATAAAATGCATAAATAAATTTGGAGGAACAAACTCGTAAAATATTCTTGAACAGGAAATAAATTGCAGAAGTAGATTTAGAAGTAAAACATAAACCCTTAAATATTATAAACAGGAAATAAATTGCAGAAATAGATTTAGAAACATAAATCCTTAAATTATGGAACAGGAAATAAATATCATAATTAAACTAGGGAACAACATCCTTAAATACTTAACCAGGAAATGTACTAGACATGAAATAGAAAAATAAAGAACCTCATACCTGTAAGGTGAAGCTATTTCAATGGCTGAAAACCTGCACACTCAATTACTCAGCATTAACAAATTCATAGACAAATATGACCTCTATATAGATAACTGAATAAATTGGGAATTACCACATTCCACCCAACCATGACCCGGAACTGATCCTAGTTTTAATCTGAATCCCCTTGAGCTGGTTCCAACATGCATGTAGCTTAGAGCTCTTAATGTAAGGCTTCCCTAACTGGGATATCGGGTTCTGAATCAGTTCTCCTTTTTCCTCTTAGGAAAATGTTCTCCAAGAACTCTCTTAAAAATAATCAATCAGAATAATGAACCCAAACAGATGGAAGATCACCAAGCCCCTCTTTGTCTTGGATCTTTGTAGGCAGACTTTTCAGTCAAAGGGGTAGTTAAATCAAGAATCATTTGGTTTCTTGATTTAACCCTTTTATTTAATTTAGGAAATTTTAATATTTAACTTAGGAACTTTTAACTAGTTCCTATTTGGAGTATTGTAGGTGTTATATTATTTAATTATCTTTTAGTAATAATAATAATAATAGATGGAGCCTTTCTTTATTTCTTATACTATTGATATCATTACTATTCTTACTCTTTATACATGTCATTTATAGAATACATACTTATATATATTATGTGTTAAAATTTGTCTTTAGTTATCATATAACATGATCCCTAAACTTATGATACTTTCTTCATTAAGGCCTACAGGTAGGTCGTTGGATCTACTAGGCTAGTTAACTCTAAACATCCTTGCATGTTGGATTCCCTTGTATAACATGGTATTTCTTCAGTACTTGATGAGATACATAAATCAAAATTTCATTTGATCACTTATAAGTAAGTCATATGAGATCAATATTTTACTCCAGTTGCTTGCACTCAACATAATTAATTTTTTTCATTAAGTCTTAGTGCTTATCCAAATCCCATACTCAATGCTAAAAACATGGATTTACAAACTTAATGCAACTCCAGATCATCTTGCTCAACACTAATGCTAGGATGTACTTGTAGGATACACCTAGGGATAGAATGGCTAAGGATCCAATGTTCCAGAGCTTATGCTCAACATCAACTTAGAAGGCTCCATGGCTTATGCTGAACACTTCCAATTATATTTTCATTTTCTTCAGATCTTTCTGCTCAACACAAAGTTTTTCGTAAATCATGTGTTCTAGAGCTCTTTTCTCAACACAACAAAAACACTCATGTGCTCTAGAGCTTCTCACTCAACACAACATAAACACTCATGTGCTCTAGAGCTTCATGCACAACACAAACATTCCAATTCTCATGCGCTCTAGATCTCCTCACTCAACACAAAATATCTCATCGATCATGTGCTTCAGGGTCCATGCCAAACACATAAAACATATGTAATTGGCTTATGCCCAATATATAAAACAAATAATCAAGTTCATATGCAGTGGGGTTCTAGACCCAATAAACCAAAATAAAACATCAAAGTAACATCATAGTCTTGGGCTTATGGCCATAAGTGTTAGGTCAATATTCAAGATATTACAATGGTCCTTTACCCATGTTTTATGTTAGTGTCAAACATTGCGACTACCTGGCTATTCACATGACACTAGGGTCCCCATAAAACACAAAGAACCAAAGTAGGTTAGTATGTAAATTAATAAAAGCATAATTAAATAAATTTCACATCTCACTTTCAAATTTTACATTACATTTAAATTTTAACATTAATTAATAAATAAATATTTAATTATTAAATAGATATTTAATTAAAAATAAAATTGATAAATACTAACACATAAATAAAAAATTAAATTTTAAAAATAGATTTGCTTGGAATTTTTAATTTATAATACAATTATAATTGGAATGAAGTTGAATATCATTTTTCATTCCTAAAGAAATTTTCACAAGATTTTTTCATTTATAATATAATTATTAATGAAGAGGAATTAATTTTTCATTCTTTAATAAAAATATTTTAACATAAAGAGTATTATATTTTTTATAAATATTTTAACATAAAGAGTATTATATTTTTTATATTTTAACATGAATGTAAATAATTAGATAACCATGAACTTATTAGATTTTTAATTTTGATGTCTCAGATCTTAAAAAAATTCACCACTTTAAGGTATATACATGTGGATAAATTATGTGAGAATAACATATATAGCATATTTTACAATGTAATGTGTAGATTTTGCATATTTAGACGCTTTAATATAGGAATCCTCAACTTAGCAGGGATATTTCAAGATGTTTTCTTTATTAAACTAAAGCATATTAATTATGTCTAAACTTGAAACATGAGGCTTATTAATTTCTTTTTCATTGAATTAAGTATATATATCATTTTAAAATTTGATGGAACATGAGTCAAATTTTTATATGCACTTTTCCTATTCTTCTATATTCTATCAATTTACTAATGACATTCATAGGCTCCACCCTCCATTTTTTTAAACTCTTAACTTATTAGAATTTTTCAAAATGAGTAGCACAGAATCCCTTTTAGTGCAAAATCTACTTTCCCCTTTTGAGACTAAAGTAAATTGATATGTACTATTGAAATGTATACAACATAGATTATGTTAATAACGCATCTATCTCAAACTAGATTTTTAAATAGTTTGTATTTAAAAGTGTTGTTTATTAGTTTAAACTTGATTTTCATACTGTTAATAATTAGTATTGTCTTACTTTCTATTATATCACATTCCAATAATAACTTGATCTATTACTATAATTATTTTCATTAGGTGATGTTTGATAGATTTAATTGTTTCTTACTTAAAAGTCTAGCGAATTTACTTTAGTTCGGTCATACTTTTGAGTGTCAGGGATATGATTAGTATTTCTAAGAGTTTGCATTGATCAATTTATTTTAAAAAGGTTTTGAATATTTCAATTTACACTTGTAGTATTACCATTTCTTTATTAATAGTTACTAACACGTAGATTTATGCATCTCTACTTCAACTTTTAAAGGCATGCAATATGATGCACTTATTTATGGAATTGTATTGCATGGAGTTTCAATTTTTTTATATATATTTTACATTTTAGCTATAAACTATGTAAAACTATTACATTAAAACATTGTTAAATCATTACATTAAATCATTTCTAAGAGGCGGGTATAAGCAACTTTGCTACTAATTTCACTTTTTCTTTCTGTACAATCTGTAGATCTAAGTCATTGTTCAATTTTTATCGTGTTTTCAAATCGAAATTTACATTTTAAGATTTGATATCCAACAAAAGTTATAATATCCAATAGGTGTAGTTTAATTGGGTTAATGATGCCATCAACAAAGATTGTAATGGTTGAACAATTCCTCAAAGAGAAGTTCAGACTTTTTTTTTCTTGAGAAAGAACTCTAATCAATGAATGACATAATTTTTTTATCCATAGTCCTTTCTATTATATAGAGAGGAACTATCTCATGTAGGATAATTTCTATATGATTATATACCCTAGAACCTTAATTATTTTTAATACAAAAACAAAAAGTGTAATCTAATCAATTACGATGAAATTTTTTATTCAAATATTCTGGAAACTCATTTAAAATACTTTGAAAATAGATGATACTACATTATATTCATTCTTGATGCTATCTTTCCAAACCTGTGTCAAGATTTGGTTGTACTCTTGAGGGTTACACCATTCAAAGAACATAGATTATTTCCCCTATGGAGAAGGAAATTAAAGTCTCCTTAAAGATAAAAGAAACACACAATTAGTAATCCTAACAACAAATAAAAAGTCATGTTGCAATGTAAATTAGAATTGGGATGAAAATGTAAATATTTCTTTAAAATTATGAGTTTTTCAAGTTTGATACTCTTATGGCTATAGGGTCATTAAATAGTTTATTTATTTTTTCTTTGATTGAGAAAGAATATATTTGTATTGAAATTAATTTTGATTTAACTACATACACATTGCATATAATAATTATTTGTGCAAGCCTTCAAATAGTATGGTTTAAAAAAATGTTTACAAAAGAAGCAAAAAAAGTACATTCTATATCAAATTATGATAAAATTTTATGTTCTAGACATAGTGTGATCCGATGGTTCAACTTCTCTTAGATCATACCTACCATTGATCTGTGGCTTAACACCCGATTGGTCCATGATCTCTATTTAAAGACCATGAAGGGTCTTTGGCTAGTTGATCAATTATGAGAAACTCATATGTAACTTTCTTTCTTTTGCATAATAAATTGCTCCAAGTAGCTGATTGGCTGGGTCCATGGACTTTTTTCCTCTCGAGGGTTTTAACCACGTGAAAAACATGGGTGTGTTGATCTGTGATCCATTTGTGTGAAGCGGTTTATCAAGGTGTTTGTTCTTTTGAGAGTACATTGTGTACCCGAACATGGTATCCGAGCATTTATGAAGAGCCGCTTTCAGTTTTGATCAAGATCTGGAACTGGTGTTGTCGAAACTTTGAAAGGGTTTCTGGTTCTAGAGTTTCTGTTAATTTGTGGCCTATGGGAGTTGTTGCATTGTTCCTGTAGTGTCATTTCCATTGGGAAATAGTTTTCATTTCATAAAAAATCGTTTCTATTTGATCCAGAAACACCCATTTCAACAAATATGAAGGTATAATGTTATAGTGATGGATTTGTTTATTTTTTTAAAATCTCTCATATTTTATCAGTTTATTATTAGATCTTTATTGTTTTAATCTTGGACTATTGCCTTCTCTGGTTGTGTATGCTCTTTTCCGTTCACCTTGTGTGATCACGATGAATCAAAAAATAGAAAGGGAAATTTTTTTTCTTGTCTTCTTGGCTATGTATGCTCTTTACCGTGCACTTTGTGTGATCACGATGAATCAGAAAAAATGAGAAAACTTGAAAACATAGACTTTTCGGGTAAGCTAACCAAGATCTAACCCCATTATGTGAAAACAAGTTTTTGTTTGTTTGTTTTTGTTTCTCGTTTTTTTTTTTTGATTTGCAAGAGAAGAAGGCAAGCACAGAGAATGAGAGAGAAGAGTGTAAAAGAAAAAAAAACCCTCCTCTTTCTATTCTTTTACGTATCTTTTAAACTTAGCTCACTTGGTCCAAAGTTGTTTTATTCCTTAATAGGTCTTCAGTTCAAGTCTTATTAAGCTACTTTTTAGTGCATGCAATTTCTATTTTCAAGTTATTTTATTGTAAAAGTGCATCTCACTTAAATAAAATAAAATAATAAGTGAGTCACTTAAGTCTTTTAATTTATTGCTTCACTATTTAAAGTAACATTATTGTAAAAGTGAACATCACTTATTCTACAAAAGTGATTCACTTAAAAGCAACTTTATTGTAAAGTGATTGTCAAAGGTTGATCTTGGGAAGAGGGGGGTTCTTTTTTTAGTTGGTCAAGTTAATATATATCATGTCACTATTGGGGACATCTTCAACATTTTCTTTGATCATACATAACTTCATCATCTAGAATCAGTTTTCAGTGTTGTTTTTTTAAACCGCATATTTTTTTGAGCTCCTATCATCCAGATAGTTATTTTCTGTTCTTTTGGTCATTATTTTATAGTATCGCCACCCCTTGTGATATTATACTTACAAGTTCTAACTATTTCTCATGGAAATCTCGTATGGAGGATGTTTTGCAAAGTAGGGGACCTTTTAGGATAATCTCAAGGAAAGAAACAAAACCCACTGATGATGATAAGAAAATTAAATGGGAAAATAAATGTGATGAATCTCATGGATTGATTGGGATGTCAATCTCTACTGATTTTCGATTCCACATATCTGGAATCGATGAATGTGATAAAGCTTGGGAAAAGTTGGAATATGTGTTTGGTAAACACAATGAAATTTGGGGTCATCAACTTGAGAATGAGTTGATTTCCTTGAATCCAAATGATTTTTCATGCATTCAAGACTATTTATCTAAGTATAAAACTCTTAGAATATTATGTGCAGAATGCAAGATTAATAAAGAAGACAAACAATGTATTTATCATATTCTTTCTAAAATTGGACCCGCATATTCTATTTTTGTATCTACATTCTACTCCATGAAAGAATCATTGACCGTGGCTAGCTATCAAGAGCCTAGTCTTGAATTTTTTGTGATTCCTTAATTAGAGAGAAAGATAAGTTCATTCATCTTGGAATAATTAACAATGCAAAAACATCTAGGAAAGCCTTATTGTCCCAACATAAAGAAAAGTCCAAGCCTCCTAATAAACAAAATATTTGCAATAATAATCTGAACAACAAGGGTCCCAAACCCTCTCAGTCATCTCCTTCTTTAAAAAATGACAAAGGATCCAAGACAAAAAGTCAAGAAGACTGAGCATTATTACAATTTTTGTGGGAAAGATAATCATGATGAATATAAGTGTTTCAAGAAGATGACAGCCTTGGAAGCAGCAATGAAGAAGCACCACATCAGCCTAGATTCATCTTCGAAATCTACCTCTCATGGAAATGCACTTTGTGCTTCTAGTTACCTTTATACTACATCTTTTTCTTCTACATCAATTGAATGGCTCATTGATTCTGGATCATCTTATCATATGGCTAAGGATCAAGCCATCTTTTCTACTATGCATGAATGTAACACCAAATAAATATTTGTTGGTGATGATAGATCTCTAAGTGTTGTAGGATCTGGAATAGTTCTAGTAGAAAATGGTCATTTCAGTGATGTACTATGTGTTCCAAAAATTTCTTGTAATTTCTTATCAGTCTATCAAATTACTCATTCAGATGAAGGTAAAACTGTGACATTTACACCTCACCAAGTTGTAATCAAGGATTTTAAAAACCCTCAAAATTTCCTTGCTACTAGAACTATTAATGATATTACCAGGTTGTACAAAGTTAACAAATTTGGGTCATCACCTTTTCCTTCAGTTTTTTGTCGCTCATAGTGATAACTTGAGCAAACTTTGGCATGAGCAATTTGGTCGCTTAAATTATCGCTCATTGCAATAACTATGTAAAGAAAATATGGTGAATGGTCTTATAATGGTATCTTGCAAGTATGGTGTTTGTTTCGGTTGTGTACTCAGAAAACATCATCGAGATAGTTTTGACAAGCGTGCCTCTTGGCATGCCTCGGTTCCCTTGGAGATTGTGCATAGTGACTTGTGTGGTCCTCTTCCATCTGTTTCCTTTTCTGTTTTCAAATAATTCTTAACTTTCATTGATGACTACTCTAGATGCAATTGGGTTTACTTCTTAAAACTTAAGAGCGAAGTATTTAACGTGTTCTTGGCCTGCAAGGCCTTTGTTGAAAAGAAATATGGTCATCAAATTATTAAGTTAAGATCTGAGAATGGAGGAGAATATGTTAACAACAAGTTCACTACTTTCTGCACTGAACAAGGATTCCAACAACAACACATTGTTCCATATACACCATAACAAAATAATGTAGCTGAACAGAAGAACCTCACTTTAAAAGAAATGGCTAATTGTATGATCCAATCTAAGGGACTAAGTCTTCAATATTGGGTTGAGCCTATAAATTGTGCAAATTACATAGTTAATCTCACACCCAATAACGTTTTACAAGGTATAACACCAGAAGAAGCATGGAGTAAAATTAAACCAGATGTAAGTCACTTCTGTGTGTTTGGATGTGAAGCATGGGCTCACATTTCGGATGAAAAACAGAAATAATTGCATCCTAAAAGTGAAAGGTACATATTTGTTGGATATTATGAATATGTAAAAGGTTATGGACTTCTTTAGCCACATTATCATGATATAATCATTAGAACAGATGTTAAATTTGATGAAAATATCTTGGTCTGTGAGCCTAACTTGGCGGGTGTGCCATCTTTGGCCTGTGAGCCTGATTCGATGATTGTGCCTTATTCTTCTTATTCTTCCAACTTCCTTGACATGTTTCCAACTCTAGTTTCTGATGATGACAGTGAGGATGAAAATCCACCTCCACCTGCTCATGTTCCTCCAATTGCAGCAGCACCAATGCTTCCTCGATGGGTCCATTCAACATGTGAAGCAACTGGTGATGTTGTTGGTGATCCTAGAGATCAACATCGAACACATTCTCAGTTTCAACGAGCCTCTTCTCTTTTGGCTCAAGTTTTCAAGAATCATGATCCAGAAACTTTTGCAGAAGATTTCAGAAATCTAGATTGGGATGCAGCTATGGGTGAATAATTTCGTTCCTTAATGGTGAATGATACTTGGGATATTGTTTCTCTTCCAAAAGGAATAAAACTTTTCAAATGTAAATGGGTCTACAGAACTAAGTATGCATCAGATGAAAGTGTTGAAAGACTGAAGGAAAGGTTAGTTGCCAAAAGTTTTTCCCAAGTTGAAGGGACTGAATTTAATGAAACCTTTGCTCCTGTCGCAAAAATGAATTCCATCTTCCTTGTTATTTCCCTTGTAGCCTTAGATAACTAGGAATTCCATCAAATGGATGTCAACTCTGCCTTTTTACATGGTGATTTACAGGAGCAAATTTACATGGAACAACCTCTTGGATATGTTCAGGATAACTCTAGCCTTGTTTGTCTCCTTAAGAAATCATTATATGGCCTTAAGAAAGATCCTAGAGCTTGGTATGCCAAAATGGATAGATTTCTCCTTGACACTGGTTTTCCTAGATGCCATTCTGACCCAAACGTCTATACAAAGAAAGTAGGAAACCATATCATCATACTTGTTCTTTATGTTGATGATATTATCCTTAATGGTAGTGACCCTAAACATATAACCCATGTGAAATCCAGTCTTAAGAAAAATTTTGAAATGTCATACTTAGGACATTTGCATTATTTTCTTGGTCTCCAAGTATTGCAAACCAAAGAAGGAATCTTTCTTTCCCAGTCTAGGTATGCTTGTGACCTTCTTCATCGCTTTCACATGGAATATTGTAAACCAGCCCCTTATCCCTTCCAATATAGAGTCAAACTTTCTGTCACTTGTACTTCCCTTGAAGTAGACACCACCTTATATCGCCAGCTTGTTGTTATTATTTTATACTTGACTCATTCCTGTCTTGACCTTTCCTTTACCATTGGTCATGTTTCCCGCTATATGCAAACTCCTCATGAAATTCACTAGAAAGAAGCAAAAGGAATACTTCGATATAATCAATCTACAATTCAGTTTGGGTTTCATTACAGTACAGGGGGGGAACCTTTGCTGGTTGGTTTCACTGATTCACATTGGGCCAATGATCCTGATGATGGAAATTCTACCATAGGTTATGTTTTCAGTCTGGGATCTGGACCTATATCTTGGGCTTGTAAGAAACAAGAAGATATTGCTCCTTATTTAGCAGAAGTTGAATATCGAGCTACAGTTAATGATAGTCAGGAAGCTTTATGGCTTTGACAGATCCTTTCAGAGTTTGGATTCGAGCAGCAGCATCCTAATCTACTTTGGTGTGACAATCAAAGTGCCATCAAGCTTGACAAAGATCCAATTCTACATCAACGTAGCAAACACATTGAGCTACACATGCACTTCATTAAAAATCTTGTTCATGATTGTGTTCTTGAAATGCTCTATTTCCCTATAGATGATCAAGTTGCAAACATCTTCACCAAGTCTCTTACAGAAGCAAATTTTTCTAAACTTCAATCTATGTTAGGAGTTCAGGAATGTGTCCTTAAGGGCGGATAGGCTCTAATGCCTCCTTTCTTCTCCTGATAGTGTCACTTTTGTAAATCCTTCAATCCTATCCCAAGTTCTTCTTAAGGGGGGATGTTAGGATATTTAGACACTTAGGAGTTAGTTAAGATCAACTTGTGTAATACATCCATTAGGTAAAAGTGTGTTTCTTTAGTATGCATTAGTATACATTTGTAAATATTCTAATCCGATGGTCATGACACTACTACATTTCGATCCAAAATCCGACGATTACTTCCGACGACGCGCGGATTTCTTTTTTTAAACCTACCAAAAATCAGAAAGATAAATATTTTTTTTGAAAATGTGACCATAACCGTCTCTTAAGCGACGGCTAGTCTCATAAGCGTCGCTTAAGCGACGGATAGTCCCATAAGCGTCGCTTAAGCGACGTCGCATTGAGTGAGTGGAAACTATATGTTTTACCATTGTGGAAAGAGAAAATATTTGTATATTGTATATGTTTTACCATTGTGGAAACATCTTGTATACATATAATGATGGATATTGTGGAATATACTTCCATTAATACTTTGCCTCTAGGTGCGTATTCATACCCTATAATTTTGGCTCAAAGGAACTTGGGGAGACAACATTTCCAAAGGAGAGTGAAGAAGTAGCCATCCATTGGTCAATTATATCTTTGGGTGATTATTCTCATAGAAAAATCTTGCAACACCTCTCTAAATGGGCCCATGTAGAGAAAATGACAACCAAAGTTTGAAAGCAAAGAAAATATCTACAATATATACAAAGCAAAAGTCCATGTAAGTTTGAACTAGTTAATTTCATGATTATACATTTTCCCTCAAACACCTTATTTTCTAGGAGTAAACATAAAGATTTCACACATTTTATTGTCCACCAAATGTTTTATGTTATGATTTTTGATTAAATTTTTTATGATCCACACAAGCTTCATAGAAAAAATAACACAGTAATGTTACGAGAAAACCATACAATAAAACCTAGTAGGTAATTTTGTTGCATCTATTTAAAAAAAACTAAACATAGAAGACAAATATACAATAAACATGCATAGGTACAATTACCATAGTTGTTGCATTATATTAAATAAAAAAACTACAACTAACAAAGTGTCAAGATAAATATTTTCAATGACAATATTTTCATTTTATTCCTACAAATAAATAATAGACACCAACATAGATAATCACAGTGCTCTATAGATTTTTTTTTTGGTATACTTGCAGGTTTGAAATTAATTTTATAGAACCTATAAAAAACAAAAACTCATCCCAATTATATATTCCAAAAGCGGGAGAACAAATTACAACCAACGTAGGGGAGGCAGAAGAGGATTACAAAACACCTACTAATAATATGGGTGGGTGCCTTCCCTTCCGACTTATGTGTAGCTCCAGAGCAACCTTGACTCCCAAAATGGGATTCATTAAAGGAATTGGTTTCCATTCTCCCCTCCACTTCGCTTACCGGTTATGGATCTTATAGAAGAGCGCCAAGTCGAGGGTTTCTCCTATCATTCATGTAACCCTGTCTCCATACCCATCTGTATTCTCTATCAATAATCTGTGGGCATCTACCTAGAACCACAACCATCTGCGTTATCTTTGCATGCTTGGACGACCAATCCATCTACTTTTTTCTTGTATACTGAGACAGCAACAATGTATACCTTTATATGGGTTCACCAAGTCGATTTGTGGAAGGAAGAGAAGCCCCATTAAGATCAACGCACAACCCACTCGGCAATTCGGTGTCAGTTTTTTTTTTAATATGTGGGAGCACAAATCCATGCCAATCCCTGACCTTTAACCTGGGATGCTATAGAAGGTGCCTTAATGGAAAGGGTTTGTTTGATGGGGTTTGTAGGTCCAGAGACAAATTTTGAAACTGAGCATGCCAGAGCATTGCAAAATCAGGCATAGGTCATGGATGATGGTATTAAATGTGAGTATGGGTTGGTCATGGAAACCAGAAGCAAGAGAGGCTTCAACCAAGCGTTTGGCAACATGGGTGAGAAGCAGGTGAGTAAAGGGCTCCTTAAGCTCCAAATGTGCAGACCCTCTCACTCAGCTGGAATCACAAAACAACAGTCCAGCAGTAAGCCTCCTCAACATTCTTCTCTAGCAGATGAACAACCAAGAGTGGCAGATGCTTCTTCGACCAGTCCAAAGTAAGTTTGTAGAAAATGACATAGAGAATATTTTGATGACATTTTACAACTGTTTATCTTTCTTATATTTTTGATAGGAATTGCATAAAATGATACAGAGAAGATTTTGATGACATTTTACAACTATTTATCTTTCTTATACTTTTGATAGGGAAAATAATGCCATTAGTAATTTTTCTTGTGTATAGAAGTGAATCCCAACTCCAATTTGCATTAAGATGGTATAAACCTTTTTTAACAGGGGAGATAGACTTGAACCTTGTACCTCCAAAGCATAGGGTAATCCCATCTCAAGAATTGACAGTGAGAACTTGGCATTCCTCATACCCAGCTACAGCCAAATAGTTCTCATTTGCAGAGTTGAAAACAAGATGAACTAGTGGTAATTAAAATACTTAAAGGTGACCTATTAAGTAAGGGCAGGACCTATTGGACCGACCTTACCTCGATGATAAATTCATTAGTGCAAAGGTTGCATGTGCAGGAAGGGAAATTGTTGAGTTAAAGGGTGGGGTAGCAGCCGGGATCCTTCTTGATCTCCTCCCATGGGGGGATCAATGCTATATGTTCTGATATACAGGCTTTTAGGTGAAAGGTTATCCTGTTCTGGGGCATTTCTCATATTGAGTATCTTTCGAGGGCCTTCGCCAACAGTATAATTTCTTCAGATCTTGCGGGAGGCATTAATTCATGGGTCTATGAGGACCTGTTTCTCTGGGTACGTCAGAGGTTCTTTTCGTTGAGGTATATGAAACAACATCTTGATCGGGGAAAACTATACATACTTCAGTGGTTGGCCCTAAGACTTGTGGAATAATTTGTTTCTGGATGTGCGCATCAGTTAGTAATTCATTGTCTCTTATCGACTGGTTAATCTTAGACCTGACCTTCTAGCTAGCAGTTTGAGGGGAAGAACAAATGGTCCCGTACTGAAAATGGCTTTCCACCAATTTTAAGAAAAGGAGAAAGCCCAAAATGGATTGAAAGGGTATTTGGTAGTCGCGAAAAGTCATGGATCAGAGCATTAGATAACTCCCCTTTCACCTGAATCCTAGTTAATCTTATGAATTAAGGCCTCCCCTTTCACCTGATGCCTAACTTTGTATCAGCCGATTTGAGCTTGGTTATAGTTTGGATTCTTTCCCTAAATCATATGCCCCCATGAAGAAGATGAAAGAACCAACACAAAAAGACATGCATTGAGGAGGTGGATGGATCTTTAATGCACAAATGCATAACTCCATCCATGCACCTAGGGTGAAGGAAAGGGGTAATTTTGTTGTTTCATGCAATCCAATTCTGGGTCTGTCTATAGCTGTCTCTCCTAAGTGCATTCATTAAGTAAGTGTTCTAGGGCATATATCTCTTAATCAGGTAGGTTAGTAAAATATAAGGTAAGGTTGTTTCATCCCATCCATCTCCCTCCATGCCATGCTATTCTGCTCGGGTTGATAGCGATACATCCTAAGCGCTTGATTCAGGTATAAGGCCATGTAGTTAGGAAAATTCCTCGGAGGCCTGCGCTTACTGAATGTGCTCCTGGATGCATCAAAATTATCTCGAGCATCCCTCAAAGTCTTCTCAAACCACCTGGGTCTCCTAATAGAACTGGTAGGAGCTAACTCTTCCTCTGACTCCCTCATTCACATTTATAACACTTTGTACCACATGATTCTAAATAGCATGTTCCTGTGGGAAGTTGAAAAGTTCCTCCTTCTGTAATCTGTATTAACTTATTTATTATATTGAACATCAACCAGGATGGGAAGGTTGTAGAGTGGAGAATCACGTGCCGAAGACTCAACATCAGTCTTGAAATTAGCAAAGACCAGCAAACCAATTGTGTGCTGTTAAGTTCCACTGGAGGACAACTTACATTGTTGAGGGTAGAAAAAATATTCTCTGCCATTTTGATGTTTTCAAATGCATTTGAAGAATGAAAAGCCATGAGAATAACTTCCAAATGAAATAGGGATGGAAGACTTGCACAAACTTCTTGGATATTTAAGCACCCTGAATATGTAGCTTTCACTTTCTCAACAATAAAACCAGCGTAGCCTTTGCATATTTTGAGTCTTAAGGAGTCATCTCCCAAACTGGACCCTGTGGATGTCCTTATAATAAGAATGTGAGCTACAAGAACAAGAGCATCATCAATATAAGAAAACCTCCCATCCTCTACCTTCAGAACTTGATTTACTAGGTGTTCTTCAAGTTCGATGGATAAGGCACGCCTCATAACAAGTTCATGTAACAAGTTAAAGCATGCTCTATGAAAATGTTCAAGGAAGTGTTTTTAATAGGACATATCTGAAACAACAGCCCCCTCCATTATTTCATCAATTGAAAGCTGTGGCTGTAGCATTCGTAAAAGAGCACTGACATGTTCTTCATTAAGTTGGTGACAGGCTTCTTTGTAAATAGAAGAATGCCAATCTAGAGAAAATATGCACTCTTTAATAAAACTAAGCACTTCAATAGCTCCTTGTAAAGGAATATTACTGGAGGGATGGCATGATAGTTGTTTCATGGTTCATCCATCATAGTATGTTATTTCCGTGTGCGATCGAGATTGAGTGGTTGAAGTGTTTCACATAAATTTATCCCTTTACGTATGCAAAAAGCTTATCACTAAGCAGTTAGTCGGGCCCCTGGAAAAGCAACGCCAAGGTAATTGATGGAGCTCACAGCTGTTCCATTATTGTTTTCCCGGTCAACCCCCTCGAGTTGGTATGATTGGTACATGTATGGATGTCACTTTCTTATGTGGTTGTCTTCCATCCAAGATGACTCTATCTACTCCCATGGAATTTGGGACGTCCCCTCCTCTATTATATAGATGTAAGTTGACTAAAAACACAAAAGAATCATAAGTTGGTGAAAACAAATCCAGAAGATTTGAGTGTAGTTCTAGGTGAAGATATGCATTTGAATGAAACAATGGATATGGGGAAAAAATGGTTAGAATAATTAATGATAAAAGAATTTGAATCAAAGCCTAAAATCATCGATGTAAAAGGAACTCCAACTAAGTCTGGGTTATGTGTTGTGAGCCTTAGCACTACTTGGGGATGGGGATGGGTTGAAGGGGTGAGCTCCATTATAATTTGGGTAAGACATCCTAGTTTTCCACTCATTTTTTAGTCAGAGAAGTTGTTCTCACTTGTCGATAACTTCTTGGGTTCATGATATGAGTCTAACCCATATTATAAGTTGATAGGTATTTCATATTGTCCAATAGCTTGGTGAGAATAGAATTAAAGAAAGGTTTAGAAGAATATATTATAATAGATGGTGAAGAAAATGACAATCTGAAAGTCTCTTTCCAATATACTAGGTGTGACCTCTATGATCACTTGGATGCTAACTATGCACTCTCGCATCGATGTTAGTAAGGTAGTGTTATTAGCAATAATCTGTTAATTTGGCAGGGAATGTTGAGTGTTATGATGCATGAAACAGAAGCTTGTATTTTATCACTTTTGAATGTGCACATTTTGACGGAACATTTCTTTAGAATCAGTTGTACTTCACTGAAATTTTTTATGTCCGGATCTTCTTTTCTCTGTTTCTACAGTTCTCAGTGAATGCTACTGCCATGAGATTAATTCTTTATGTTTGTTGATAAGGGTTGTCTGAAGCAAGAGAATTTTTTCCGTAAAATGTTCCCATGCATATGTTGTCTTGAGATTTTAGAGTCAATGGGTAATGAATGTAGAATACAATAATCAGTCTTATCAATTTAACAATTTAACAGATATCAGTGAGTTGAACCTGCCCAAGACCACGAGCATATCTTTTCCAAATGGTAAGAACGATCTTATGAACTTTGAAGTCAATATTTGGCCCGATGAAGGATATTATGTGTAAGTACAAAAATAAATTTATTTGAGAGATTTTCAAGGTTCCAATACATGTTTAAACCATGTTTGCTTATGATTATCGAGCTACATACTTCTCTGCAAAAGAGGCCGCTTTCTATTCTCTTTAGGTTGATGGAGCTAAAATTAACTTATTTCTGTTTTTGGATCCTGAATATAAAACAGAGGGGGATCCTTCACTTTTACTTTTAGTGTATCTCCTATTTACCCTCATGAGGCACCGAAGGTGAAATGTAAGACAAAGGTATGCTCTTGAAATTTATGGAATGGCTTGGTAATTCATCTCAGACCAATATTTGAAAATTGTGTGAAGGATTTCATGATCTTTGGAGTCAATTTGTGGTATTCATTTTTCTTTCAATTGTGTGACAAGTGGAGTATAACTTGGATGTAGGTTTATCATCCAAATATTGATTTGGAAGGCAATGTTTGCCTGAATATTCTGCGGGAGGACTGGAAACCTGTTCTGAACATCAACACCATCATCTTTACACGGTAATTTAATAATATTTATATTTTGGACAACTTAATGACAAATGCTGACATAGTGGAGTCATTTGGGGGTGGTTTTTTTCATTGCTAATGTTCTTAATTCAGTTTTCTTGGGATTTGCAACGATTGAAGAATAGAAAATTAGGTTAATGGATCCTTCCTCATTCCTTTTATACAGCTGGATATTTTTTTTTCCAAGAAAAATGTAATTCTTGTTCAACTTTTAATGAAAATTACATGCTTCGGTTGCCAAAAAGGATACAAAATTTGCATATTTTTTTCTGCCTACCATAACAGGAGCATTCAGCCCATCTAAACAGTGGTCTAAAATCCAAATTGTACACATCGCCATCTCAGAGAAAGAGATCATACCCATTCTCAAACACCATATTCTTGCCAAGCAAGCATACATAGGTTATACATGTATAAAATCACAATAGGAAAACTAAGAAAGATATGATCCAAACCAACTCATAGAGTTGACAAGGAAATGACAGAGACACCCTCAATAACTTCTTCATATTATATGGCCTACAGCCAATGCGACCTTCCCTCAGGTCCGTATCAGGCTTCAGCATCCTGGTACAATTCTCTAAAGACCTGAGTAAAAGAGATGCTCAAAAGAGCCTGCTACCTCCAACAGTAAATCACCCAT